>CM077225.1:37906978-38471978 GCA_039654775.1 Spinibarbus caldwelli | reverse complement strand
TAACTTGTGTACCCCTGTTTTAAGTTCTTTAACCCAGTGGTTCTCAACTGGTTTTGCCTTGGGACCCACGTTTTCCCATGGTCATCGTGCCGCTACCCACTTATATATAAAATTATTATTATTATTATTATTTTTTTTTATTTAATATTATTTTATTTTTAAACAAAGCAAATTTATTTCACAAAAATTAAGCTAAGACTGTTAAGAATATGACTAATACTGAATAAACAGCTTATAAGTTAAGACTATTAAATAGCAGTCCCAAACTAGTTTTTGTTAATACAATTAAGTTGGTATGAGCCACCACAGTCATTTAGCTAAACTTATACAAGATGACACAAAGTGAAAATAGCATGGTATTTTTGGGTTATGGAAACAACATGGTGAATATACATTACTAACATGATCTGTTAATGACACCTTCATGCAAATCCTTCCCATCTAGCACACGCAGAACAGTTATGTGATTTATTGGTACTGTACTTTTATTTCACTCGTTGCATGCTCGTAGTTTCTGTGCTTTAGTGAAGTGATATACAGCGCGGCGGCGCATTCGCGCGTGCTATAGAAGAGTGCGCGCTACGAACACTGTATAACATCTGACAGGACAGGATAGTTCGCTCTTCTGAGGTAAAAGACTTTTTATTTCGTAAAAAGTTACGAAAATAACAATATAATAACGACACTTACATTAAACCTGTCAACATCTCATCTGACCGCAGATACTGAATCGAGACAGCGCGTTTTTCTCAGGCACTCTTTACTTAAACTGCATCTAACAGAAGTGTCAACAGCTTTCATGCACGTAACTGCGCCGAGGTCGAAGTGCTGCGAGGTACTCTTCCGCCATACATTATAGTTATCATTTTTTATCCGTTTAGAAAATTGCCACTGTTTATTTTGTGTCACCATACTTACTCGTCTAACTACTCATGTAACTGTCTTTAAATAGGGAAAACATGGAAGTGTTTGGTAGCTTCTAAATTCATCTCTGTTTGGATCCTAAGGAATGAATGGTGCTAAGCTAAATGCTAGCATAGTGGCGCCGCGCACTAGAGTGATTAAGTGCACGCACTGAGACGGGAGAGGTACGTATCAACTCATCTAAGATGAGGAAAAAACATATTGGGATATGGAAAAACGGTGACGTTTTCCTTTAAAATAAAAGTCTCGCATCAGAAAAACATTTAGAATTATGTTTTTTTGTTGTTGATGTCTTTGGCCACATACTATCGTTGCACCGGCGCCACTGAAGTCATGTACTTAGGAAGAGCGCTGCTAATTCAGTTTTAATGTGCGCAGATGGGGCATTAAGTGCATGGCACTGCGACCAACTTAACATTTTACAGAGTTTAATGTAGCAATGTGGTCTCTCAGTTTTTCTAGATCAGTTTTAATCGTTTAACTGTTAATAGATATGAACAAAGAAATAAAGTGCTTCTACGCACAGGCCGTATTGATTGCAAATACAAAAATAAGATGAGTAAAGAAAACACGGTACTTATTAAAATAATCACCCTTTACTTAAATATATGAACACAGAAAACCTCTGTTAACAGGTTAATATACCATTTCCCATTCTATGACTAATAAAATAATCGCAACTTACTCTGTATAACCGAACATGGCTCTTCTCGGAGTAGCTGCGTGCGCTGCGTCTTCTTCTTGTTTGACAGGTGTCAGTGGTAAGGCATATTGCCACCTGGAGGTCAACCAGGTACTGGCGCTGGAGTATTTACATGTCGTGTTATCCTAAGAGTCCTGTTCGTTTTAAATATTGCGGTTATCGCCAATACCGGTATATCGTCACACACTAAATTAACACGAGATCGATAATCGATGCTTTGAATATCAAGGTTATCGTCAATACCGGTATATCGCGACACCCCTAATGGTCATACTTCCTGGTTCTAGTAAGGACTCTAGCTGCTGCATTTTGGACCAACTGTAGTTTATTGATCAAGTGTGCAGAACAACCACCCAGTAAAGCATTACAATAGTCTAACCTTGAGGTCATAAATGCATGAATTAGCATTTCTGCATTTGACGTTGAGCGCATAGGTTGCAATTTAGATATGTTTTTGAGATGGAAAAATGCAGTTTTACAGATACTAGAAACATGGCTTTCAAATGAAAGATTGCTATCAAACAGCACACCTAGGTTCCTAACTGATGAAGAAGAATCGACAGAGCAGCCATCAAGTGTTAGATAGTGTTCTAGGTTATTACATGTGGGGTTTTTAGGTCCGATAATTAACACCTCTGTTTTTTCAGAATTTAGCAGCAAGAAGTTACTCGTCATCCAGTTTTTTTATATTGACTATGCATTCCGTTAGTTTCTCAATTTGGTGTGTTTCACCGGGCCGTGAAGAAATATAGAGCTGAGTATCATCAGCATAACAGTGAAAGCTAACACCATGTCTCCTGATAATATCTCCCAAGGGTAACATGTAAAGCGTGAAAAGTAACGGCCCTAGTACTGAGCCTTGAGGTACTCCATACTGCACATGTGATCGATATGATACTTCTTCATTTACTGCTACGAACTGATGGCGGTCAGATAAGTACGATTTGAACCATGCTAGGGCACTTCCACTAATGCCAACAAAGTTTTCTAGTCTATTCAAAAGAATGTTGTGGTCGATAGTGTCGAACGGAGTGCTTAGATCCAGTAGAACTAATAAAGAGATACACGATCAGATGATAGAAGCAGGTCATTTGTAACTCTAATGAGAGCAGTCTCAGTACTATGATACGGTCTAAATCCTGACTGGAATTCCTCACAGATACTATTTTTCTCTAAGAAGGAATATAATTGTGAGGACACTACCTTTTCTAGTATCTTTGACAGAAAAGGGAGATTTGAGATTGGTCTGTAATTAACTAGATCTTTGGGGTCAAGTTGTGTTTTTTTAATGAGAGGCTTAATAACAGCCAATTTGAAGGTTTTGGGGACATATCCTAATGACAATGATTAATTAATAATAGCCACAAGAGGATCAATGACTTCTGGAAGCAGCTCTTTTAGTAATGGAAGCAGCAGGTAACGGAGAATAAGGTAATACTGGGTGAGTGTGTAAGTGCTGCACTAACCAACTGGGACTGGTCACTCTTTCACAGTCTGTGATCTCTGTTATAAAGGATCTGTTTTAACACTTCCAGGTTTTTTTAAGTAAATTGTGAGTCTAAACAATTCTTACTGGCCTTTAAGTATTTATAAAATGTTGTTGGTAATGTTTAATGGTTTGTTACTGATTAGCATCACTGAGAGTTTAAATTATGTATAGTATTTCACTGTTTATTAAAGATGAATTACTCTACTTCATCTCTCTGTTGAGTCTCGTGTGTTTCCTCAATAAAGACCGTTAGTTCTTCACAGCCGAATTAAACTGAGACTCTGAACCTTCAGCTCATCTCTGTGGCTTTGATAAGGAATAAAACAGCCTGTTCATCAAACACAATATTTATAAGCAGGGGTGTCCAACACTGTTTCTCGAAAGCCAAAGTTTAGCTTCAAACTGCTTTAACTTGTCTAGAAGTTTCTAGAAATCATGAAGACCTCGATTAGCTAGTTCAGGTGAGTTTAATTAGGATTGGAGCTAAACTCTGTAAGATAGTGGCCCTCTGAGGGTACGTCTACACTCTTTTTCTCTGTGTTTTGCCTTCCATCTACACTGAGACAGAGTTTTTTATCCTGTGAAAACAGAGCTTTTTCCAAGTGGATAAATTTGAAAATGCTGTTCTCACATTGTACTGTCAACTGTGAAAATGGAAGTATCTGAAAACGATGACGCATGTTGTACCAAGAGATATCTGTTTATAACAGAATTGTGCCTGTTATGTGCTATTCAACTTCAGGCTGCTGCTGAAGAAGATATAGTAACTGACTACATATTAACCAGCAATCTAAAAAGCTGCTAGATTTGTTGTTAGTGGCTTTTTTGAAATACGGTCACTGAAGGGGTTTGAAAAGTCACTAATCTAGCAACGGAGATGCTTAGTTGGCAACACTTCTTCTGCCGAGGCGGGTTCTTTAAAGGACTTCTACCCGACAGTAATAGCAGCATTACAACACTAAAGTGTAGATTCACTAGAGAGTGAGTCCACAGTGAGATACAAGAGAAGGTAGCACTGTGTATTAAGACACATTATGTAATGCTTTTCCATTCAAGATGTTGTGTCTGGTCAACCAGCATTATCACTTTCCTGCCAAATCACTTCAGTTTTGATGCTCTAAACTGTCATTCATCTAATTTCAGAATTGTTCTATGCTAATCTGCGGTATATATTTGTGTCAAAGAACTCACCAGACTGGACTGAAGCATCTGTTTGCTCTTGATTTTCCAAAGCCATCCACAAATGAAAGGTCAGGAATCAAAATGACATTGATTAACTTAAATGGCATGTACATTTAATGTGTAAATTGTTGTTAATTGTTTCTCACCTGTAACATGGAGCTGAATCTCTGTGAAAAGCAGAATGTATCTGATATTTGAAGGATCATTTTTCACGTGTGCGCCACAGAAATACACTCCATCATCATGTATGTTCACATTTGCAATAGTCACAGTAAAGACTGCTCCTGTAGTAAAGAATGCTCCTGTTTGCTTTCATTTAGAGAAAATCTAGGATTGATTGCACCTCCAAGTGTAAAAAAAAAAGGTTGCAGTGATCCATTATGGACTTTAAACTGCTGCTTCAAATGATCTTTATATTTCTCTGGATATTTACAGCGGATGACAGCAATTCCTCTTAAGTAAGCAGTCTGTTCCTCTGATGTCCCACAACACGACTCTGAAACCAAGAGAAAATCAAACATACAATTGTATTTTCAATTAAATGTAATATTAATGGTGTAACAAATCCTGATGGTGTAAAATTATGTCTCAGGAATAAACATAAGAGGTTAAATCTAAAGTGCCTGACAGCATAATGTTTTAAATAAATATACATTTCTACCTTGTTCCATGTCAAATTTCATCTCCTGAAACGTTTCGCCATCAGCTTTACATCTGTACGTCCCGCTGTCGTTTACAGTCAGGTTTCTAATGAGCACACTAATCACACGTAGAGATTTATCATCAATCATAGAGAATCTTTCTTCTGGGATCCATAAATTATTTTCTGTCACTGGTTTACATTCAATGCCTGACATTTTGCAAAAGCCTTTTGGACTTTCTTTATTTGTTTCAAGTTCATACATAAAGTTGATGATGACACTTCCTCCTTTGATGCCAGTCACACCCTGCGTTCCATTCGGAAGGGCTCATCCCTATGCCCTAATCCCATCAAAAGGGTTTACCCTCCGGAGTGAGAGCTTCGAAGGGTTGAAGGGTGTAGGGGACCAAACAACTGTTTCTTGAAGTGCCCTTCTGCGTCATCATACGGAAGCGCCATCATCATGCAAAGAATCTGTGCAAAGGATCATGGGAGCCCGAAGTGTCCATCAATTGTACCCTTCGAAATCCTTCATTCCGAAGGGCCCTTTGAAGTGACTAGTTTTGAGCACTTCGGTTTGGAACGACCCTTCAATATGGCGGCCATGATTGTTTTCACTCCGAAGTGCCCTTCGGAGGGCCATATATCCCGTTTGGAACGCACCAACAGTGTCAGCAGTATCACCCATGTGACCTGTCAATCAAAATTCACTTCCTCTTTTAATAAATGCCTTATGATCAGATACTGACAGTGAACTTGCACAAAATGCACAAATAAATAAAAAAAATACCTAGACATAAACACACGTGCACTAACACACATACACACACAATTTGATCTCAGTTAAGTAAATAGTAAAAAACAGCTGTCACATACAGGTTGATAGTGTAATGAAAACAGCATCTGACCTTTAATCAAGCAGACTGTGAAGAAGAGAAGGGTCTTCATCACCATCACTGATGATAAAACTCTCACTCCTGTGAATCTGTACATTCTTCAGCAGTTGTGAGTTGTGTGAGTTGTGAGTTGTCGATGTGAGTTCTTCTGTCATTTCTTATTTTGTCTCTACCTTGTGCTCTTAAAGACTTTTTATGAAACAAATTGCTCCACCTTTTCCCTTTCCTCTTTGCTAAAATCTTCTGACTCACAGTGATGAAACACAGTCCTGCTGTCAAAGACTCACAGTGCAGTTAAACCAAATATCATGACCATCTTTCTGTCTTTTAGCTCCTGTGCAGGTCTGAAAGGTTCTTACACACAAATTTGCACACATTTACAGAAAAACATAGTCTGAAGAGCAAAAAAACACATTAATGCTTGCATCTATCTGCGGCTTCAAATCAGTCTTTGTATATTTTTTCATAAGCCACGATGCTGCTGTTCACTCACTGTTGTCAAATAAATAATTGAGTCAAACCAGTGATGGTTTAAAATGTATTTTAATGCTTGAACAGCAGAGAGCAGCAAACTCACACAGAACATATGTGGTATACAAACTAAATAATTAGTAGTCAAGACAAACGACTAGTTCAAGTTGATTATGTGTGTTAGTGTCCCTGTAGGATTATCATTTTGAATACAAAACACTTGATAAATGAAAAACAGAAAACTGTATAATAAACACACACATTTGATTAACTACACAATATACAAGAAATGAACAAGGTGCATAATTCATTCAGCATGCATTAAAATCTCAATCTCATAACTGATACAGCACCTAAACACACTGCTTTATTTCCTATGGTCCTTCTGTTCCAGATGAGGCACCTGGAACAGATGTGTTGTGTGTGAAAAACATCTAAAACGTGTCCAGTTGAGTTGTTTTCTTGTATATTTTCAGCAGATGCTCTGCTCTCGTGTTTACTTATCTACTGGTTCTACTGTCTATCTATTCTATCTACTGTCTACTTATCTACTGGTTCTGTCATCTGTAATTTCACGGGGGTGTGATAAAATGACTAACAATAGTAAACTGATAAACGTCTGAGAGTAAACACAGAGAGCAGATGAAGCGTCAAATGCAAATAAAAGCTACTAAAGTTTTTCCTCACAATTATGAATTTCCTTCACATTTATGAGCCGTTTTTGAGTAACCACAAGCATAGTTCATTAGGTTCACTGTTAACATGTTCCACTAATCACAAACAAACACAAAGTCACACAATACTTCACGTTTTGAGTGAAAAACTTACTTTTGCTGCCTTTCTTTACAGTAAATGGTACTTGATTTAAAATTGTACATTTAATGAAATGAGATAATACATTTCTAAGTGTAACTGAAGTGTCTAAATTTTAGGAGTCATCATGACCAGATTTCATACTGTACACTTTTAAACCTACAGGTTCTTTATTGGCATTGATGGCTCCATGAAGAACCATTGACATCCATGGAATCTTTCATTCCACAAAAGGTACTTTGTAGTAGAAAACATTCTTAAAACGTTCCTCACACTAAGAAAAACACAGTTCTTTTAAGAACTAATCACTAAAAGTTTCTTTGGGAAACCAAAGGAAAAAAAAAAAAACCCTTCTGAAACCTTTTTAAAGTGGCCCTATTATGGATTTTTGAAAATTACCTTTCATGCAGTGTGTAACAGCTCTAATTGAATGAAAACATCCTGCAAAGTTTTCAATCAGAAAGTGCACCGTGTATATAGTTATTGTCTCTCAAAAGGAAGAGTCGACTCTGAATCATTTTTAAAACGAGTCCCAAGCTGTTTCATGTTGACGTCAAAATGAAACATTAGCATATTACCCACGCACTTGGTCTTTTAGCGTTGGTCTGAATGAAAATGCAAATTCATTCTTTGCCACTAGGAGCAGTAAAAGCTCACAAACACTGCTTTAAATGAAATCGACCAATCACCGGAGGGGTTTGGAAAAATGAATCGTTGAGCGAATCGTTTGGGAGTCGTTGAACAAATAAGGTAAAAATAAATGCATATTATAAGAAAATGAAAGTGTTTTTTGACCTTGCATGTATGTCATCCTGTTGTTTGGGACTCCCAAAACCAAAATATGAACCTTTCATAACCCATAATAGGAGCACTTTAACAGTGGAACTAGCTGAGTGATGTGCGGGGACTGACTGTGCTGTAATCACAGTAAATCTCCTCATTATTGAAGGTTACTTTAGCGTCACTGAGAGACTCTTCATGCTTCTGGAAACGGACCGAAGCGTACAGGAGCCCATCAGAGGGGTTTGTGGGTAACTGTACTTTAGAATACAATGTGTCATGTGGATCAGACATGTCTGTGGGATGTGTAACATTGGAATATATCATATTTTCCTCAGTTCCCGAGACTAAACGCTGTCTGATGTCTCTGATATTCTCATAGTCACATGCTGCACGAGAGGCCTGAAAACAGACGAGAAATAAACTAGATTCAGTATGAGGGCTGCACAATTAAATTAAACAAAACCGAATCATGATATGGATTAATGAAATTATGAAATCTAACCTAATCATAGGCTGTGATTTAATTATATATGTGCCGTGAGTTTCTGAGAGAAGCACAGCACTGTGTTCATTTACACATGAGCATTTACATTCATATTTCCTTTAATTTTATTTAGTCATTTTTATATTTTTATTTATATATATTTATTTTATTTTATTATCATAGTGATAATAGTTATAATGATAGTTTACACAAAATAAAAGTAGTTAAAACAAGCACAGCGAACATCAATTTTTTAGACTGCTCAGGAGTTGACGTATTTAATAAAAAAAAAAGTTTTTTAATAAAAAGTTATTAAAAAAAAAGTTTTTGCTTTGCATTGCAAATGATGACATTAGTGAGTTTTTTTTTTTGTTTTTTTTTTCACTGCTGGTCAGTCACATGAAAAAATTCACATGCTCTGTAATTCATTAACATGGTTCTAGTTCTGCTTCATGTGCAAACGACAGTCAACAAAATGTTCAATAAAAAATAAATTAAACACCCCTCACCTCCCCACTGCTCATCTCCACCCTGTCTGTGGAAGGGTGCTGATCTGTGGATTATAATCAGAGTACAAATACTCACAACAAAACTTACTTAATAGTTTTAATATGCAACAATACACTAAAGTTGCCTTAAGAAAACATAATATGAGCTGATTCATCAATGTGGGGCTGAGTGTGCAGTATTAGAGTGTCTTCATGTGTAAGGTTGGAAAAAAAGTCAAATAATTAGTTACAGAAAGACAATCCCATTTTCTAAGAAATCAGATGAGAACTGACTAAACTGCTCATGTTATTTGTATTCAAAATGACAGGAAGAAAGTAAAACAGTAGCAGGTTACACAAGGCCAGCAGACCGCTAAATCATGTGTGTTTGTGATCTTCACCTCGTGTCTTGATGTATCCTAATTTGTATAAAAACAGGACAAACGCTCCCAACAGCAGCAGAGTCACACAAACACAAGAGATGATGATTCTATCAGAAACACCTGGAGAACAAGGGCCAGTAATACCAGTAAAAATCAAAAATTTCAGAATGTGTGATAAACCACATTTTACATAAAACACGAGTTATATCTTTAGTTTAGTATTAGTTTAGTTTAGCATTTAGTTTAGTATGATATAATGTAATATAATTTGCATCTGTGAATTTCCTAAAATCTATTTGTGGCTGCTCAGTTCTTTCACTTCTGCTTTCATAACCTGAGGAAATCACAAACCACTCAACTTCTCTCTCAACTATTTAATCTCTAAATCTACCACTATCTGTGATGTTAAGAAAATTACTGATGCTAATCACCTTTAAATAGTAACAATGTAGTTCAGGTAAAGGTAACACATACTTTTCTTGACTTCTAGATTGACTTTAGTGATGACATGAGCTCCACACCAGTATATCCCAGAATCCTCTTCTCTCAGATCAGGGATGTTCACAGTAAAGACTCCAGTAGATGCTTCATCACTGAAAGAGAATCGATCATCTCTGATCATCTCCAGTGAAACTCCATCCTTCACACACATGGAGGCTTCATGTGCTTTGCAGAAGCTTTTCTGATCTTCATCATGATGTTTGCACTGGATTGACACGTCGTCTCCTTCATACTTAGTCAAGTTCAGCTCTGGAAATGATTACAGATACAAGAACATCAATTCACAGCCATAGTTTCACATATTGAGATGAATAAACCTTCCTCACCCTCGTTCATGATGATGATCAGATGAGTGTAAAGATAATTGAGGTCTGTTTCTAATGTTACTGCACACCAGTATTTCCCAGCATCCTCTGCTGTCAGTCCAGTGATGGTCCCAGTGAAGACACTTGCAGTGACGTCATCTTTCAGAGTCAGTCTGTCAGTCTTGGTCTCTTTCTCTTCTCTCACAGTCTCACTGAGAGGATTTCTGTCTCTAGTGGAGCACTTCCCCTTACAGAGAGACTTTGGCTTTGATTTATAGATTGAATCATAAGGACAGATTATCTCAGCAGATTCTCCTTCACGTCTCACTACTGGAACCACTAAAAACAAACACATTTAACACAAATTATTACCTGAATTTACCAGTGGCATTCACAGTGCCTGCACTCTATTGCTATTTGGCATGGAATGGTGGCTGTAGTAAATGCACAACAAAGAAATAAAATACAAAACAGTATTATTCTAACCCACAAGGAAAACATAGAGAATCGCTGGAGAGAAACAAATATAACACTGACAAGACCGAACAATGAACAGAACAAGCTCAGGACTTAAATACACAGGGAAAATCTGAACTGGTGTGGGGAATAAATAAATAAATGAATAAATTCCTTAACAAAGTGCCCAGAAACAGAGTCAGAAAGTAAAATGCCTTCCATATGTTTATTCCACCCATGAACTCAGTAGCTGATTTCACCAGAGGAGGAACCAAGTCATTCCTTTCAAGTCACAAGCAAGTCTCAAGTCAAATCCCAAGTCCTCAAAGAGTTAAAGTTAATGAGATAATTAAGTGACTAATTAAATGATGACTGTGCATTAGTGATAAACACCTGCTGTTATTGAGAATTACAGAGGATCAGATGTTGATGTTTTATTGGTTAAAATGATGCCACCGTCATGGAGATCAGGGTTTGCTTTAGTTGGGCTCTTGAACCTTGACTTCCTGTGTTAGATCTCTCTTTGTAACAATGCATGTAGTTTTGTAAAGCAGAGAGGTCAATGCTTTCCATTAAACTCATATTAGCTGTTTTATATGATAAGACGGCCTGATTACATCCAAAATAGCTGTCTTTTTTCATTTGTATGTTTAGGTTTTGCATTACCAACTCTGTGAAACCACAGCATGCAAGCGAAGTGTTGCTGTTATAGTGAGTGAATTTTAAATAGGGCTGTCAATCGATTAAATATTTAATCGCGATTAATCACACGATTGTCATGAGTTAACTCACAATTAATCACAATTTAATCGCACATTTTTATCTGTTCTAAATGTACCTTAAATTAATACTTTTCATGTTTTAAATATATTTGAATGACAAATATGGATGCTTTATGCAATATATGTTTATTATTAGTGAAACCATAGTTAACAGAGCCTGAAGACTAGACATGTTTCAAAGATAATAGATATATTTCAAAGAACTTGCTGATGTCTGTTAGACATGAAAAAATAAATACCAGGTTCCCATTGCTTCTCTTTCTTTGCACTGAGCAATTTACTTACACAAACCTGTTTACATTTCCGCATGACAGGGCATCTCACTTCTTCTGAACATGCAAAATGTACATTTATTATTTATTATTACATTTGTTTGCATCTCTGTGCCCACATACTCTATTTTGATGGAGCTAAATTCTCAATAAAACTGTTTTCATTGATATATTTTACCGTTTCTGTAGTCAGACAACGGAATTAATATGAAATAGTGACTGAAACGCGACCCATAGGACAAAATAACCAGCTCTCCCTTCCAAGATGTTAATCTGCACAAAAATCCTGATTTATAATCCAGCCATCGTCTGATAAAATCAAATAGGCTATACATAAGATAAAGACAATAGCTGCTGTGATTTCGGCTATACTTGCATGTTAAATTAGAGAAGCAACATACCTGTTTTAACTGAAAGTGCTGTTCCTCTCATCCACGCACTGAACAGAGCAGATGGGGAGAGAGAGAGAGAGAGAGAGAGAGAGAGAGAGAGATAGATAGATAGATAGATAGATAGATAGATAGATGTGTGCGCGCGCAGCGGGAAAGAGAGACCTCGCCCTCGCGCGGCAGTACCGGTGAGTCTCAGAAACTAAATAAGGTTTGGGCAAACCCTACAAAGATTGGTCGCTAGGCGCTTTTTGAAAAAAAAAAAAAAAAGTTGCTAAAGTGGTCTGAAAAGTCACTAAGTTGCCAAAACTGTCAGCATCTCCATCCATTTCCATTTCTCCAACTATAGTAGTACGGGTTAGGCCACGGGTCAAACAGAAAATGTGTGCTGCGTTAATCGTGCGTTAATAAAATTAGTGCCATTAAAATGAATTTGCGTTAACTTTGACAGGACTAATTTTAAATCTAAGTAAGGCATATAAAAATTTGAACTCCATTATTAGCGCGACACACACAGACATCAAGAACCAGCATATGCATCTCAACAATGGTGACAAACAACAAAATGCTTCATGCTGCAATACATGCTGGGTCACACCATAGTAAAAGCTCCCATCATGCACTGCAGTATGAAAAATTAGTGTCACCACCCAGCAGGCACAAAACAGGCACACAACGTCATAAGACGTTGATATTTGGTTAAATTTCGGTTGCGACGTCGGGTGACCAAAATTCAACGTAAATTCAACGTCTAATGTCAATGTTAAATTGATGTCCAATACCGACGTCAGCTGACGTTGAGATTTTGTTGTTTTTAGGTTGTGCAACCAAAATCCAACGTTAAGTCAACGTCAACCCGATTTTCATTTTCAACCAAAATGCAACGTCAACCTGACGTTACATAGACGTCTGGTGCCTGCTGGGCACTGTTGAAGATCGTATAAGTGTTCATGTCTAAAAGCCTTTTCTTTCTTTTTTTTTTTATTGTTTGCAGTTCAGTAATGGTTGAATGTCAGTTAATAATCCAAAGAGAAACCACTTCATGATGTTCATTCAAATGAGTTATAAGCAGAACACGCAAGCTAATCTTTGTTAGTTTGATTCAGCAATGTACAAATGACTGTTTAGAAATTGTTTGCAATTGTTTAGAAGCAAATTATTTTGAGTTACTAAAAGGGTCAAGAGACAAACTAAAGCAAACACTGACCACAATTACGGTGGCATCCTGTGTTTTTTTTTTTTGTTGTTGTTTTTTTCAGTTGATAAGGCTGTGGCTGAAGTCAGTTGTAGTTCTTGCCTTTCTCTTTTCTTCGGTGATCTTGATTATTAACAGCAGGTGTTCATCACTAATGTGCAATCATCATATAATTAGTCACTAAGGTTGGGTGCTGCACCACAAGATAATCGGGCTGATTTTGGGCCGATTTCTCTCCTTCCGACAATTTTAGGGGATGTCCCGATTATCCTGGTGGTTCTAAAGATGATCTTATCAGATTTTCCTGTGGTGTGAGGTGTGCTAAGAGTAACTGAAACTACTCGGAAGAACATCGGAGGCGCCCCGATCGCGAATCGTAAATATTCAACATGTTGAATATTTACGATCAGAAATCCTGACGTGTGGGGGGAACCCCGAGGACAAAGGCGCGTACGATCTGGAGATTATCATGGGAAACAAAATAATATCCAATCAGAAAGCGAGCTGACAGAAGACAGAAGCATAACAAATGCAGTCATGGCACAGCACAAAAGCATTTGGACAGCAGAGATAAAGGATCAGCTTGTCGATTTGTGGCAACAGCACGAGTGATTATACAAGGTGTGATGTAAAACATTTATTATCAAGTCTCGAGAGATTTTGCGAGATTTCCTGTGTTCACAATCGTAACTCTGGTTAAAAATCTGTTGGTGTGTGGTGTGCTGTCAAAGAGTAAAAGTCCTGCCATATTTTTGTTCCACCTATAGCAGATATCCTATAGGAGCAAAATGGTTAAATCTAGGATTTTTTTGTCCTCATGTTTGTGGTCTCTCACATTTTTAAAATCTTTTAAGATTTTAAAAATCTTTTAGTGTGTACCCAGCCTTAATTATCTCATTAACTTTAACTCTTTGAGGAGTTGGGATTTGACTTGAGACTTGCTTGTGACTTGAAAGGAATGACTTGGTTCCTCCTCTGGTGAAACCCGCTGGCTGAGTGCATGGGTGGAATAAACATATGGCAGGACTTTCACTTTCTGCCCCCTAGACTACCCACCTCTGCTCATTTTCGACGTCTATCAATGGAGAAAAATGTTTTTTGCCCTTATGCGCTGCTGTTACAGCATCTACCAGCAGGGGCTAACTGGCCCGTGCTAAGCAACTAAACTGTGACCCCTGGTTCAAAAAAGCTTGACTATTTCCCAAGCCATTCCATCTCAGTGATGTCAACCCGAAATGAAAAGTAGTTGCAGAGCAGATTATTACATTGTCATTTTGATGAAAGATTACAAGGACAAATAATGAACATGTTTCTGTTCACAATAATGAACATGTTTTGAGAAAGTAAACAAGGTCGACTGCATTTTATGTTGACAAAGAAGTGCAGTGGGGGATGTTATATTATCAGATGTGGGTTATTTTGTTGGGCAGGCACCTCATCCTAGCAAAGGGTTAAGCCCAGCTCAGAGCATCCGTTTAATTTCCTCTCCATTTCCACCAGAACAAACAAGCGGGTGACCTAACAGTGCACAGAGGGGTGGAGGAGAAGAGGACAAGGGCATTCTTGACTCAAATGAAAGCAGAGAGAAAGAGAAAGAGAGACAGAGAGGACACCCATGCAACCATGAAAAGCCTGCAGTGTGCAGACGGTCGAGGAGGGGTGGGCAAACCCCTGAAAAGAGAGAGAGAGAGAGAGAGAGACTGACTAACTGACTGCTAACAATTCCAGGAAACTGAGGCCAGGTTTACAGTGCTGCTGCTGCTGCATACTTCATGTTTACCTTCAATACCATGTGATTCACTGCCTATGTTTGGAACAGCATACTACTAGACTGCTTGTACCATTTCTGCAGTATGTATACTGTGCACAGTACAATCTATTTCATAATGTTTGTATCAGTGTTTTAAGAAATAACAAAAGCTAACAATTATGTTATGTTATACCAAGGAAACTACAGAAAACAGAGCGGCAACACAGGGAAAATAAAATAAAAACAGACTACATGTGACATTACACCCCTCTCCCAGAAGGTGCATCTTTATGCTCTAACAGAGTCCAGCTGAGGAGGGAAGGAGGTGGATGTGGAGCAGGCGAAAAACAGGAACCGAGAAAGGGTGATGGTGGGAGAAAATAGGATGCATGACCGAGGGAGGAGCCTGGAGCACAGGAGCCAGATGAGGACCCAAAGTCCAGCCAGGAAGGAGACCCACAGTGGAGTCAAGGGAGAGAGGAGCCAAGGTGGAGATTTGGCTGATGACACCAAGAGGACAAATGATGAAGAAGTGGAAACCCAGGTGGAGCCGAAGGGATGGAGAACCGAGGTGACACCAGAGACTGAAGGCTTGGCAGCCTGGGACAATGCTGGTGTGACTGAGGACCAAGGTGGAGCTAGATGAAAGGAGGAGCAATACAGAGCCAGAGGGATGGAGGGACAAGTTGAAGCCAGGGGAGTGAAAGACTGTGGTGGAGGCAGGTTGAAGACTGACCAAGTCGGAGCCAGAAGGATGAGGGAGCTTGTCAGAGACCAAGGACTGACGGACCCTGGTGGAGCCGAGAGAGCATGGAGCCAAGGAGGAGCTGAAGGGTTGGAGGTGGAGTCCAGGGCTCCAACAAATCCAACGAATGAAACTAAGCACTGGGCTGAACCAGTGGAGATGTAGGAGATACATGGGTGGGTGGAACCAGTGGAAATGGGAGAAACCGTAGAAAATCATCCATTGCATCCACTAAATAAACAACAAAGGCCAGCTGCAGCTCACCCTCAACACTGGGAGTATGGATGGTGCTCTATTCGATACCCTCAAACTCCACAAGGATTCCAATGGCGTCCCATGATAGGCTCAGTTGCATATTCTTGTGCAGGCTCAAGCTCTGTCTGCAGCTTTAGCAAATGCTTTGTGCAGGGAGGTGATGGCTGGCAGTACTCTGGATCAGGAATGGGGTTGGTGATATCTTCTGCAGGGCAAATGGTGAAAGCCGATCTATTGTTCTCCAGCACCTACTCCACATAATCGGAGAAGCTCCCTCGAAGACCTTCCCTGGACAGCTTAGCCTTTGATGAGGTGTCAAGTCCAACAAAGTAAAATGTACATGAGCAGCTGTCTGGTTAGAGAGCCAGGTATACTAGATCTAAAAAAATCCCTTGCGTGGTCCTCGAGGGAGCGATGGCCCTGCTGAAGCACGAGGAGACATACAACAAAAAGGTTCATATTAAAAAAAGGTGGAAAAGATGGCACAAAAAAAATAGTTTGGCTTCAGTCTTCTGTCACAAAATGGTGGCTGTAGTAAGAGCATGAGTAGAAAACAAAACAGTATTTATTATAATCCACAAAGAAAACACAGGGAATCGCTGGAGAAAAACACAACCACGTATGTAACATTGACGAGACTGAACAATGAAGAGAAGGGACTCAGGGCTTAAATACACTGGGAGCATTCAAGGAAAACGGAACAATAATAAATAAACAAGGAAACTAGAGAAAACAGGCAGGCAACACAGGGAAAATGAAACCAAAACAGACTGCACATGACATTAGTCACTGTTTTCATGTGGGCAATTTAATGTGCTCGAAAAGCTGTACCTGAATTGTTTGCCCAGGGAGAAAAACAGTGTACTAGATTTCCAGAAACTGATTACAGAATATCACCTAAATGCAGTTTTTGCCACAATGACCAAATTAAAAAAAAAAAAAAAAAAAAAAACAATAAATAAATACATAAAATAAATGTATATTTTCATGTTCTCTTAAAAAAAAAAAAAAAAAAGGTTAGGGTATGGTTAATTCAGGGTAATTGGGGCATATTTCCCAGTCATCTCAGTGGTTAAAAGTGGCTAAATTTACCTAATTCTACCCTATTCTTGAATAAGTTTGACAAATACAATGCATGCATTATCTGGCCACTTTATCATTTACTACAGTGAAATCATGTGAATTGACTCACTGATGAGGTTGAGCTGAATTTTCGTGGTCAGGGAGATGAAAGTCAAATATGTGTCTCTGGTTTCTGCTCCACACCAGTAAACTCCAGCATCTCTCACGCTCACATTACTGATGCTCACTGTAAAAACTCTCTCTTCATTTCTCTCAGATGAACCATTAATTTGTGTCACTTTAGATGAGCTGATGTTTTGGCAGATGTGATTATAAGTGTGATTATTATCCTCTTTGCAAAAATGAACTTCATATGCCTCTGGGATCTGACAGGTGATGTTGTCTTTTCCACCAAGATAAGCAGATTCAGTCACACTCTTTGGATATTTTGCATCTATAAACCAAAAGAAATTACATGAAAATCAGAATAAATACTTGACCAGCTCTCTCTGGAAGAAGAGACTGTAATATCTCAATGGGAATTCCAGGTTAAATAAAGGAAATAATAATATAATAAAAGTGGTTCCTCACCATGTTGGACACTCAGCTGAAGTTGAGTGAAGCTCTCAGTATATTCAGATATATTCACTCCACACCTGTATGTTCCTGCATCTGCAGCTTTCAGCTCTCTAAAAAACACCATCAAGACTCCTGCTCTGGTGTCGTCATATAAAGAAACATCTCCATTCTCCATCCATTTATCCTGAACTCCTGGATTCTTCCTCTCTGAACATCCATCTGATTCTTTACAGATGTATTTTGGATTGGTTTTGTATTGAGGATGTTCACACTTGATCATCAGACGAGCTCGCAAGAAGCCACTCACTCTAGACACGCCCACTTTAGCTGTCAATCAGATGTTTTATTCATTTAAAATAAACTCAACATCCATCTCACTGTGACTGTACATAAATGTTTGTTGGCTACATTGTGTTTCATCTAAATGGACTCACTGATGAGGTTGAGCTGAATTTTCGTGGTCAGGGAGATGAAAGTCAGATATGTGTCTCTGGTTTCTGCTCCACACCAGTAAACTCCAGCATCTCTCACGCTCACATTACTGATGCTCACTGTAAAAACTCCCTCTTCATTTCTCTCAGATGAAGGATTCATTTGTGTCACTTTAGATGAGCTGATGTTTTGGCAGATGTGATTATCATCCTCTTTACAGAAATCAACTTTATGTTGTTCTGGGATCTGACAGGTGAAGTTGACTTCTCCACCAATATGAGCACATTCTGTCACTCTCTTTGGATATCTTGTATCTATAAACCAAAAGTTATGACATGAAAATCAGAACAGATACTTCATGCATGCAAGATTGACAGAGGGAAAATTAAAATAAATAAATAAATAAATAAATAAATTAAAGATGACAGCTTGCTTGTAGACATGTGTTGGCTGGTCTTTTTTTTTTTTTTTTTTGGCTAATTTAAGTCATTCTACTTTAGTTTTGTTTTTTATATTTTAGAGCCTAGAGATCATCTTTCTTACTTTTTAAAAATGCACTTATTTTATTGTTTTATTTGTATTGTGGCCTGACGTTGTGGATATCTGGGGCTGGTGTGCCTATTGCAGAGGCGGATACTCCAGGGGTCAGAAAGTAAAAGACCTGCCATATTTTTGTTCCACCCATGAACTCAGCAGCTGATTTCACCAGAGGAGGAACCAAGTCATTCCTTTCAAGTCACAAGCAAGTCTCGAGTCAAATCCCAAGTCCTCAAAGAGTTAAAGTTAATGAGATAATTAAGTGACTAATTAAATGATGATTGTGCATTAGTGATGAACACCTGCTGTTATTGAGAATTACAGAGGATCAGATGTTGATGTTTTATTGGTTAAAATGATGCCACCATCATGGAGGTCAGTGTTTGCTTTAGTTGGGCTCTTGACCCTTGACTCTTGTGTTAAATCTCTCTCTGTAGTAATGCGTATGCTGTTTTAAAGCAGAAAGATCAGTGCTGTACAGCGAACAGCTTTTATATGATGAAACGCTCATCAGGCGCTGGACTACAAAATAATTTTTTATTTAATTTATATGTTTAGGTTTTGAATAACCAATACTGTGAAACTACAGCATGCAAGGAAAGTACTATTATAATGAATTAATTTTAAACCTACTGTACTTAATGTATGCAAATATTTGAAACTGTTTTCTAATACACACAGACATCACGAACCAGCATATGAATCTCAATAATGGTGACAATCAACAAAATTCTTCAATGCATGCTGGGTAACACCATAGTAAAAACTCCCATCATGCACTGCAGTATGAAAAATTATTGTCACCACTGTTGAGGATCATATGATAAGTGTTCATGTCTAAAAGCCTGAGCTAATACAATTCTTCTTTTTCCAATATTTAAACATTACAGTGGTATTTGTTTTACAGTTCAGCAATAGCTGAATGTTAGTCAACAAACCAAAGAGAGACACCTTCATGATATTAAATGACTAAAGCTATTTATATGCAGAAAATGTCAGCTAATCTGCTATCTCAAGCTTTTGATTCAACAATGCACAAATGTTTGCTGTGAAACACTATTGCAATTGTTTAAAAGCAAATTACTTTGAATTATTAAAAGGGTCATGAGCCCAACTAAAGAAAACACTGATCTCTATGATGGTGGCATCATTTTAATCAATAAAACATCAACATCTGATCCTCTGTGATTCTCAATAACAGCAGGTGTTCATCACTAATGCACAATAATCATTTAATTAGTCACTTTTATCTCATTAACTTTAACTCTTTGAGGACTTGGGATTTGACTTGAGACTTGCTTGTGACTTGAAAGGAATGACTTGGTTCCTCCTCTGGTGAAATCAGCTGCTGAGTTCATGGGTGGAATAAACATATGGCAGGACTTTTACTTTCTGACCCCTGGACTATCCACCTCTGAATATGTGTCGAAAAAACAAGAAAACTAATCGAAGCGAAGAGGAGAGAGATTTTTGAAACTGACTGGAATGTGTAAAGCTCCACCCGCCGGCCCAAAACGCGATGCAGCGAGTCCAGCGGCCTGGTCGAAGGTTGTCTGCGTGTATGTCTTATATGGCGCTTCTGCAAGAAATTATCTTAAATCATTAAAATTTGGTTTCCAATCAAAATTCTGACTCCATGAATAATTTAATCTGACTCCAATTGTAGATGATTCTTTAATTTTTAATTTGTGTTTCTAATTTAAACTGACCACAGCTATCGGTTGTGTAATAATTTAGATATCTGAATATTCTGGAAATCCCATACTTTCAATTATTTGTTCATTAGGGATCAGGTATCGCACAGGAATTACACTTCGGCCGATAGTGAATCCACGGACACAAACTCGTCAGTTCCGAATTTACTCAGAGGATGCAGAGTGGTTAATATCTTTAAGTGAGCTGTGCCTGCATACTCATAACAAAAAGTGCATTTTTTTCCTATAACCATGAGAGCTACATCGTGTTAAGCCAGTGACAGTCAGAAATCCCCTAATGATGTTCCCCATGGTTCATCCGTCAGTGCTTCGGTATGATCTGTCCTGAACGCAGATTTGCAGAAATACCACTACACATTAATCTACTTGAAAAAATGATTTTTAGAAAACCCAGAATAAATCAAAATTAGCATTTATTTTGCCAGGCATAATCAAACAATAATAAAAACAATAAAGAATAAATTCAATCAATCCAAAATGAGAATACATCAATTACAGGAAATGCATTGAAACTGAAAAACTGATCAGCATGAAACACAAACCTATAATATTAAAATAATTTCAAAGAGTCAGCATACCTGGCAAATAGAGAGACACACGGCAATTGTGTGGGAAGTTCTGTTTACAGATGCTTCCTTGAATGTTTCGCCAATCCTCTTTAAATACTCAAATCAAAACAAAACAATCATAAATTTAGCATAATAAAAGCTTCACAGGACCTTTTGCTGGGATATGAAATGACTTGAGAGCTAGATCTAACTTGGGGAAGAAAAAACAACATCTGGCAAAGATCTTATCAGGGGCACATCCCATACCAGAGGAACAGAATTTCTCTCAGATTTGAGATCTTTATTTTTGGTCTGTTCTACTGATATGGGACCGTGATCATATTTTCAATCGCACGAGCCTGTAAAATTGATACCAAATTTGAAAAGTTTAAGCTCATGAATTCTGAAGATATAGTAAATATTTTATGTATAGTAACTTGAATTCTTGGCATTCCTCTGTCAACGTTTGTGACCAGGACCATGTGCCCAGGGAGGGAAGGATGGGTGAAGGGACCAATGAGCAAATGGCCTCTCTCCCAGATCTTCCTGTTAGATTAGAAAGTTTATTGCTTTATTGCAAGGCAAGTGTGTTGCGAGAGTTCCTGAGTTTTGGTTTCACAAGGAGATCAAAGCACCCTTACAAATGTGTTCTTTTAAAATTGGAGGGTTTTTTCCCAGTATGTTCTCACAATATTGAGTAGCGATGGGAACCGGGAACTGAACTAGTCAAAATGGTGCTTGAGAATATGGATCAAAACAGTAAAATCCTGTCAGTTCACTATAATAGATAGTTTAATCTTGACTTTCAGTGTTTATTACTGTGTGTTTATTGACGTGATGGTTTGGCCATAATAGTTTAACTTCATCAGTGGGTGAAAAACATGAACAAATTTAACAAAATCTTAAATTTGTTCTTAAACAAGTTTTTCAAAAGAATTTGGTTTAACTGTATGAGCTGCATAAGTATGGAGTTGCTTCACTAATCTGGAGGAGATTGATGTTTTTCTGAACTGGTGTAATAAATTTGTGTCTTTTTATTATCTGTTGCTTGTGTTGTTACTGTTGTTATATTGTGTGTGATTTAATTTAAAAACCCAAATTTTAAACAATATTTGAATTAAATAAAACAGTTACTATGTTTATTGATATATTACCTGATATATAATGTATGTATGACCTACTGTATTAACAATCGTTTCAGAACAATTTGTTGTAGCCACTTACCCTGTAACTACATGGAATAAGGAGGTAACAAGCACCACTTTAAATTTACAGCCCGCAAATGTTGTACAGTATTTACTCTGTAACTACATGGAATAAGGGAGGAACAAGTTGGGCTTAAACACAGAACAAGTGTATATTTGCACAGTAATTACAGAGAAAAATATTGCACTAGTTTTCTTTTTTTTGTTTTTGCTATAAAAACATCACAGTATACATTCACTGAAATACAAATGTTGTATCATGTCTTTTTTCCTGAGAACAGCTGAAAAAAGGTAAGCTTGTTTTAAGCTGCATTGAACCTTGATGGTATATCATGCAAAGTTATTTGGTGATAGTGGTGTTGGGAAGTTGGTGGTGTGACTCAGCTGAGATCGACGAATAAGCTTTCATGAGGTAAATAGACTCGTGAATTATAAATCATAGAAGAAACTCATTAACTCATTTCACTAGATGTCCAGTTTTTTTGTTCAGTAATCATCATGTTTCCTTTAATAATAGAATGGTTAAAAATACCTAGGCCTATAATAAAATACCAATATAAAATTATAAAAAGTATATCGTCTTTCTCAATCACTCCCAAACATAAGATTATGGTTTAGGCCATACCAGTATAAATGATTTGTAATTTTACAGATTGTTACCCCTTCCCAAACGTCGCATATTATTCCCCTATACCTACACGGAGGTACTGAATAGGTACACTATTATTACAAAAAAGTTATGCTGTAACTTCAGTTTACTTAGGCAGTTCTTTGCAGGCTGCATATCTGGTTGTTACCCCCTTATTACCCAAACGTAACACATTGTTCGCTTATACCTACATGTATGTTCTTTATAGGTACACTATAATTAGAGAAAGGTACACTGAAAATTCAGTATCCTTATTTGCGGGTTGTAATCTAAAGCCTTACCAAAATTTTTTTACAACTGGGTGATCAGAGCAAGTAGTAGAATTGTTCAGTCATGCGAGAACAGACTAATCAAAGGTAGCCAAGCTTGCCGTAGAACAAAATTACTATCCAATCACAATTCGTTATTGATTAACTTGCAGTTAGTGAAGGCGGGATAGGTGAATCACGCTGAATAATCGCCCGCGCGATCCCAGTTCTGCAATCAGTTCTCCTTGCGCCTGAATTGTCAAATACACACATAGCTGTCAAAATGTTTCATCTCACATAAATACAGTGTCTGTTATGGCTTAGGTGGACGTAAACAGGTGGTTGAAAACCAGATATATGTCAATATATTATATTCAGTGGGTCTTAAAGGGACAGCAGCCTAATTAAATACCTGTCTGTCTCATTACTGTTAATCAAACAACAAAAGATGTTAAATAAATGTATACATGTTAATTAAACCTACTGTATTAGAAAAATGGGTTTATTTAATTTGTATCTATTGTATTTGTCTTATGGTTTGTTATTTGCTTCTTAATATTTATATAAAAAAATAACTATGTACATGTGTGTGTATAAAATTTCTCATATCATGGTCATATATCGTGCAAAATGTACAAATACAAAGTTCTGGAAATTAGTCAAATCCAATTTGGCACCAAGCATTTAAATCATTATTTAAATGTTAACCATACTGTAGTAAAGGGCAGAGCCGATATTGTAGATACCTTTAATAATAATTTTATATCTGTTGGTTTAACATCTGACTATAATAACTTAAGTGTTTGTGCTCCTTTGGGAAGTTTTGATCCTGAGCTATTAAGAGCTGGGGGGTGAAAAATTTTTGAATTTGAAGATCAAGGTAAATTGTACTTAATTTGTTTTCCGGGAAACATGCAAGTATCTTCTGCTGCTTCCGAAGGGCAGTACTAAATGGAAAAAAAATAATAATTAAAAAAAAAAAATTATATATATATATATATATATATATATATATATATATATATATATATATATATATATATTTCTACAAAATAAGACAAA
Organism: Spinibarbus caldwelli; assembly: GCA_039654775.1. Classification (NCBI taxonomy): domain Eukaryota; kingdom Metazoa; phylum Chordata; class Actinopteri; order Cypriniformes; family Cyprinidae; genus Spinibarbus; species Spinibarbus caldwelli. The sequence continues at coordinate 38,448,035 of CM077225.1, read as the reverse complement.
TTTGGACATCTTCATCCTGTTCAAAAGTTTTCACCCCCTGGTCCTTAATGCATCGTGTTTCCTTCTGGAGCATCAGTGAATGTTTGAACCTTTTTTTAACAGTTGTGTTTGAGTCCCTCAGTTGTCCTCAGTGTGAAAAGATAGATCTCAAAATCATACAGTCACTGCTGGAAAGGGTTCAAATATGCAAAAGATGCTGGAAACCTGAAGATTCTGCAGGACATGGAGGATTTTTCTGAAGAACAGTGCTCAGTTTAACTGTTCAGAACAAACAAGGGACTCATGAACAACCACCACAAAATAAAAAAAACAGTCGTGGATCATCCAGGTAACTACACACAGTATTAAGAACCAACGGTTCACAAACTTTTGCATGGGGTTATTTTATTAATTTCAGCTATTTTTTTTTTTTTATTTGTTTGTTTTGTTTATTTTGTGGACTAAATGTAAACATATTTTATGTAAAATATCTTACTACCTGCAGTACTAATTAAAAAAATAACATGCATTTTGTATATATATATATATATATATATACACACACAGACACACACACATATATATATATATATATACACATATATATATATATACACATGAAAGACCCATTCAGAATTTGGTAAATCTGCTTTCTCTTTTCATGCTCCATAATTTGGAATGAATTGCAAAATGTACTCAGATTAGATATATTTGCACCCTTGAACACTTTTAAATGTCTTTTGCAAACTGTTTTAAAGGAGACTTATAGTTGTCTTTCTTGACGGTACTTTATTTAACAACAGTATATGAGTATTTGTAATGTTGTTTTATGATTTGTCTTGTGTGAAACTTTATGTGCTACCATCTTGACCAGGTCTCTCTGGAAGAAGAGACTGTAATATCTCAATGGGATTTCCAGGTTAAATAACGGAAATAATAATATAATAAAAGTGGTTCCTCACCGTGTTTAACGCTCAGCTGAAGTTGAGTGAAGCTCTCAGTATATTCAGATATATTCACTCCACACCTGTATGTTCCTGCATCTGCAGCTTTCAGCTCTCTAAAAAACACCATCAAGACTCCTGCTCTGGTGTCGTCATATAAAGAAACATCTCCATTCTCCATCCATTCATCCTGAACTCCTGGATTCTTCCTCTCTGAACATCCATCTGATTCTTTACAGATGTATTTTGGCTTGGTTTTGTATTGAGGATGTTCACACTTGATCATCAGATGACCTCCTGAGTGGCCGCTCACTATAGACAGACCCATTTTATACTTACTAACAACATGCAGAAGCACAGTATTAATAATAGAATAACTGTACGGGTGTCTGTAGTCCCAAACTCCACATAAATAAACTCCTCCATCATCTGGTGTCACAGCAGAAATTCTCACACTGAAGAGGTTCTGTCTGTTATCATAAATGCTCAGTCTTTCTTTCTGATACCATCTGTCAGTAGTGGAGATCACCTCATCAATGATGTCATTTTTAGTTTTGAATATGATTTTTCTAGAAAACATTTGATTCTTTGAATATTCACAGCTGAAAGCAGCAGTTTCTCCACTATTTGCTCTCACTGTCTTTGATGTTCCACAGCATAAATCTGTCAACGTTCAAGGTTTTATTTGTGATCTGGGAGAACTACATACAAATATGAATCAAAGAAAACAGAAAAATGGATCTGATTCACAGTTTGTACTACTCACCCATAATATGCAGATGAACAGTATTAATAATGGAGTAACTGTAAGATTGTCTGTTGATCCAAACTCCACATAAATAAACTCCTCCATCATCTGGTGTCACAGCAGTGATTCTCACACTGAAGACGTTTTTATGTTTGTCATCAGAAATACTGAATCTTTCTTCCTTACTCCTTGTGCTGTAAATCATCTTAGTGGAGTCTTTTTCTTCTTTGAATATGATCTTGACATCATTAATATGATTCTGTAAATATTCACAGCTGAAATTGGCAGTTTCTCCAATATTCACCATCACTCTCTCTGACACTTTACAACATGAATCTGTCATTCACAAAATAAAGAAATACATTTCATTTCATTTCATCAGCTTTGAAATGATTAGTAGTTTTACTACAAAAAGACTTTGATGTTAAAATGACTGACCTTCTTTCACATTCAAATTCATATCAGTGTACCACTGGCCACGAACCCAAATCTTGTATCTTCCAGCATCATGTTGATTTAAATCTCTGATGTAGATCATGAGGTTTCCCTCATTGTTTCGAAACAGTGTGAATCTTCCTTCATTAATCCATTTATCATGTTTCTTATCATTTATTATTCTTCTCCACTCAGGTAATTTGGCCATATATTTAACAGAGTTACTGAACCAAAGTTTCCCAGAATCAACAAGAAGGCTTCCTCCAGAATATCCAGTGACGCTAAAGCATCTCACTGCACCTGTCAATCAGATTGATACTGTGATCAGAAAGCTGATGAACAGAAAACAGCATCATTACTGCAGTGATGAAAGAGAAAAGCTCTGACCTGAGATCAGGTAGAAAGTGAAGAAGATGAGGAGGATCTTCATTGTGACTTGAGTTCAGTCTTCTTTATGCTGAATGATCTCTGTGTGAATCTCTCTGTCTCTACATCTGTCTGCTTTAGTTACTTCCTCTTTATTCAGCTCTTTATCAGTAATGAGCAGCTTTACTGGCTCCTCCCACCATCACCACTGACTGAATATCACATTAATCACACTGAAAGAGCGCCACCTACTGGAGGATAGAGTGTCTGATACCGACAGCTCAAACAGGTTTCATGGTCTCTCTGTAATGATAAATGTCACTCAAGTGAATTTCATTCTTTACAGGTTCCACTAGAGGACATTCGTAAACTGGACATGTAAGTTCACTGAGGTCATCTAGAGCATGGGTTCTGTGAACCAAAGCCAGGGTGTCCACAAAATAATTTGCTATAGCCTACCGTATTTTCTGGACTGCAAGTCACGTTTTCTTATGTTCTGAAACGTGCTATGATTTATATTCCAAAGTGACTTATAATGCATTTAATGTCAAATAACCTAAGCAAGGTTATACTTTATTTTACAGTACGTGCATTTACATGTACTTACAGTGTACCTACCTAAGAAAGTACTGTAATGTAAGGTAGCTACATGAGATAGGGTTAGGTTTATGGGTAGGTTCAGGTTTAGTACCTAGTTATTACCTAGTTCTTGTAATTACTATAATAAGTACATAGTATGTACATGAGTAACAGGACTGTAAAATAAAGTGCTACCCTAAGCAAAATGTAAACACTTAAAGGTCACTTTATATATATATTTCTCATGTCTGTGACAGAGAGTACCGCTGAGTTTTTCTTCATTTTCATTGGGTTTTCATCACAGGAAGAGGTTCACGGAGACCAACACAGCAAACACAATTTGTTTGTTTTATTTATTTTAGAAAAATACAACTTTTCACTGTTATTTTGAAGGTACACAAATAAAAACAGACAGTTTTGAATGATGTTTTACTCTTATCCAATGGATAAAAGTACTGCCTGTATAAGGAGTCGAAGGCCGTTTCTCAATACCAAGTACGCAAAGTTCGAGTACCAAGTACCCTTGGTATTTTGGACTTCATAAGTTTGACTCAGGAGTGCGAACCCCCAGGGACGGGAGGACGCAAGTCCGGTAATTCTGCAAATGGAACAGCAGCCTACTTGATACCTTCAGTCAGCTCGCCTTGGCTGCTTATCCTCACTGTATGTATATTTACAATAAGAAGAAATATATCAAACACCACTGCCTCTTTTCATCTTCTTCTCTGTATGTATAATTAAAGGGGTCATATAATGCTACATGCACTTTTACAAGTTGTTTGAACTGAAATGTGTGTTGGCAGTGTGTGTACACAACCACCCTATTGTCACAATACACAGGCGAGGAGACACAGAGGTAAGTGATACACAACAGCAGGTTTATTGAAATAAGACGGAGAGGTACCAGGGGAGCTGAGAGTCCAGGTGAATGAGCAGAGAATGGAGAAGTTGCAAGAGTCTTATCTGGTGATGATCGTTCGCTTCCTTTTCCAGAGGTCCGTGGGAGCAAAGGAGCGGGGAGACGGTAGAACGCAGGAGCGGTGGAGATCACGGAGATTCCTTGGAGGTAAGAAACAGGTAAGTAAACACAGGATAGTCATGCAGAAGGTATGTGAACGGTCTGTGAGCGGTAGACCCAACGATGAGTATCTGAGAGGAACGTGAATATAAAGGAGAGATGATTAGTGGTTGCAGGTGCGGGGAATCAGATTCCAGGTGATTGTGATCTTGTGTGCGCTGGGGCTGATGACTGGTGACAGGGAACTCATGACACCTATAATGATAAAAATCCACTTTTTTTTTTTTATCTACTAAAATCTTTACCCCTTTCTCAAATCGAGTCGATCTCAGATGCCTGTCTGTGTGATGTCACACGGACGAAAGCCGCTCCCACGATATTTTGATTGACAGTAGCGTTTCAGCACAGACTGGACTGGTGTCTTACCTCAGACCCACCCTGAGTGAGCTGTCATCAGTTGTTTCACTGCCGGAGCAGATGTAGACAAGAATGTCTCCTAAGCGATTGAGGTGCTTTGTTGTCGGTGTAGTAATGAACATAGCAGTCGTTATTTACTCCTGACATCTGAGCCGCTGAAGATGCAGAGGATTGTGTTTGTTTCTGAAGGGAATGTGCCCCGATCTACCTAAATGATTTTATGTTCGCACAAATCATTCATGATCCAGCCTCACCTACAGAAGCAGTGAGTATAAGGTTTTTTAATGAATCTTTGCAAATCGCCTTTCCTAATAATGTGCTAATTAGCAAGTTTCACGATAAATGCGGCTAAAGTAAACAGTCTCTCTGAGAGCAGCTTGGAAGAGAGCGCCGGGGTTAGCAGAGCTCATTAACATTTAAAGGAAAATGCTACAAAACCGCTTGCTCTGAAAAGACCTGTTTTTGACAGGGTAAAAAAGGTGTTTTTTACACTACCATTGAGAAATTTTAAACAAACTATGTTACAGACTTTTCATTAAGACCCTAAAGAATCATATCAACTTGTGGAAAATGGGCATTATATGACCCCTTCAACAAAACAAAATACAGTAGTCAACATTTGAAATGGATGAAAAAAGTTCATCAAATTTGTCCTAAGACAAGAACGGGTATTGTTTTTGTTTTAGGACAACTTTGATAAAAGGTTTTGATCCACTTCAAATGTCGACTACTGTATAAAACATAACCCTATTTTAGTTTTCATTTTAAAAATATAAAACAACAAAAAATTTAACAACATTTTTTTGTTAAATGTCAGTTTTAATGAACAATAATATCCATTATAAAAGTATAAGTATAAAGTATAAGTGACTTATGTAATAGGAAATAAAGAAAAAAAAAGCGAACAATTCAGTCAAAAGCAACAAAGTCAGCACTGTACTACGATACAGTTATACTTGCTCAGCCAAAATGATATGATATGATGGCCTGGAACAAATAATTATATTAAATCCACGACGTGGAGGCAAAGAAGCACCGCGAATGCACTCCACGAAGTGCATTTAAAATCCTTCAATGCACGGCTAGCCATTGATTATCCCGCTTATTCCATGGTCATTTACCAAGTTATAGACAAGTTAAAACTAGTATTCTAGTACTCTTTGCAGCGCAATATTTGACCGAATGGGTAAAAATGACAGTTATTTTCATAAGTTACGGCACATTAGCTCTAGCATTCTGCCCGCTTCAGATCAGACACAGAGATGAAATAGTGCGGTAAGATCACATTTATTTGAATGAATTATAGCATGTATTTCAATTAATTATTGATCGAGAGAGAGAGAAAGAGAGATGATAGTGTACCTGCGTCTGAGCGTCCCTCTCCACAATTAATTACTTCAAAAACAGCGATTTTACCACCCCGTTTATGAGAAATATAATGTAGCGATCTAGTATCTAGACTATTTTATTAATAAAAATTGCGGGGAAGCGTTGACAACAAGTTATGTGTATGCGCAGCCCAATCAGCGATCTCTCTCTCTATCTCTGGTGCATGCTGGGAGTGCAAGGTGGAGCTGAGCATGTGTTTGGGAGCATCGTTGAGTGATTGTGATCTTTCACTTTTCCTTTTTCTTATTACCTTTTACTTATAAATTGTTTTCCCCCTGGCGAAGCATAGTAAAGACAGTGTAGTGACAGATTCTTTCCCGTATGCACGACTTAACAGTCGCTGGTATGGCGTCTGTTAAAGTGCAAGGAGCACCAACTCTGTCACTCTGTAATGGGTGCAGGTGTGTGCCGGACCCTGGGGTGACAATGGAGGAAATGCTCCTGATCATTACAGAAAAAGTTGGTTTTGAGAACATCATTTCGGCCTCGTGGATGCATAAATCTGTGGTAGTGTTTTTGAAATCTGAGCCGCTGGTTAATGAGTGTGAGTGGAATATGGGTCAAAGAAGTGTTTGTTCCGGTAACTCCTTTATCTTCTCCAGCAACGAAAGTTATCATCTCCAATGTTCCACCTTTTGTAAGTAATGAGGCCATCCTAAAAGAACTACAGGGATTTAGTAAGATCGCAAGTCCTATTAAAGCGATTCCCCTTGGATGTAAAAATGCCGCACTAAAACATGTTCTCTCTTTTAGACGGCAGGTTTACATGTTTTTGAATTCCCCAGAACATACATTGGAAGTTTAGTTCTGTATCACTGCCCACATAAAAATTAACAACACACTTCTTCATCTCGAGCCGAGACGAATAACACAGAAACACTGAGATCTCAAGAGCGGGCCAAAGGAGTTACAGATGAAGTGAAAGGGCAGCAAGAGGTGAGTGAGCTTAATGTTAATATCGGCAATGTAGAGAACCCTGGCTACAGTACTGCTATTGATAAAGATTTGAGTGAATGTGACGATGCTGATGAACATGAAGCTCAAAGTGATACTGAAGATGTGTGTGAGGGTAGTGTTACAGGACAGGCAGGTGGTTCAAAGGAAAATTTGGTTGATGAAATGGAGGGTTTGTCACAGTGCACTGATGATGGATTAAGAGATGATGATGAACAATGGTCTGATTTTGTGAAAATAGCTGACGGGGATTTATACACTCTAAATCAAAAATTAGTTTCTTCTGTTATGTTGGTTAGGAGAACAAGTAACTATGAAGAGCTGTCACAACAGAAGCGCTTTCGTCTTAAGAAGCACTGCTATAAGATCAAGTAGAAAGTCAGGAAAAGCAAGGGGAAAACCTAAATAATTATGATGTTTAAGAACTTTTATTTCCTTCTCTATGTTTTCCTCTTTTTCTCTCTCTTCTTTATGGAAATCTTGAGGGTGGCATCCCTAAACATAAATGGATTGAGGGATGAGAAAAAGAGGAATTTATTGTTAGAATTCATAAGGCTCAAGCATTTGAGTATTGTTTGTTTGAGAAACCCACAGCAATTTTAATAATGAAGTTGAACGGGGTTTGTGGTGGGAAGGGGAGAGAGTGCTTAGTCATGGGACTAATCTTAGTGCTGGTGTGGCTGTTAAAATTAAAAAAAGTTAAAATTCTGATGAAAACTGAAATAGAGCCAGGAAGACTGGTATAGATGTTAGAGCTGAAATTAGTGATCTCTCTTTCTTGTTTGTCAATATCTATGCTCATAACAGTGGAGCAGATAGAGTACAATTATTTTTCAAACTAGAGCGTTTAAAACAGCAGCAAGATGGGGATTTTATTATAATAGGGGGTGATTGGAATTGCACTTTAGACTTTGCATGTGATATAAAACATGTAAACTTTTCAGATGTCAAGTCAAATCAAACTTTATTTATAGAGCACAACTTTAACACAACCGTCGTTGCTCCAAAGTGCTTTACAATAAAAAGTTAGATAAAAAGCAACAGAGATTAAAAAAAAAAAAAAAAAAAATAAAAATATGTATCTATACACAAAAACATTTATAAAATGTATCGTACTCAGCATCATTCAAATGCAAGGGTGTAAAAATGAGTTTTTAAATTTGATTTAAAAACATTGAGAGGCCCTGATAGTGAGGGGTAGACTGTTCCAGAGTTTAAGGGCAGCAACAGCAAAAGCTCGGTCACCTATGGATTTACAGCGAGAATGAGGGACAGATAAAAGAAGCTGATTACAAGATCTTAACAACCTAAAGGTTGAATGTGGCTGGATAAGATGACAGATATAATCAGGGGCTGACTTTTGCAGTGCCTTGTATACAAAAAGAAGGATCTTAAAATCAACTCTGAATTTGATAGGGAGCCAGTACAGTGAAGCAAGAACAGGAGTAATATGCTTTCTCTTTTTTGTTCCTGTCAGCAATCTGGCAGCCACATTCTGAACCATCTGAAGCCGGTACAGAGTGCATTGAGGAAGGCCAACATACAGAAAGTTACAATAGTCCAGCCTGGAAGAGATTAATGCATGGTTGACAATTTCCAGATCTTTTTGAGAGAGAAAATGTTTTACTTTTGTGACAGATCTGAGGTGGAAGAAGCTACTCTTTACAACCATGTTTACATGCTTATCGAATTGTAGTATTGGATTGAAATAGACCCCTAGATTTTTTATATGGTGTTGTAAGTTGTTACTAAGGGAGCCTAACCTACTTGTAACAGTAATATTGAGTGCAGTGGGGCCTAGCAGAGGTACCTCAGTCTTGTCAGCGTTTAGTTGCAGAAAATTATTAGCCATCCAGGTTCTCACTTCGTCAAAACATGAGAAAAGATGTTGAAAAGAAGAGTCATTTTCAAGTTTGATTGGAAGTTGTAAGTCATCGGCATAACAGTGATAGTTAATATTACATTTCTGGAGAAAGGAGCCTAGACGAAGCATGTAGAGTGAGAACAATAAAGGGCCAAGAAAAGAACCCTGTGGAACACCATAAGGGAGGGGTGCAGAAGGTGAGGTGAACGATCCAATATTTACTGAAAAAGGCCTACCCTTTAAATAAGAGGTGAACCACTGTAAGGCTGTGCCTTGAACCCCTACTACACATTTGAGTCGATTCAAGAGGATGTCATGGTCAGTAGTGTCGAAGGCTGCACTCAAATCTAACAATATCAGAATGGCAGATGACCCCAAATCAATGGACAGCAACAGATCATTCATAACTTTAAGCAAGGCAGACTCTGTACTGTGAAGTGCTCTAAAACCAGATTGGAACTTATCCGGAATGTTAAAAGCATCCAGGTAAGACGTAAGCTGTGAAAGCACTGCTTTCTCTAGAACCTTAGAAATAAATGGGAGTTTAGAAATCGGCCGGTAATTACTAAGAACAGATGGATTATGGTGAGGTCTTTTTAACAGGGGCTGTACAGAAGCATGTTTAAATGACTCTGGGAAAACCCCACTGGTCAAGGAGCTATTTATAATGGTTAAAAGGGCAGGGCTAATAGTGTCCAACACCTCTCTAAGCAAATGGTCAGGCAGTACATCAGATTGACAATATGTAAATTTCATTTTGGAAATCAATGCAATAAACTGAGATGGAGACACTGGGTTAAAACTAGTGAAACTGCTGGACAGTTCAGGTGAGAATGAACCATATCAGGAGGAGAGAGAAGAGATCTGATATCTTGTACTTTCTGCACAAAGAAACCTAAAAATTCTGCACAGGTCTCAAGATTGGCAACAGGGGCTGAGCAAGTGCCCGGATTTATCGTTTTAAAAGAACTTTTGGCCTGTTTGCATTCATGGCAATTAAATTTGAAAAGTATTGTGATTTTGCAACGCTAACAGACTTTTGATAGGTGTTTAGACAATCTTTCAAAATTTGATAAGAAACCTGAAGCCCATCTTTTTTCCACCTGTTTTCAGCCCTCCTGCACTCTTGTCTGAGTGCATGGGTAGAAGCATTTAGCCAAGGTTGAGGATTGGATCTAGCTTGCTGCTTTCTAGGCTTCAGCGGAGCAACAGTATTTAATACAGTAGAACAAACAGAGTTGAAAATGAGAACCAGCTGATCAGTGTTCATATCGGGTGAAAAAGAGACCTCAGGATTAGAGAAAATTGTAGAGTAAGATTTAGAGAACTCTAGAGCAGTAGTGGCGTGAAGAACATGAGAGCTGCATACAGGCTGAGAGAGGATGGGCTGTACATATGGAAATGCAGGTTCAAATAATACAGAGCAGTGATCAGAAATACCAGCATCGAGCACTTCACATAAATGTACAGAAATACCACGAGTCAAAATAAGATCTAGTGTATGGCCTAGATCATGAGTAGAAGAAGAGACGCATTGTACAAAACTGAGCGAGTCAATGAGACTCATAAAATACTTAACCATATGTTTAGAGGGGCAGCAGACATGGATGTTAAAATCCCCCAGAACCAACAGTCTATCACAGAGTGACACTTGATTTGACAGAAAGTCCGAAAACTCATGAAAAAACGTTGTACTAAGTTTGGGTGGTCTGAAACCAGGATGCAAATTAGGGGACCACTGAGATCGATATGCAAGAGTTGTGCCTCAAAACTAGAAAAGACATCTACAGGCAATAATCGACATTTTGTAGCTAGACCACCACCAGGTCCGTTTAGCCTGGGAGAGCTATAAAAGGAACAGTCAGAAGGAGATAGTTCATCCAGAGACGAATGGTCATCAGGTTTCAGCCAGGTTTCAGTCACAGACAGGAAACCCAAAGCGTGAGATGAGAAAAAGTTGTTCATAATGAATGGTTTATTTGACAATGACCTAGTGTTTACTAGAGCCATTTTCACTGAAGGACGGGCTGTTGCAGAGGAAGTAGCAGCTGGCGGTAGAGCCCTGAGTGGGACATACTCCAGGGAGCAGTGGTTTACATAGTTTATATTTCCACCCTCTCTGTGTGTTTTTGCGTACAGTCGGCCAGACAACGGGGATAGTACATCCATCATCTGAGGTAGTGAGCCCAGTGCAGTGTTTGCGAGAACCCCGATGTATGTAACGAGGCCGGCGAGCGATACCAAGAGCAACACAGTGATTATATAGGCTGATGGGCAGTGGCGGCTGAACTTTAGAGTTTAGGTGATGCAGATACAACGACGAATAAGAAGTCATATCATAAAAACCCCACGAGCCAGTAGGCAGCAAAGTTCCTTGCGACAGCATGCAAAAATAGATAAAAACAAATAAAAAAGTTACGGGCAGTGTAAAAAGGAGGATCATCCTAGAGTCGTGCATACTCAGCCAGATTTAAAACCACGTTAGCCAGCACACCGAGCAACTAGCCACAACGCAGTGCAAATACATGGAAGAGACAGCCCTTTCTAAGACCACCTCAACCAGACCAGCGTCTGGCAACCAAAAATTCAAAATCCGAAAGAAAGTGTGTGCTTTCTCACGGAAGACAGGTGAAACAGCTTGTTGCTTTGGTGGCGAAAGCTCGCGTTTGGCAGGTAACTTGACTGAAGGGATCCAAAAACCATTCATAAACCGACATATTTAATCAAATCAAAGTTGAAAAATTCTGCAGAAAAAACTCGAGGGAGTTAGAGTACAAGAATTAAAACTGCAAGCTTGAAAGACCAAAAATAAAAAAGGCACGAAAACAGCGGGAGAGCAGCGGCAGTCAAAACACGCCAGCGTTTGCTCAAACCGGAAATCACAGTCTGACAGACCACAGCCATGTGTGGAGAGAACAAAATTTACCAACAAAACAGTACACTTGGGTGAAAATTAATAATGGTAGGGTTTTTGGCGCACGTTTAGACAGGTTTTATGCATCACAAAATGTAAAAAATAGGGTGGTGTATACAGCTATCCTACATCTTTGTCAGACCATAAATTCATCACAGTTAAGTGTACATTGGTAAACAAAATTCACAAGATTTACTACTGGCACTTTAACAACAAGTTATTGGAAGATAAACATTTCTGTGAGAATTTTAAATCCTTCTGGGAAACTTGGAAGAGTGAAAATTGCTTGTATGAAAGTACTATTCAATGGTGGTGTAATGGGATGGTCCCGCTTTGGGTGGGAGGTCCATTTGGTGTTGGGTGGATGGAGCTGAGCGGAAGTTAAGCTCCCGGTCTCTTTAAAAATATGTGGATTTCCTTTTACTTCCGTTTTTTTCCTCCAGCGTGGTATGCAGGCTGCATGTTCTTGTGTCCCAAGAGCAACCTGATATATGTTAAGCATCGAGTTCGTATCAAACAACGTGGATCTGAATAAGACTGAAATCCTTTTCTAACTCGGGGTGTTGGCCTGAGTGTGTTCAATCATACTGACGCACTTTAAGTGTGATCCAGGCAATATTCTTGGGTCGTTTACCACCTTTGCTGATGGCCCGGTAATTGCGCTGCAGAATTCTGTTCGCTGCTGTGTTGCTGCGGTGTGGTACTGCAGTCTGTGGTGCATCGTTGTGGAGAGTTCACCAGGCTTCCCTCCAGTGCACACGCCTGTGCGTGTGCTCAAGCCGCATCGTAGTGAATGAATAGTGTATGCTTGTGTGAGTGGTATCGGTGAGTGTGTGTGTGTGTGTGTGTGTGTTTGAGTGACCAATGAATAAAGGTGTGTTTGTGTGCTACCATTAGTTGTTGTATTTTCTTTTTCTTCTCTTTATTGATTGAGTATTTGTGTTTTTGTTGGTATTTTCGTTTGTATATTGTGTTCTTGGGTACTGTGCGTGGTTACTGCCACCTTTGATTATCTGTTGTCTGTTCCCATATAACCATCAAGGGCAATTATTTGCTGGGAGGGTTTACTTTATTGGGTTGTTTATTCTTGTTGTTTATTGTGTGGATTGTGGTTGTGGTTATTTATTTTGAGTGAGGGTAATTTTGTTGTCCACAGATTGACATGAACGTGTGAAGTGAGGTTGCTGTTGTTCGAATATAATTTATTTGTTTTTTTTTTCTTTCACCCCTCTCAGAATCCTTTTCTTTTGTGTAGACACAGTATTGTGTTTGTAATTCGTGTACTCTCTCTTCAAGGTATTGTGTGTCTTTTGTATTGATTATATTTTTATATACAAGTGTTAAATAAAGAATATTGTTTGTGCACACCTCTGTTTGTTCTGTCCATTTGCTTGGAAAACCTGTAGTTGTGAAAAAAATCTATATTACAGATTTTACATCTTTGGTGGCATTGGCCCCCGTTCACAGTGGGAAGTTGGTAAAGTGCAAATGAGGATATTCTGTCAGCAATATGCAGCCCATTCTTCTTTTGTTTGAAAAAAGACATGAGTTGTTGGAAAAGGAAACAAATGAAATTGAGAAGTATGACTGTCAACGATGCTGTAAACGTACTAGAACTGTGGACTGAGAAAAATAATCAGTTGGGTTCTATTTTAAAGGAAAATGTTAAAGGGGCTCTAGTAAGGAGTCGCTTTTTAACAATTAAAAGACATGGATGGTCTGACATTTTTTTTTTTTAACCTGGAGCGTAAAACAGGTTAAAGGACAATGATGGTCAAGATACTTCAGATCCTGTGTTGATGCGCAGACTTGCTGTAGATTTTTATTCTAATTTATTTTATTTCTAATTTTCTGCTTTGTTCATCAATGGCTTCAGCAGTAAATAAATTATACTGCTGAAGCCATTGATGAACAAAGCAGAAATTAGCTGCTATGGGAGATTCCTTCTCTAACTTCAATGCACAAAAAAAAAAAAACCTTTGGAGGCTGATCTTAAGTTTGAAGAGGTTAATGCTGCTGTAAAGGGTCTCTCTACATGAAGAGCACCAGGGATAGATGGACTGTCTTCTGATTTTTTATTTTTTTTTTTAAACAATTTGGACTTTATTAGGACCTGATTATCTGAAGTGCTCAAAGAATGTATAAGCAAGGGGTTTCTCCCTGTGAGTTGTCAACAGGCTTTCTTAACTCTGTTACCAAAAAAGGGGATTTAAACCTTTTAAAAAACTGGAGGCCGGTAGCAAATTTGTGTTCCGAATACAAAATTCTTTCTAAATGTTTGTCAAATAGACTAAACAATGTATTGCATACAATCATTCATAAAGATCAATCATACTGTGTACAAGAAAGATCTATTTTAGATCATTTACATCTAGTGCGGGATACTTATGACTTAGCATTTAACAATAATATTAATATTGGCTTTTTGTCATTAGACCAGGAAAAGGCTTTTGACCGAGTTGACCACAATTTTCTTTGTGAAACCTTAAAGGCTTTAGTTATGGTGACAAATTTATTTCTATGATTAAGTTTCTCTATAATGAGGCCACATGTATGATAAAAATTGCTGGTGGTCTCAGTGTTCCTGATAAAGTTCATAGAGGTGTTAGTCCTCTTTCAGGTCAACTCTACAGCATAGTCATTGAGCCTCTGTTATTTAAGCTAAGAAGCCAGTTAACTGGTTTAAGGGTTACCGAACTAGACTCTCAAGAGCCTATTAAGATTTCTGCATATGCTGATGATGTTACAGTTTTAGTCAAAGGTCATGCTGATGTTCAGTTTTTAAAAGATGCTCTAGAACATTATGGCAAAGCATCATCAGATAAGGTAAACTGGAGTAAAAGCAATGCTCTGTGGTCTGGTCAAGTTTTTAATGGTCCTATGCTTCTGGGTGGTTTGCAGTGGGGGAGAAAGGGCTTTAAATATCTAGTTTTTTTTTTTTTTTGGTACTGATGATTTTAGAAGATAAAACTGGGAGGGCCTTGTGGAGAATGTGTGTGCGCGGTTGTCTTACTGGAAATGGTTGCTACCCCAGCGGTCCTACAGGGGGAGAGTTCTGATTTGTAATAACTTGGTGGCCTCATTCCTCTGGCATAAAATGTTGATTTTAGAGCCTCCTAAGGACCTGGTGGTAAGGATCCAGAAGCAACTGGTGGATTTTCTTTGGTCAAGGCAGCACTGGCTGAGGGCACCAGTTCTATATTTGCGCATTCAGGAGGGTGGACAAGGACTTGTCGACATCGGATCCAGAGTTGAAGCCTTTAGACTTCAGACAGCTCAGAGGTTGCTATATGGGGAAGATGTGAGCTGGACTGGAATAGCATGTGCCCTTCTGAGGAGAGCAGGCAACATGGGGCTGGATCGTCACCTGTTTTTAATGAACATTAACAAGCTGGATCTGACCGGTTTAACACCCTTTTAAAGGTCAGTGTTAAGAGTGTGGTCACTTTTTAAGTTCTCAAGAGAATTCAATGGTGTACAGAGACTCTGGCTAAGAGAGGAACCATTACTTTTTAACTCTTCAATGGACCTGGATATCTTTAAATCAGATTCCCTCAGATAAGACTTGTGGTCTGCAAAGATCACCAAAATTGGACATTTAATTTCTGAGGTCAGTTCGAGTGGCAGAGAGACTGTTAACTCAAATACGTGAGTTTTTAACCAGTGGACCATAGACTGACTCTAGGGGCTTTGGATGGGGATACTTCTGCGTTCCCAGAGTTGACTTTTTCAGCTGATACAGGAGAATTGTAGGAGACAGGTGGTGGACTGCTCTCTTTCAGAACAACTCAGCTAAGTCTTTTTGATGATACAGGAACGAAGGCTCTTTATTTACTGTGTGTTAAAGTGGTACATTTTCACATGCTTTAAAACCAGAGGGAATCCAAGTGTCAGGATGTTTTTGGCTCAGGCGCTTCCCCTAAAGGTTGCTGGAGGACCCTTACAAACCTCCCATTGAGAAAAGGTCTGGAGACCTTCAGTGGAGGATAGCGCATGGTACAATAGCTACAAACAGACATAGAGCACACCTTGATCCACAGGTAGGTGAGGGGTGTCCTTTCTGTGGTGTACAAGAGACAGTGTTTTACTTATTTCTTAATTGTTCTAGATTACAACTGTTTTTTCATCAACTGGAAGGATATTGTCAAACTCTGGGGGAGGCTTTTACACCTATGCTTTTTATTTATGGGCCTAAATACAGCAGGAGCAAGATGCAAGTTCATGTTTTATTCATATGATGCGATTTCAATTTTTCCTTTCTCTTTGGAGTGTTACAAGCTCTTGGTGCATAAATAAGATGTGTAAATTTGCAAAGACCAAAGTCTCAAATCCAAAGAGATATTCTTTATTAAAGTTAAGAGTCAGCCACACCTACCTAAAATGGCTCGTTCTAACACGCCCCCACATCTCTACGTCACGATGTGGGAAGATTTGCATAACACCGCCCAAATGTATACGCAAAGAAAGAAGGGGTAACTTTCTCGCTCTATGTTGTTGCTTCCGCCGGCGCCATGTTGTGGAGAGGTGCTGTGTGTTTGGATGCGAGTAAAGAGGACATAACAAGAAATCTGTGAAACAAGAAATATTTACAACACTGTCCCAGAGCAGTACAACACAAATATTGGAGTTTGTGCTGCACAATTCACAGAGGATTGTTTTCTGAACAGTACAAGGCCGGTTGTGTGTAACCGGTCCTATTCACCCCGAGCGAGATTCGAACCGCGGTCTAAGCGCGGGAGACGGGCACTAAGAGTCACTAGATCAGGGGAGTGAGGTTTACTGGCTTGCTGGACAACACGGCTGTTACATGTAGAAAGACTTTTACTCAAAAGTGGGGCAGTTCCAACCTTACAAGGACAGTCTGGCGCTTCTGACTCACAGCCTGTAAGTAACATTACGTTTTATTATTTAAAGTATTTGCTACTTACTATTCAAACGCGAGTGTAAGTAGTGCTTGTTGTTTGTGTTTCTCTGATCACAAATGCAGACATGGTAATGTTTACGCGGCGCGATGCAACGCGACGCGTAAAAAGACAGTATAAGTCATTATAATCAGTAATTATGTCCCCACTGGATGCAACAAATGCCTCATTTGAAATGGCTTTTAATGTTTTTGTGTCGTCGCGGGGACGCAGCATCATATTATGGTAATAACATTTCATCACACGCTTGAGGTATTTGGCCAATCACAACGCACTGGATAGCTGGCCAATCAGAGCACACCTCGCTGTTTCACACCGATGAGCTTTGTAAAAATCGACCCGTTTCAGAAAGGCGGGGCTTAGAGGAGATAAAATAATGTAAAATATGTGGAAAATAATGTGTGTTTTTTTTTTAACTTTAAACCACGTAAACACATTGCATTACACCAAATACACATAAGAATGTTCTTTTTAGCACCATCATATGACCCCTTTAAATTTTATATTTGGACAAGCTGAAAAACAAAAAACAAATCCTGCACATTATCTATGCGAAAAGTATCAAAAATGTTTATTATCGGCAATATTTGGACAAGCAAAACTGGCAATTTGGTTGTCACGTAAAAGAAAACTGCTTGGTTCAGGGTTGACTGATGTTACTTTGGTGTTTAGGGGATTAATAAAATCCTGCATTAACAGAGTATGCTTATTATAAGTTGATTGATGATTTGGATAGTTTTAGATCTAAATAGGGTATAAATCAATGTATTTGTGAAATCGATTATGATGGTTGTTTGTACATTTTTGTCTGATTGATGAAAGATTGCAAACCCGCTGGTTCTGAAGTGTATACATTTATTCATGTGCATCATTTATTTTATTCCTTTATTACTTATCCTTTAATATTTGATTAATGTTCATCTAAAATCGGTTGTAAATAAAGAGATTGTTAAAGTCAAGTCTCTCTCTCTCTGTGTGTGTGTGTGTGTGTTTGTGTGCGAGTGATGTGTGTTAGTGTGCATCAATTAAAGCAGAGCATTAATGTGGAACGGTGATTAAACTGACTTGGAACTACCTGTGCATTAAATGGTTTTACTGCATACCTGCCAGCCAATCAGAATCCAGTATTCAGACAGACCACAGAATAATTATAAATAAACCGCAGATTCAAGTTTTAAACAACAACATTCTCGTCTGAAATGCTCTTAAAACTACATTTCATGACATAATAACTGTAATATTTTGAAAATGACACAGGTTTTCTCCTCCGCCTGGTTGGTGTGAAATGCATTCTGGGATACTTGGCTGCCTCAAGTTCGCACAAGTCACCTTTTGTTGCATCCTTGATAAAAGGGGCAGAGCAAGAACACATCCGGGGATTTGAACTGTACTTGGATAGATGTGAACTTTGAATTGAAACAGTACTTGGGCAATGACTGATGATGTTTCACAAGTCCACAAGAACACAAGTACAGACAACAGCACATACTGAGAAAAGGCCCAAGTGTTCGCACTGGCACCTTGATCCGCGCACACAACATATCAGTTCTATAGCATTGCAAACTTGACATCGCAGCCTCTTCATCATCAAACTAAATGAGACAAACATACAAAATATATTTGGTGACTCAATTTAACTTGTCTGTTGTACAATATGTAGGTTTTGCTGGCACTGCAAGAATCACCATGAGCAGTGTTTTTCAGACACATTTTTGCGTATGTGAAGACTGCTGTTTAAAGTAGATATTTGGAAACGAGAGAAGTACAAAGCCTTCTTTAATTAATAAATAATAGTTTAGCAAACAAATTTTACACAGAGTCTAAAATGAATATTGTTTGTGACGAATGGCACTGACCTGTTGCAACTTACTGGAAAATATGGTAAATTAGGCCTATATTGTATTATTAAACAATATAAAATGAGGACCATTTGCACCAATAAAAAGCAATCATATTCTGTTCATTACTCCCACCCATTAAAGATGTTAAAATGAGGGGGTCCTTGGAAAATGTTCTCCCCTGTAAGGGGTCCTTGGCTCCAAAAAGTTTGAAAACCCCTGCATATGGTGTTTAATATAATAACGTATATACTGCATAATAGGGCATGTTCATTCTTTGTCTTAGTCATATTGTTGTTTGTATTTGTAAGGACAATTTCACGAGCCTCAGCGCAGTTCAACCAGTGCATTCAAGTTCCGAAAAGTACCATATAAATCGTCCATTCGTTTCGTGGTATGTAACTGCTAGTCATGTAATTCACACAACAGAGCTCTGTGTGAGGAACAGGTCTGAAATTAACTGATAACTCACAGAAATCTTGCTCTCTGATCTGCCTGTTCAGATGACCATTCACCTGCGAGCTTTGTTTTTATTCAAATGGACGTGCAGCGTCAGCGCAAAATAAGGAGAAAAACCTAAACCTCATTGGCTCTCGTCTGTGTTGTTAACGTGCCATATTTGAATATTTAGTTACACAGGATCAGACATAGGTAAAAATATAACCCATTACTTTAGTTAACACGTCTGCTAATGAAGAAGTTTTTAAATAACACAAATTTGAGGTGAATGCTTCTATATATAACTGACCAGGTGCTACACACAGCAAAAGGGCTTTTAGCATCTGATAGGTACAAACACTCATGACTGCACTGGGTAGGACTTGTTAGCAAAAGAGTTTTGATCATGTGCTTCCCTGTGATGTTGTAAAAGGCCAAACAGAAGCACCAATAGAAAATAGATGACCTGAATAAAACCTTTTGGAGGAAGAGCTGAAATATATTACACAATTTTTCATATATTACACATACTCATAGCATCTTTGTATGGAGTGGATAGTTTGTGTCCATGGTCCAGAAAAAAACAAACAAACAAACAAACAAACAAACAAAAAAAAGCATTTCCTGTTCTTATCACACCTGCAAGTTATTGAAGGGCTTCTTGGTTTGACTGAAAGAATGCAAATGCAAGAGCAAAAAAAAAAGAAAAGAAACAAGGCAGCTTCACAGGGTTGGATCTTTGGAGCAGCACATGTTGGTTATCTTTATCACACTGACCACCAGTGTTGGGCAGTAACTAGTTACTAGTAATAATTTTACTTTTTGCAGTAACTAGCAGTGTAACTATTTACTATTGATTAAACAGCTTATTTTAGATACATCAACCCCTACAGATTTGAAGTCCAACAATCCAATAATTACTGGAATTCTTTTAATAATAATAATAATAATATTATATATATATATATATATATATATATATATATATATATATATATATATATATATATATATATATATATATATATATATATATTGTTTTTTTTTTTTAAACTTACAAGTTACTATTAATCACCACTGAGTGTTTGTAATAACTTCTGCCTGCAATCCAATGTTGACTTTGTTCAAATGATGAGGCAGAAATATATTGTTAGTAACATTTTAGAAGAATTTTATGGGGAAGATATGTGGTGCATGAAAGAAAAGTGATGTAACTAGTAGTGCAACTAATTACTGTTGCCAGAAAGTATTTAGTAAAGTAATAATATTACTTTTGAAAGAAATAACTAGTAATGAGTAATATATTACATTTTTGAGTAAATAGCCCAACACTGCTTAACACAGTGTTTACCACCCTGCAAACACAAAGCATTGAGACATGTACAAGCAAGTCTCTTTAATGAAAATACTGTATTACAGCAAACCTGGAGATGATGCTTGTTTAAGTGACATAAATATAAAATTTCTAAATTTAACAATATGAATTTATAACATTGTAAAGCATTTTATAGTCATTCTGTGATTTGTAGACTTTTTCAAATTATTGTTATAAAAGTAAAACTGTCAAATCACACATGTACAATTTGTTGATCATAAACATTTTTCAGTCTTTTTCTCAATTCAACATTTTCAGTAAATGTTGAAGGTTAATTACTGAATGAGCAGCTCTTAGTCTTTACTGTCTTCTGTTCACAATGGATGTTCATCTTCTGTCTGTCTCTGTTCAGTCTCATGTGTCTCGCGGTGGGTTTCCTGAGTTGTCTGTTCACTATTCACCGTGTGTTTCATCGTCACAGTCAAACTAAACTTAGATCTTGAACTGTCAAACTGTTTTCTGTGGCTTTGAGTTGGACAAAAACAGCCTGATCATCATGCAAAGACACCAAAAAAAAAAAAAATAAATATAAAATAAAATAAAAAACCACAACAAAAAACTAATGTTCATAAGAAATTGAGACAAAATCAGATTAAAATTAGTCATTTTCAAGTCTTTGAATGTGACAATAATGACAAATGATTTCAAAAAACAAAAAGCTAATTAATACTCTCAATAAATTAAATTACCTGATTGTTGATAGTTTGTCAATATTTCAGTCTGTCCTGAACATGATATAAAATAAAATTCTTGAAATTATATCATTCAAACTGCAGACTTTTTCCTTTGCACAAACTATGAATCTTTATCACTGTCTTTCATAATAATAATCAGATAACTATGTTCTCATACTTTATTACTGGATGTTTCTCTGGGATCTGGTATTACATCTGTATGAAAACTAGATTCTATAGTTACAAAATAGTTACATCTCTGTGTAACTATTTTGTATGTACAAATCTAAAACAGGTCAAATAGCATCAGTATATTCAAAGAGATGAAAACAAGTCATTTTATCAGTTCTGAACAGAGTACAAATGATGATTCTCAAACTTCATGTGTCTCATTTAAAGGTGTGTTTAAGAGCTGCTACTAAAGAGTCTTAACTGTACGTGCCAAAAGCTGCTGCATGTGTCTATATATGTGGAGTGGAAACTTGACAGCATATTCTAGAAGTGTCACGCTTTTATTTCCTGTTTTCATCATGACCACATAAACTGACATGACAAACTATTTTAAACACTTGAAAGAAGCAACATGAGCAACAGTGGAAACTTCAAAGTGTCTCATTATTCACACACTGAACTGAACTACTCTGATCAATAAAAACTTGTTTCAACATTAAATTCTGAATTCTAAGTACATTTTTATCAATGAATTGTGAATGTCAGCAAATGTAAAAAAAAATAAATAAATAAATCAAAATAAAAAGTGTTTTTAAAATAATCTTGGTAAAGTGATGATCTGTGATCTGTTATGATTTAGCTTAGTCTCGTATTCAGAGTGAATCTCATTCTTACTGAATCTGACTGTAGCGTCACTGAGAGACTCTTCATGCTTCTGGAAACTGACAGCAGCGTACAGGAGCCCATCAGAGGGGATTGTGGATAACTGTGAGTGAGCGTCACCTCGTCTCTTATGTCTTAATCTCCACACAGTCAGAGTGAATCCACCGATCAGCAGCAGAATCACACACACACTAATAATGATGATCATGGAGAAATCTGAGAATAAAACACACAAACATACAGTCCAGAGATGAATGACACAATAGCTACACAATTATTAAAATTTATGATGTTCCTACTCTGTCTATTCCAACATAAAACTCTGTTTTAACATGTATGGGTTATAAGCAAATTTTATAGAATAATTGCAAATGAAAACGTTTTACATGCATTAAACATTTATAGAACTCAGGTTGCAATGTTTGATGACCTGTGATCTCTGTCATAAAGGGATTATTTGTAGTCTCAACAGATTTTCCTTCATGTCTCACTGCTGGAGCCACTCCGAACAAACATACATTTAACACACATGATTCTGAATATACTATGTCCTTCAAAATAAAATCATGTGAATGGACTCACTGATGAGGTTGAGCTGAATTTTCGTGGTCAGGGAGATGAAAGTCAGATATGTGTCTCTGGTTTCTGCTCCACACCAGTAAACTCCAGCATCTCTCACGCTCACATTACTGATGCTCACTGTAAAAACTCTCTCTTCATTTCTCTCAGATGAAGGATTCATTTGTGTCACTTTAGATGAGCTGATGTTTTGGCAGATGTGATTATCATCCTCTTTGCAGAAATGAACTTTATGTTGCTCTGGGATCTGACAGGTGATGTTGATTTCTTCACGAAGATGAGCAGATTCAGTCAACATCTTTGGATACTTTGCATCTATAAACCAGGACAAAAATTACATAAAACATAAAAATCTGAACTGATATTTCAAACATTAAAGATAAAGTATTCTCTGTTCCTCACCGTGTTTGACGCTCAGCTGAAGTTGAGTGAAGGTCTCAGTATAGTCAGATACTTTCACTCCACACCTGTATGTTCCTGCATCTGCAGCTTTCAGCTCTCTAAAAAACACCATCAAGACTCCTGCTCTGGTGTCGTCATATAAAGAAACATCTCCATTCTCCATCCATTCATCCTGAACTCCTGGATTCTTCCTCTCTGAACATCCATCTGATTCTTTACAGATGTATTTTGGCTTGGTTTTGTATTGAGGATGTTCACACTTGATCATCAGACCACCTCCCGAGTAGCCGCTCACATTATACACATTCAATTTATCTGTCAATCATAAACATCACATCTAACCATAATCAAATCTGCCACAAAAACAGACTGTAAAAACCTTGATTTGATTTAGTTTTACTCACTAATAATATGTAGATGAACAGTATTAATAATGGAGTAACTGTATGATTGTCTGTTGATCCAAACTCCACATAAATAAACTCCTCCATCATCTGGAGTCACAGCAGAAATTCTCACACTGAAGAGGTTCTGTCTGTTATCATAAATGCTCAGTCTTTCTTTCTGATACCATCTGTCAGTAGTGGTGATCACCTCATCAATGATGCCATTTCTTGTTTTGAATATAATCTTTCTAAAATATTTTTGATCCTTTGAATATTCACAGCTGAAAGCAGCAGTTTCTCCACTATTTACTCTCACTGTCTTGGACGTCCCACAACATGATTCTGTCAACATTCAAAGTTTTATTTGTGATCTGAGAAAACTACATAAAAATATGAATCAAAGCATTGAAAAATTTATCAGATTCTTAGTTTATTCTACTCACCCATAATATGCAGATGGACAGTATTAATAATAGAGTAACTGTATGATTGTCTGTTGATCCAAACTCCACATAAATAAACTCCTCCATCATCTGGTGTCACAGCAGTGATTCTCACACTGAAGATGTTTTTATGTTTATCATCAGAAATACTGAATCTTCTGTTCATCTTCCACCTGCTGTAAATCGTCTCAATGGAATCTTTTTCTTCTTTGAATATCATCTTTTGATTATTAATTTGATTCTGTGAATATTCACAGCTGAAATTGGCAGTTTCTGCAATATTCACCATTACTCTCTTTGATCCTTTACAACTTGAATCTGTCATTTACATAAAGAAATATATTTCATATATATAAAAGCTTTGAAATGATTAGTAGTTTTACTACACAAAGACTTTGATCTTAAAACTGACCATCTTTCACATTCAAAGTCATATCAATGTACCACTGGCCATGAAACCTAATCCAGTATCTTCCAGCATCTTGTTGGTTCAAATCTCTGATGAAGATCATGAGGTTTCCCACATCGTTTCGAAACAATGTGAATCTTCCTTCATTAATCCATTTATCATGTTTCTTATTTATTATTGTTCTCCACTCAGGTAATTTGGCCATATATTTAATAGAGTCACTGAACCAAAGTTTCCCAGAATCAACAAGAAGGCTTCCTCCAGAATATCCAGTGACGCTAAAGCATCTCACTGCACCTGTCAATCAGATTGATACTGTGATCAGAAAGCTGATGAACAGAAAACAGCATCATTACTGCAGTGATGAAAGAGAAAAGCTCTGACCTGAGATCAGGTAGAAAGTGAAGAAGATGAGGAGGATCTTCATTGTGACTTGAGTTCAGTCTTCTTTATGCTGAATGATCTCTGTGTGAATCTCTCTGTCTCTACATCTGTCTGCTTTAGTTACTTCCTCTTTATTCAGCTCTTTATCAGTAATGAGCAGCTTTACTGGCTCCTCCCACCATCACCACTGACTGAATATCACATTAATAGAAAACTTAATTTCTAACGATTATCGTCAATTTGATTTCATAGATACTATTTAAACTAAACTGAGCTAGACAATGACATCTCTGAATTCAATAATGAAATGCCTTTAACTGAAAATTGAGTGTTTAATCTTATTATTATACATTACTGACACTCTATCCTCCAATTTGATACTGTTAAGTGCTTTGACACAATCTGTATTGTTAAAAGCGCTATATAAATAAAGGTGACTTGACTTGACTTAATCACACTGAAAGAGCGCCACCTAGTGGATATGAAGGGGTATGCAAGATCGTTCTGAACTGGACAGTGAGGCCAAATAGATTTGAGTATTGGGGTGTGTAAGTAAAAACATCTTAAAAGAATGTTAAAAACAGACAGAATACAGAGTCACAGAAGTGAATCTAGATGGCTTTTTACTGCAAAGTAGATCACCTGAATGGGATCTTGGAATGTACGTACACTTCAACAAAGAGCCCAGTTAAATCCGTTACTTAAGGAATTTGAGCAAAATCGATTGGATCTGCTTGGGATCAGTAAAATGCGATGGACAGAGAGTGGTGAAATTACAAATGATGAAAAGCAGATCCTCCTGTAATGACAGCAAACATGTCCGTGGGGTTGGCCTGATGCTTGGTTAACAAGCAATACGTGCCTTGACTGGGTGGAAGCCAGACTGCTATCGGATCATCACGGCCCATTTTGCATCGGCTCACATATGGAAAATGGTCATTCAGGTTTACACACCAACTGAGGAAGCAGATGATGCTGAAAATATATGTACTACAGACCGTGATGGATGAAATACCGAGACATGATCTCAAAATCGTTATTGGTGACATGAATGCTCATTTCAGCTGTGATCACCAGGGTTTCAAAGACACCACTCGACCTTTCGGTAAGGGTCTTTGCATGGCAGATGTAGGTTCAGATAACTTGGTCCGTCTAAATCTCAAACTCAAACTACGACGACATGAAAGAAGATCTGAAACTGTCTGACCATGTGCAACTGAAAAGCTTAAAGACCAAAATATTGCAGATGTCTTCATGCTTCAGCTTTCCAATTGATTCCAGGGTTTAGCTGATGTGGCAGAGAGTCTCTCTTCTGAGAGACATTAAATCAGCCACTTCCCTTAAACACCTATGACTATGTAGGAAGCACAGGAGGAGTTAACTGTGGTACAAGGCAATATAACAGCAGAAGTAGTTCAAAAAAGAAGCAGAAATCAAACAAGGCAGCTGGCTTGGATGAAATTCAGGTAGAACTCCTGAAGAACGGTGGCCCCATTGTAGTAATGAAGGTCATAGATCTCTTTAATGCATGTTGGTGAACATAAGCTGTCCTTGAAGACTGCCAAAAGGGTACCAAAGAAAGGGAATACAATAGAATGTACTAATTTGCATGGAATAACCCTCCTGTCAGTACTGGGAAAAGTGTTTTCCACAGTTCTCCTAAGACAATTACAGGAAGTCGTTGACAAACGCCTCTGAGAAGTACAGCCTGGCTTTCAGAAAGGACGATCATGTAGCGAGCAGATCTTCGCTTTACGTAACATCATTGAACAGTGCATGGAGTACAAGCGTCCACTTTCCATCAAATTTACTGGCTACAGGAAAACCTTTGATGGTGTCCATCATGAATCCTTTTGGAATATTTTACAATTATATGATGTGCCAAAGAAATTCATAGCTGTCTTCCAGTCTTCCAATTCCAGCGGCTGCGTCAGGATGGATATAGGCCACACTGACTTCTTTGCCATTCATGGCCGTTCTTGTTCATGGTGGCCCTCGATTTTGTTATGAGGAAGGCTATGGCTAGACCAAATGCAGGCATTGACTGGCATGGACAGAGCTGCCTCACTGATCTTGACTTTGTGGATGATATTGCTCTGCTCGATGAAAATGTTCACCATTTACAAGAAATAACATCAAGCTTGCATGAAGAAGCAGGTAAGGTCGAATTATGCATTAATGCCGAAAAGTCCAAAGTCATTCTCAAGCTGACATGCCAAGGATTAAGGTTGATGGATTCAACATCGAACAGGTCGATAGGTGTACATACCTTGGCAGCACTATTGGATGAGATGTATATTTCTGTATCTCCATCAAATGCCAGATTGGCAAGGCATCAACAGTCTTTCAACAAAAGTGCAAAATCTGGTCATCTACATCGATCTCACTTAACATCAAGCTACGATTATATGCATCTATCATCTTTCCAATGGCAACTTATGCATCAGCAAGTATTTCTCACAAGCTAGACATCTTCTATCAGCACTGCCTGTGATGAATACTGCACGTTCGGTACTACAACCACATTACCAATGAGAAAGTCCTGTGATGAAGCAATATGCCAAGCCTTCGTACAATGATTACACATTGCTGCCTGTGGCTGGCTTGACACATTATGCAGATGGAAAGCAGTCGCATTCCAAAGAAAGTGCTTCAGTGGGTCCCACCTGGAGATTGGCGATGCAGGAGTCGACCATTTATGTATGCATGTATGTCAGTAAGTGATTATCTTGGACAGAACTATGAGACTGAGAGTGTAAAACAGGAAAATAACTTATCTTACTCTTCAGAATTGATTGCTAACTATATTGTGGGAGATCCACAAGCCTCACTGTGACTGTCTCACTCGCACTGCCGTTGTAACACTACTGTCACTTTAAGGCAAGTCATTTCACTTGGAGGCCATCTTTGAAATGCATCTCAGGCAGCTATTTCCGTCATGCAAGTACAGTTCCTGTCTCTTTGAATGGGGCAACATCAAATTCTCCAAAGCTGTTCAACAAGCTTATGATTAAATTGCATATTTGAAATCACCAATTAAATCTGACAACAATTGTCACATAAATGTTGTTTCAAATAACATTAAAAAGTTAATAAAAAGTTTTCAGGCTAAGATGAGCCAGTCCTAAGTGTGCGTCTCAGAATGCTGGCTGTTTGTATCATAGACATATATAGACGCCCTATTCGACTGCTCCAGGCACGTAGATGCGGCCACCATCTTGGAACGGTATTTTTGACATCATTCACCATACTCACCATTTGAGATCATTCACCATAAAATCTGGGTGTTATATTAGACAGCAACTTGTCTTTTGAAAATCATATTTCCCTTGTTACAAAAATAGCATTCTTCCGTCTTATAAACATTGCCAAGCTACAAAACATGTTACCTGTTTCTGATGCAGAAAAGCTAGTTCATGCATTCATGACCTCTAGACTGGACTATTGTAATGCACTGCTAGCTGGTTGTCCTGCATCTTCAATAAACAAGCTACAGTTAGTCCAAAATGCAGCGGCTAGAGTCCTTACCAGGTCAAGAAAATATGATCATATTACCCCAATTTTACAGTCTCTGCACTGGCTACCTATTAAGTTCCGCATCAGTTACAAAATATTATTACTTACCTATAAGGCCCTTAATGGTTTAGCTCCTGCTTACCTAACTAGTCTTCTACCACGCTACAATCCATCACACTCCCTAAGGTTGCAAAACTCTGAACTTTTGGTAGTTCCTAGGATAACAAAGTCAACTAAAGGAGGTAGAGCCTTTTCACATTTGGCTCCCAAACTCTGGAATAGCCTTCCTGATAACGTTCGGGGTTCAGACACACTCTCTCTGTTTAAATCTAGATTAAAGACACATTTCTTTAGCCAAGCATTCACATAATGCATCTCATAATCTTGTACTGCAGTTATAGCTGATCAAACACACATTATTGTTCTTTAGCTTGGATTGAACAAATCATTTTTGCTTGGTTGGAACAGCAGCTACACTAATTATGTCTCTATTTGTTTCTCTGTTTCTGCCACGGGAATAACATCCCGTGATAACTAGGATTTACACAAGCTTCAGTCTGGATCCAGAACACCTGAGAAGAGATGATGCCAACCCCTCAGAGGACCTTAGATGATGCCTACCCTCAGACAACATACAGAACTACCAAATTTCGCCATAAGTTAAATATATTAAGTTTCTATAATATATAAATATATTGTAGAAACTTAATTTCCTGTAAAGCTGCTTTGCAACGATTTGTATTGTGAAAAGCGCTATACAAATAAACTTGAATTGAATTGAAAAAAATCGAACTGTAGGTTCGCACAGAGCCGCTGAGCCGTTCTGTGCAGGATTGTGGCATCTTTCAAATATTCAGTGATTACTATGGTGAATGATGTCAAGTTTACTGCTGCAATATGGTGGACGGCTTACGTATAGTGGCCCACACAAACAGTCGCTAATGAGGCATCTACGTATATATATCTATGGTTTCTATAGCAACCGGAGCTTCTAACAGTAGCTGCAGTGACGCAATGACTTTACCGATTAGTGATTGGCTCTTATATTCATAAGGTAAGACTATTCCGCCATATTGCGTGTTGCATTTTTTCCCATTCATAAGTAATAGAAGTGCACCGTCTTTGCATATCTAAAGTTTTTTGGATAAAGTCATGTCAAGTCACTTGTATAGTTATTTGTACAGCGCTTTTTATAATATAATAAATACTTTAACAGTACTAACAGAAGATAAGCTTTATGCTCCATATTTCAAGTTTCCTGAAGCCATAAAATAGCTTTCTGTGAGAAACGGCTTTAAATTTAAGTAATTTGTTCATCGTCTTATATTCCACCAGCTGAAACTACGAATCTCACGGAAACTTTTCAGTCAGGTGAATGTGCAGCACCATAAGGAGAAAAGGAAAGAGTATAAGTTACGTCATTCACCCTCACGTGTGATTCTCAGTGCCTTGTCACGCTCCTTGTGTTTCAAAAAAGTGGTGAAAATATGCTAGCCTCAGGAAATTAGTTTATTAATTAGTTTATTAGGGTTTTTTCCCTTCATAAATAAAAACGTGCTATGACTCTATAGTTCAAGTACTGTATAAGTACATCAAATCAAAAACATCATCTGATCAATGAACTGAGTATCAAACCATGAATAAACTTTAATGAAAATCAACAATAATGACTAAAGTAGCTTTTGTCACAATAATGTTTATGACTGAAATCCTGAACAAATCTAAAGCGGGTCAACTAGCATCAGGATACTGAGAGAGATGAGGACAGGAAAACACTAACAGCTTTGAACAGAGTACAAACGATGATTCTCAAGCTTCATGCTTTAAATTTCAAGTCTCATCATAATGATTGGTTGAACTTGTGTTTTTAAAGAGCTGCTATAAGAGAGTCTTTATTAACTGTACATGTCAAAAGCTGTTGTGTCTCTGCATTTAGAGCGGAAACTTTACAGTATATTCTAGAAGTGTCACTCAGGGGTTTTTATTTCCTATTCTCATCACGGCCTTGTACAAACTGAGATGACAAACTATTTTAAACATGAGAAAGAAGCAACGTGAACAGCAGTGGAAGCTTTAAAGTGCCTCGTGATTCAACACACCACACACTGTAAAAAATCCAACTTTTGAAAAGTTCTACTAACCAATGTAAAAAAGTAGCCTGAACAAAGAATTTTTAGTAGAACTCAGTTTAATTTTTTTGTGTGAACTAAACAAAAATACTCTAAACATGTCGCTAGCAAAAGTTGTTTTGTTTACCTTAGATACTCAAGTATTTGTTCACAGCATATCCAAATGTTCTCCCAACTTTTCAAATTGAGTCATCTGAACAAACAATTTTACATTGAACAATATTGCACAAGTTCCCAGCATCCATTGCAGCTTGAAAACATTTTATGTTATTTATTATTAAAATATTATGATTGTTTTAAATTTTACTGGCTTAATTTATGCTGCTGCTGCTGTCACTGTCAGTTAGCTGTCATGAGGATCAGAGTTCATATTTTTACTGATTTAAAATTTGATGATCCTCACCATGTTTGAGAATCATGTGCTGAGGCACTGTATGTGTGTATCTCATTACAACTTGTTTAATACATTTGTCTATCAGCATAAATGTTTGCCTTTAGATTTAAGAGACAAATACTATCTGTATTATGTAGAGGGCTTTGAAAATAAACATAAATCTAAAAGAGAGGATTGATAAAAAAAAAAAAAAAGATTATACTTATGCTAAAAAATTCTTTAGTTGTTCTGACAGATTTTTTAACACTCAGTAGACTGACTTTTATTCATTAGATGAACTAAAGTTTTTAATTTGTCGGTTGCTAGTTGAGTTAACCTAAGTTGATTGTGATAGGTTGCCTTATTTTTTTTGAGTTAGGTCAACTTTTTTTTATTTTTATTTATTTTTATTAATTTTTTTTTTTACAGTGCAGGATGTCTATGCATTAATACCAATAGTAACGTGTGATGATCTTTGATCTCTGTTTTAAAGGAACTAGTTCAGTCTTGTGTGATAAATGACTGTGGTGTAATCAGAATGAATACAGTCCTGACTTAAGCCAAATGTAGCGTCGCTGAGAGACTCTTCATGCTTCTGGAAACTGACAGCAGTGTACAGGAGCCCATCAGAGAGGATTGTGGGTAACTGTGAGTGAGTGTCACCTCGTCTCTTGTGTCTTAATCTCCACACAGTCAGAGTGAATCCACCGATCAGCAGCAGAATCACACTCACACTAATAATGATGATCATGGAGAAATCTGAGAATAAAACAGAGTGATAATGAAAAAGAAACACAGAAATACAGTATACATATTTGAAACAGTATCTACATAAATATTCTAATTGATGATATTTATGTTCAATTTAATATGGGTAGTATTTGCCTCTTAAATCTAAAGGGGAAGTCGTGGCCTAATGGTTAGAGAGTTGGGCTAGTAACCTGAAGGTTGCCCGTTCGATTCTCACACCGGCAGGAATTGAAGGTGGGGATTGTGAATGAACAGCACTCTCTCTGCGATACCATGACTGCCTTGCTCAAGGGCACCTCATCGAACCCCCAATTGCTCCCCGGGCGCTGGAGCAATGGCTGCGTGTGTGCGTGCGTGCGTGCGTTTGTTCACTATTCACTGCTGTGTGTGTGCACTTGGATGAGTTAAATGCAGAGCACCAATTTCGAGTATGGGTCACCATACTTGACAATACGTCACGACTTTCACTTTCATCTGTAGCATAAAGCTGCTCCAGTTCTGATGAAGTTGATCATGAAATCCAACTCGGTGTGTTTTTATATCCAACACAAATATCTGTTTTAACACTTACAGGTTATAAATAAAGAGCAACTTAGCCTAAACAAATTCTACATGAAACATTTAAAGCATGCCTTTGGTGACGTTTGATGATCTATTACTGACCAGCATCACAGAGTTTTCAAGCACAGCTACATTAATTTTATTATGTACAGAATTTCATTATATGTTAAAGCTAAAGTACTCTGCAGTTGAATGACTGTATTTTAGTCTCTCTTCTGCAGAACTGTATACGTTCACCTTCATCTCTCTGTCACTGTTGAGACTCATGTGGTCTGTGGGTTTCCTGAATAACTCTTAATTCTTCACAGCCAAAATAAACTTAAGACTCTGAACCTTCAGCTCAATATCTCTAAACCAGGGGTGTCCATTATCCTGCTTCCAAAGGTTTAGCTCCAAACTGCTCCAGAAGTCTTATCTAGAAGTTTCTAGAAATCCTGAAGACCTCGATTAACTGGTTCAGGTGTGTTTAATTAGGATTGGAGCTAAACTCTGTAAGATAGTGGAACATGATTGGACACCCCTGCGTTAGACACGACCACTTTATCTGTCAATTACAAATATCACTTAATTAAATCAGACTGTAGAAACTTTTATATCAATTATGACTAAGTGTATGTTTTACTTACTAATAATATGCAGATGAACAGTATTAATAATGGAGTAACTGTATGATTGTCTGTTGATCCAAACTCCACACAAATAAACTCCTCCATCATCTGGTGTTACAGCAGTGATTCTCACACTGAAGAGGTTTTTATGTTTGTCATCAGAAATACTGAATTTTTCTTTCTTCTTCCATCTGCTGTAAATCGTTTCAATGGAATCTTTTTCTTCTTTGAATATGATCTTGACATCATTAATATGATTCTGTGAATATTCACAGCTGAAATTGGCAGTTTCTCCAACATTCATCATCACCCTCTTTGACACTTTACAACATGAATCTGTAATTCACATAAAGAAATATATTTTATGAATATAAATGCTTTGAAATGATCAGACGTTTAACTAAAAGACTTTGATTGTAAAATGGCTGACCTTTTTCTACATTCAAAGTCATATAAATACGCTGGTTGTGAAGAACATCAATTGCGTATCTTCCAGCATCATGTTGATTTAAATCTCTGATGTAGATCATGAATCTTCCCTCATTGTTTCGAAACAGTGTGAATCGTCCTTCATTAATCAATTTATCATGTTTCTTATCATTTATTATTCTTCTCCACTCAGGTAATTTGGCCATATATTTAACAGAGTTACTGAACCAAAGTTTCCCAGAATCAACAAGAAGGCTTCCTCCAGAATATCCAGTGACGCTAAAGCATCTCACTGCACCTGTCAATCAGATTGATACTGTGATCAGAAAGCTGATGAACAGAAAACAGCATCATTACTGCAGTGATGAAAGAGAAAAGCTCTGACCTGAGATCAGGTAGAAAGTGAAGAAGATGAGGAGGATCTTCATTGTGACTTGAGTTCAGTCTTCTTTATGCTGAATGATCTCTGTGTGAATCTCTCTGTCTCTACATCTGTCTGCTTTAGTTACTTCCTCTTTATTCAGCTCTTTATCAGTAATGAGCAGCTTTACTGGCTCCTCCCACCATCACCACTGACTGAATATCACATTAATCACACTGAAAGAGCGCCACCTACTGGAGGATACAGTGTCTGATACTGAGAGCTCATACAGGTTTCATGTTTTCTATAAAATAAATTGTTCTGCATCATTTATATCTTCCACTAGAGGGCAACAGTATAATGTACATGTAAGATCACTGAGGCCCTTTAGAGCAGTGCTTCTCAAACCCGTCCTGAGGACTCCCACCACTGCACATTTGGATGTCTTCCTCATAAAACACAGAGGTTTTTGATCTTTTTGGGCCCATGGACCACATGTACACTAGAAAATTTTCCAATGACCACTTCATAATTATAACAGTGATTAAACCCAAAGTTACAGTGGGTGGGAGAAATGGAGACAGTGTGCTTGTTTTATTGCAATTTTTAATAATAACGCACCTAAATATGTTGCACTGGGTCAAACTTAAGTTGTTGAGAGAGAGAAAATAATAATAATGATCGTAATAATAATAAACAGATAAATCATATCAGCTGAATTTTATTATTACATACATTCAAGAACGATGTAAAATACCACTAAACAAAATGAAATGCTTACAGACAATATGTATTTCAGTTCCCTTTACTCCACAACACATCCTTTAAATTTTGTGCCGTTGTATTCAAAACAAAACAAGAATGAAAAATATAAGTAGACTACAAAATAAAAAAAAAATAAATTGCAGTGGCATTCGTTACAAACTACAAACTGTTTGAGTCATTTTTGAAAGTTTTATAGTCTAATGCAGGGGTCACCAAACCCTGGTTTAATGTTTAATATACAAATGTTTATACGATATAAATGTGAAATGAGGCATTTAGTACCATATAAGGAGAAAAGGGAGGAGTAGAAACTTTGCTTAAACCTCATTGGCCCTTGTGTGTAATGTTGTTGTGCCATATGTGAATATTCAGAATCTAAATAAGAACTGAAGGTTCTATGTGCCACTGTGGATGAGACACACAATGACACAAATATGGCTCATTGCGGATTGGTTCTCTTTTTATTTACAACTTATGGGAAGTCTAATTCTCTTCCATGAACTGGTTCTTTCAGAAATGCAGATCTTTTATAATGTTTACTTGCTTTATAACTGCAGTTGGTTTGACTTATTAGCAAAAGTATATTGAAATTGCATTTCCCTCCAGCAAATATTTCAGGTGACCTGACTAAAGCATTCTGGAGGAAGAACTGGGATAAACTATAAAGAACATTTAAATTTTTCATATATTAAACAAATTCACAGCATGTTTTTATGGAGTGGAATGTCTGATAGTAAGACGTGCTTTTTTTGATCACACAAGAGGACGGCTGAAGGGCTTCTTGGTTTGACTGGAGAAAAAACAAACCTTCTATACAGACTCACCACATCAATGTGCTTCATCTGTTTGTTGTCTGATAGTGATCTCAACCATATCACAACACAACATCAGAAACTGACATTTACAGCTCTGTCTAAATGGACAATTATATTTGTATCCTTCTCCGGCTGAATTCAGAAACGCAAATTAACATACAACTCTTATTATTACTGCTATGTAAAGATACTCCATGGTATTTTTAAATTAGTCAGAGACACGACTGACAAATTTATTATATTAGTACATTTGTCATTGTATCAAATGAACTAAACAACACAAATATATGAGGTATTTTAAAGCTCGTTGTGGTTTAGTTTGATCTCTTTATAAAGGCAACAGTCAAATCATACATTGGTAATGCATCTCAATGAATCACTTTCAGTAAATGTTGAAGGCAATGCCTCACTGTGATGTGTCTCACTGTGGGTTTCATGAATAAGTCTGTGTAATCTTCACAATCAAACTGAACTTTCACCAGTTTTCTGTGGCTTTGAGCTGGACGGAAAAAATTACGTGTTTATCACACAAAACACCTCCAGTGTTGATTAGAAACAAAAAGGGAAATGTAATTTTTAAGTCTTAATAACCTGTAATAAATAATCTCACTGTTCTGACTGTTTTAAATGCCGGGTAGGCAATTTAGTTCAAAAACATTTGTGTGTGTGTGTGTGTGTGTGTGTGTGTATGTGTTATGCTGGTTGAAAGTCTCTTCACATCTCGATAGCAATCACTAAATTAAGTGGTCTAAATGCATTTATATGCATTTATATTGTCCATGGAAGATGTAGGACCATCAAATATTTGTCCAATCATATTTGCAGGGAGGGTTGGATCTTATGCTTTCAAAGCTAGTTTGCTATTGCTAGCCTACCCTACTCTGCCTAACATCAGCAAAAGTATCAGTCATCATGTTTTCAATGTGCTAAAATAACAACGTTAATGATCTTTCTCATAATCTCTTTGTAACTAGTATCTCTTGTATGTACTAATCTAAAACAGCTCTGAACAAATTCTTAAGCTTCATGTGTCTCATAAAAGTTGGATGAATTGTGTCTGTTTAAGAGCTGCTATTAAAGTGTTCTTTATTAAATATATGTGTAAAAAGCTACATTTTAAATATGTGTCTCTGTATTTGGCAAAGGTGTCAAGACCAGACCTATATGATCAAGACCAAGATTAATCAAGACCAGACCTATAAGACCAAGACTAAAGCCAAGACAAAAGCCAAGACCAAGACTAGTCAGGACCAGACCTCCAAGACCAAAGCCATTTCTTGACTATGGTATTTGGAGTGGAAACTTTACAGTATATTCTAGAAGCATCACTCTTTTCCTGTTCACCTTCAGATAAACTGAGATGACAAACTCATTACACACACCAGTAAACATGTCACACAGCTGACATTTTAAACAAGCTACAAGAACAGCAGTTGAAACTTCAAAGCTTCTCATGATTCACACACTGAACTGAACTACTCATATCAATAAAACATCTGTTTAATACTAAATTATGTGTTATAAAGAGATTTTTATCAATGAACTATAAATGTAAGCAAATATTGGTGTTAACTGTGATAATCTGTGATCTCTAAACAAGTTTGTTGAGTCTTATGTGGTAAAGAGTGTTGTAGTCAAGACCATCTAAACTGAGACCAAGTCAAGACCAAAACCAGGGTGTGTTGAGATCGAGACAAGACAAAGATTTTGAGGGGTTGAGGCCAAAACAAGACAAAGGCAAGTCAAGACTGAGTCAAGACCATTACCAAACCAGCAATCCTGAAATGTATCTGAAAGTTCCACATTTATTACCTCAATAATATCTGAAATGTATTCAATAAATATAATTAGAATAATAAGACACTATATAGAGCTGTTACCAATCAAATGAAATCACTAACTTTTATCTTTGCATTGCAGAGGTGGCACAGAAGCTGCATCTGAATTGGTACAATTACAGCTGCATATACAGGTGCATCTCAATAAATTAGAATATGGTGACATGCCAATCAGCTAATCAACTCAAAACACCTGCAAAGGTTTCCTGAGCCTTCAAAATGGTCTCTCAGTTTGGTTCACAAGGCTACACAA
This sequence comes from Spinibarbus caldwelli, assembly GCA_039654775.1. NCBI lineage: Eukaryota > Metazoa > Chordata > Actinopteri > Cypriniformes > Cyprinidae > Spinibarbus > Spinibarbus caldwelli. Next base: position 38,411,346 of record CM077225.1, on the reverse strand, counting down.
TCATGAGGAAGACTGCTGATCTGACAGTTGTCCAGAAGACAATCATTGACACCTTTCACAAGGAGGGTAAGCCACAAACATTCATTGCCAAAGAAGCTAGCTGTTCACAGAGTGCTGTATTCAAGCATGTTAGCAGAAAGTTGAATGGAAGGAAAAAGTGTGGAAGAAAAGGATGCACAACCAACCGAGAGAACCGCAGCCTAATGAGGATTGTCAAGCAAAATCGATTCAAGAATTTGGGTGAACTTCACAAGGAATGGACTGAGGCTGGGGTCAAGGCATCAAGAGCAACCACACACAGACGTGTCAAGGAATTTGGCTACAGTTGTCGTATTCCTCTTGTTAAGCCACTCCTGAACCACAGACAACGTCAGAGGCGTCTTACCTGGGCTAAGGAGAAGAAGAACTGGACTGTTGCCCAGTGGTCCAAAGTCCTCTTTTCAGATGAGAGCAAGTTTTGTATTTCATTTGGAAACCAAGGTCCTAGAGTCTGGAGGAAGGGTGGAGAAGCTCATAGCCCAAGTTGCTTGAAGTCCAGTGTTAAGTTTCCACAGTCTGTGATGATTTGGGGTGCAATGTCATTTGCTGGTGTTGGTCCATTGTGTTTTTTGAAAACCAAAGTCACTGCACCCATTTACCAAGAAATTTTGGAGCACTTCATGCTTCCTTCTGCTGACCAGCTTTTTAAAGATGCTGATTTCATTTTCCAGCAGAATTTGGCACCTGCCCACACTGCCAAAAGCACCAAAAATTGGTTAAATGACCATGGTGTTGGTGTGCTTGACTGGCCAGCAAACTCACCAGACCTGAACCTCATAGAGAATCTATGGGGTATTGTCAAGAGGAAAATGAAAAACAAGAGACCAAAAAATGCAGATGAGCTGAAGGCCACTGTCAAAGAAACCTGGCCTTCCATACCACCTCAGCAGTGCCACAAACTGATCACCTCCATGCCACGCCGAATTGAGGCAGTAATTAAAGCAAAAGGAGCCCCTACCAAGTATTGAGTACATATACAGTAAATGAACATACTTTCCAGAAGGCCAACAATTCACTAAAAATGTTTTTTTTTTTTTTTAATTATTGATCTTATGAAGTATTCTAATTTGTTGAGATAGTGAATTGGTGGGTTTTTGTTAAATGTGAGCCAAAATCATCACAATTAAAAGAACCAAAGACTTAAACTACTTCAGTCTGTGTGCATTGAATTTATTTAATACACAAGTATCACAATTTGAGCTGAATTACTGAAATAAATGAACTTTTCCACGACATTCTAATTTATTGAGATGCACCTGTATATTGTTGAGAATTATGCTCCTATTTGTGAAAACAGCTCTCTTGTTCTTGTGATATTGTTTAATTTTATGTTAGAATATGAAAAAATATCTCATACATACTTTTGTGATATCCCTGCAGTTGTGGTCTTGACTGGTCTTGAAATAAAATCCCAAGTCCTTTTAGTTTGAGACAAGACTGGGTACAAATGCCGTTGAGACTGAGACAAAACCAAGACCTTTAAAAAAATGGTCTTAAAAGCAGTCTCAAGACCAAAACCGGTCTTGAGTGCTACAACACTAGTGGCAAATGATTGTGGTGTAATCAGAGTGAATCTCATCTTTACTGAATCTAACTGTAGCGTCACTGAGAAGCTGTCCACATTTCTGGAAACTGACAGCAGCGTACAGGAGCCCATCAGAGGGGATTGTGGGTAGATCATCATGAGTGTTCATCTGGACTGATCCAGGATCTGAGAGAGAATCACGTCTGCTGTCTGCACATGATGACTGAACATGGATAAAATATATTTTAAAATGAGTAGACATCTTATAAGCATTACATATGTGTAAGCACACACACTGTAACTCACTATTGTATTTTTCTCTCTCTTTGTCTTGTCTGATGTTGAGGTTCTTCCTGATTAACCCAAAACAAAATGAATCGATCAGTGAGAGAAAGACAAACTAGGACAAACTGGAGACAAACAGCAGCTTCTGAGACAGAAACGCATTGAGTTAGTGAGAGTCGGAAGATTGAAGTAGTTCAGAGACACTCAAATAATGATATGTAAAATATAATGAATAATGAATGACCAAACCTAGTCTCTTGTGCTTTATTTTACACACAGTCAGTGTGAATCCACCTATCAGCAGTATAACAACACATACACAAATAATGATGATCTTGATGAAATCTGGAAATAAATCATAAAAACACAGTCCAGAGATGAATAACACAATATCTACACATCTACATATCTATTAAAATGTATGACTTTCATTTTCAGTCCTTTTCTATCCAACATAAATGTCTGTTTTAACACTTATGGACTTTTGGTTTGTTTCCTGTGTTTTCTTTTGTTGTCATGGTTTCTATTGTGTAATCAGCTGTCGTCCTGGCTACTCAATGGTTTATTGATTTCACTCACCTGTTTGTCATCTAGTTCATTAGGTTTCATTGTGTGTATATGGTCCTCAGTTTACTTAGCTCATTGTCTAGTGTTGTTTGTGTTTGGATCACACTGTTGCATAGATTCTTGTTTGTAGCTCTTTTTCGTTTTGTTTAATTAAAGTTAACCTGCATTAGGATTTCAGCGCCTCATCCCATCCTCTTCCTCAACCTGCCTGTGACAGAACACCACACTGATGAAAAGATTACCTATGAACCCAACATGAGTCATCAAGGAGGATATTCTGTACTCCATTTACCAAAATGGCCACAGTATTGAAAGATATGTGGAGATACTGCAGGATTGTCATTTAACATCCTGAGATGACAGGGAACTGATGGATTTGTTCTGGAGTGGGCTAGACACAAACATATCCCCACGGATACCAATGGGAAATTCTAGCATCACCCCAGAATGCTAACTGGACATGGTACTGTGGCTATGTGGCTCCCCATTTACTTTTGGAGCATGACGGAGACACACAGCCACTTCCCTCTTCCCATTCCAGTTCCTCCATAATAATATCATCAGTCATCTCCACAGATAAAATTCCCACAGATTCTGAATCTGAGCCCACTGTAGACTCAGTATTGGAACTGATGCCCGCCACAGTGCCTATGACCACTGCCATGTCCATCCCGAAATCTCAACCTTCTTAAGAGTCTGACCAGGTGTGCGAGCCATTTCTTATGTCTGTGCCAGTGGGATTTGTAGTAGAGCAAGGTAAGAAAATGAATAAATATTTAACTTCTCTTGCCTTGGTTCTGCTCTGCACCAAGCCTGTCTCAAGCCTCAAACCAAAGTCTTGGCGAGTCAGGGTCCCCATACCCAGATCAAGGAATGTGGTCTCTGTAAGTATGGATCTGGCATCTAAGCTAGCAGACCCTTCAATTACATTGACATGTGGCTATGACAGCATGTTTAGCGGTTCATTTGGATCCTATTCTTCATTATCTCTGAATTAATCAGTGTTATGTTCCTCAATAAAGACTGTTAATTCTTCATAGCAAAATTAAAAAGAGACTCTGCACCTCCAGCTCATTTCTGTGGTTTTGATCTTGAATGACAACACCCTATTCATCAACCACATCAATTCATCAATATCTATTCATCAGTATGGATAGACCCAGATGTGCAGTAGGTCAGTCATTTTTATCTACAGAGGACAACTTATTATATTAATATCTAATTAGTTGTGTGGGGAAAAACACACACACAAGTTTTACTGCATTCAATTTAGGAGCAACAAAAACAATATATTCAAGTTCACAAAGAATTACTGTAGAATGACCCTCATAATGTCACTCAATGTAGATCTGGCCCTGAGTGATTATTCAAGTGTTCATATCTGACAAATAAAACATACTGTCTTACCCCTAGCCTTTTTGACGTTTAAATGCACTTTTGTGATGACGTGAGATCCACACCAGAATCCTCTTCTCTCAGATCAGTGATGTTCACAGAAAAGACTCCAGTAGATGCTTCATCACTGAAAGAGAATCGATCATCTCTGATCGTCTCCAGTGAAACTCCATCCTTCACACACATGGAGGCTTCATGTGCTTTGCAGAAGCTTTTCTGATCTTCATCATGATGTTTGCACTGGATTGACACGTCGTCTCCTTCATACTTAGTCAAGTTCAGCTCTGGAAATGTTTACAGATACAAGAACATAAATTCACAGCCATAGTTTCACATATTGAGATAAATAAACCTTCCTCACCCTCGTTCATGATGACGATCAGATGAGTGTAAAGATAATTGAGGTCTGTTTCTAATGTCACTGCACACCAGTATTTCCCAGCATCCTCTGCTGTCAGTCCAGTGATGGTCCCAGTGAAGACACTTGCAGTGACGTCATCTTTCAGAGTCAGTCTGTCAGTCTTGGTCTCTTTCTCTTCTCTCACAGTCTCACTGAGAGGATTTCTGTCTCTAGTGGAGCACTTCCCCTTACAGAGAGACTTTGGCTTTGATTTATAGATTGAATCATAAGGACAGATGATCTCAGCAGATTCTCCTTCATGTCTCACTACTGGAGGCACTTTAAATAAACACAGACATTTAACACAAATTATTCTGAATAGACTATGTTTACTACAATTATAGGGGTATTTCACTGCTGGCAAAATGGGCTTTCAGTAAAACTTGGCTGTCTATGCAGCAGAATAGTGAAAGAAATAATCAGTACTCATAATGCACTGGGCATGTTGCCATCCAAGGTCACTCGTACCAATCTGCTATGGATACGCTTGACCAGTGTCAAATACTGCCTTGGTTTAGTAGGAAATTTGTACCATAATGCTGTAACAATTTTCAGTGATAAAACTAATCTTACAATAACTATTTTGTTAATAATCCTCTGTCGATCCAACTGTCTGTGGATGGGGATACAAAAATGCCAAAGTATAATCTGAATTTTCACAAAAGCCCTGGAGCTGTGACTTTTGCTGACAAATAAACAAAACTTACTTAGTCCACAGAACACGGAGAATGAGTCAATAATGTTAATTTATATATACTTTCAACATTGAAACAAAAAAAGCAGGTCAAATATCAGTGAAGTTACACTTAAAATCATCTGAATTGACTCACTGATGAGGTTGAGCTGGATTTTAGTTGTCAGGGAGATTATAGTCACATTTGTGTCTCTGGTTTCTGCTCCACACCAGTAAACTCCAGCATCTCTCACGCTCACATTACTGATGCTCACTGTAAAAACTCTCTCTTCATTTCTCTCAGATGAACCATTCATTTGCGTCACTTTAGATGTACTCATTATATGGCAGATGTGATTATCAACCTCTTTGCAGAAATGAACTTTATGTTCCTCTGGCAAGTGACAGGTAATGTTGACTTCTTCACCAAGATAAGCAGATTCAGTCACAAAGGTTCTATCTGTAAACCAAGAGAAATTACATAAAGGTCGATATAAAAAAAAAAAAAAAAGTAATATATATATATATATATATATATACAAGCATTCTTCATCTCTGAAAATTAATCTGATTATTTACAGATGTATTTTGGTTTGGTTTTGTATTGAGGATGTTCACACATGATCATTATATGACCTCCTGAGTAGCCGATCACTTTATACACATTCAGTTTATGTCAATCACAAATATCTGACTGAATCACATTTATCAAATTTGACATCTCACAAATGCTACAAGCAAACACTGACTATTTTCTAGAAGATGCTGATAGTTTGTATTGCTCACCCATAATACGTAGACGAACAGTATTAATAATGGAGTAACTGTACGAGTGTCTGTTGATCCAAACTCCACACAAATAAACTCCTCCATCATCTGGTGTTACAGCAGTGATTCTCACAATTATGAGTTGTTGATCTCTCCTATCAGACATACCGAACCTTTTGGTCTTGTTCCATGTGCTGTGAATCACCTCATCAATGGAGTCTTTTTCTTCTTTGAATATTATCTTGGAATCATTAATATGATTTTGTGAATATTCACAGCTGATGGTTGCAGTTTCTCCAATATTCACCATCACTCTCTTTGAAACTTTACAACAAAAATTTGTAATTCACAAAATAGAGATTTTTTTTCTTTCTTTTTTTTTTTTGCATACATAAAAGCTTTGATTAGTAGTTACTAAATAAAGACAAAATATTCTACAATAACTGACCTTCTTCCACATTCAAAATCATATTTATGGACCATTTGTCTTCAACCCTAATCTGATATCTTCCAGCATCATGTTGATTTAAATCTCTGATGTAGATCATGAGTTTTCCCTCATTGTTTTGAAACAGTGTGAATCTTCCTTCATTAATCCATTTATCATGTTTTGTATCGTTTATTATTCTTCTCCACTCAGGTAATTTGGCCATATATTTAACAGAGTTACTGTACCAAAGTTTCCCAGAATCAACAAGAAGGCTTCCTCCAGAATATCCAGTGACGCTAAAGCATCTCACTGCACCTGTCAATCAGATTGATACTGTGATCAGAAAGCTGATGAACAGAAAACAGCATCATTACTGCAGTGATGAAAGAGAAAAGCTCTGACCTGAGATCAGGTAGAAAGTGAAGAAGATGAGGAGGATCTTCATTGTGACTTGAGTTCAGTCTTCTTTATGCTGAATGATCTCTGTGTGAATCTCTCTGTCTCTACATCTGTCTGCTTTAGTTACTTCCTCTTTATTCAGCTCTTTATCAGTAATGAGCAGCTTTACTGGCTCCTCCCACCATCACCACTGACTGAATATCACATTAATCACACTGAAAGAGCGCCACCTACTGGAGGATACAGTGTCTGATACTGAGAGCTCATACAGGTTTCATGTTCTCTATATAAGGACAACTGCAAACTGATCTGTATTATTTAAGACTTCCACAAGAGTTTGACAGTAAAATGTACATGGTAAGTTATTTAGGGGGCCTCGCATGTAAATCTGTGTCATTTAAAATTACACAGAACAAAAGATGAAATCTATTTTTTTACTCTATCAATTACCATGCAATACAACTACACAAGCTAACTTCAATCAAACCAAAAAGCTCAAATTTGCCACTAGATGGCGCTACATGCTACGTAATCAAGAACAGGAAATTACAAACACTTACAAGGACAGCTTACAACAACAAACAAAAACATTCCACTGTAATTTTGTGTTTACAGTATTAACAATGCATGGGTGCTTTCATAACATTTTCACAAACTATGAAACGCTCAGTGTATTTGTTGTCTCTCCTTAAATAAAACTATTGCTGAAGGAATGTCACAAAATAGTAGTGATCATCCTGTTTATTTGTTCTAAAGGTTTGCAGTACTCCGTAATTTATAAGAGAAGCATGTAAAAGATTATTAATTATGAACCTAAGTGCAACCGTTACCACTGCTGTCAAGATCTGTAAAGTACCTTAAACATCATTCATACGCTTCGTGTTGCATCATATTTCAAGTTTTCTAAGGGCATAAAACAGCTCTGTTTGAAAAATAGGTCTGAATGTAAGTGCACTTCAACCTCATTGGCTCTCGCATGCATCGTCATCTTGTCATAATTTGAATATTTAAAATCTAAAGAACTGTAATATATTTTTACAATATTTTTATTTTTCAAATATTACACAAATTCACAGCATATTTTCTTGGAGTGGAAAGTGTCCATAGTTACTAAAGAAAACATTTCCTGTATCAGGTGGCTGAAGTGCTTTGGTTTGACTCAAAGAATATAAAAAGATCAAAAGAAAACCACAAGCTGGAGAGCATCTCATGTCGATGAACTTTATCACACTGAGCATCGTGTTAAACAACCCTGCAAGCATAAATCAGTGAGACATCTAAAAGCAAGTCTATTAACCTACTGTAGTAAAACTACTTGGTTTAAGAGTAGCCCATTTTCCTGAAACTACAAATGCAAAGAAAGTTAATAACCAAATCAAACATAAGTAAACTGTTCTTTAAAATATTCATGTAAACATTGACAAACAATGCATTGAGGGAACTAGTTGAGTCTTGTGCTCTCACTGACCGTGATGTAATTAAATCTTGTCTTTATTGAAGCATTACTGAGAGACTCTTCATAATTCTGGAAACTGACCGAAAACAAAAATATTCCAGAATCTTATCGAGAATGTAAGAGAATTGTATTTGGGTTTTGGTTCTATATTCACTTAGAGAGAGAGAGAGAGAGAGAGAGAGAGACAGAGAGAAAGAGAGAGAGAGAGAGAGAGAGAGAGAAGACCATATCTTTGTCTCATCAGCAGATCTGCACGTTCCACTTCAATCTGTTTCTGTCAGCTGAGTCACATGTGGTCTCACTGCAGGTTTCCTGAACAAGTCTGTGTAATCTTCACACCAAACTGATCTAAGACCCTCAACCTGTCTGTTGTTTTCTGTGGTTTTGAGCTGGACGGAAGAAACGACATGTTCTGCACACAAACACAAAACACCTCCAGCATTCATGAGACACTTTGTGAGATATTCAGGGGGAAAAAAGCAAAATTTGAACATTAAATGTTTAAACTAAAATTATAAGACTACTAATAATTGTACAATAATAAATTAGAAATTAAATCATTCAAATTATGGACATTCAGAAGAAATGACCTGATTACCTGAATGTTTACAACAGTCCTGACGGTGATGTAAGGGAAAATAATATTTTTTATTATTATTTGCAGAAATTATATCTCATTCTCTTTTATAATGATAATCAGATTATTATAGTCTTACATTGTGTTTTAAAACAAATTTCAGGATGACCATGTTAATTTAACCTAGAAACATTGATTTCATGAGTAAGAAAAGTAGAATCAATCATCATAGGCTAATACTGTCTTAATTGTCAAGCCATTTCACATTTCAAATATAAAATAAAAACACCACCCAGAAATTTGTCTTAAACGAACACGTGTAGAATAATCAGGAAAAGATGGCAGTGGAAAATTAAAAGTATATTTTTGTTGATTAATGTTCCTATTCCCTGTTTTTATCACAAGATAACCAACCGTAGAAATTTTAGTGTCTCATCAATTCATCAATGAGTCCCATCTAAAAGATATTTAAATATATATATATATATATATATATATATATATATATATATATATATATATATACATATATATATATATATATATATATATCTTTGTTACCTAGAGATATAAGTATACAACATACAAAAAGTAGTGAAAACACCATCTAACAGAACATAGTTTATTTTTTACAACATTAAAGTGTTTACTTTTTAATTAACAAAATGTCTTTATAATAGCAGAAACAATACAATACAATCTTAATATTTATATGGTAGAAATATATGGTTAGCATCTTACATTATCTTTATTTTATTATTGGCAGTGGCTATTTACATTTATGTAAATAGCATCTAATTGTTATTTACACTTAGTGAAAATAGCAAATTTTCTTAGCAAGTCAAGTCAAGTCAAGTCACCTTTATTTATATAGCGCTTTTAACAATACAGATTGTGTCAAAGCACTTAACAGTATCAAATTGGAGGATAGAGTGTCAGTAATGTATAATAATAAGATTAAACACTCAATTTTCAGTTAAAGGCATTTCATTATTGAATTCAGAGATGTCATTGTCTAGCTCAGTTTAGTTTAAATAGTATCTATGAAATAAAATTGACGTTAATCGTAAAAAATTAAGTGTCCCCAACTGAGCAAGCCAGAGGCGACAGCGGCAAGGAACCAAAACTCCCTCTGTGACAGAATGGAGAAAAAAACCTTGGGAGAAACCAGGCTCAGTCAGGGGGCCAGTTCTCCTCTGGCCAGGATATTATTATTTATTTTTTTACTTATTGTTTTAATTAAATGTTAAATGTATAAATGTATTATATTTCTATTTTTATATTGTTGCAATTTCTAACAATAATAGTATTATGTAGTTAGGTATTTTATTATATTTATAGTTATTTTGTTTAATTTTAAGTTCTATTGTATTTAAGTCGAGGTCTTCACTGGGGATATGTCCCCGGGGCTCATCCAGGTGTCCGGCCTCCGCTGACGATCAGGGTCGCAGACATCATCTCCCGGCGCCGATCCACCATCTGATCCGGACACGGACTGAGAAACAGAATAATAAAGAAACAGACAAATATTACCGTAGATGCCATTCTTCTTACGATGTAACGAGTACATCGTGTGTTATGAGGAGTGTTCCCGGTTCCGGTTGATCTAATTAATGCAGCCTAACAATCCTTTAAGGGATTTGAATAATAGAAGTGTATTAGTGTGTTATGTGTAAGAAAGGTTAAAGAAATGTGTCTTTAATCTAGATTTAAACTGACAGAGTGTGTCTGCCTCCCGAACAGTGTTAGGTAGATTGTTCCAGAGTTTAGGCGCTAAATAGGAAAAGGATCTGCCGCCCGCAGTCGATTTTGATATTCTAGGTATTATCAAATGGCCAGAGTTTTGAGAACGCAGCAGACGTGGAGGACTATAATGTGATAATAGCTCGCTCAAGTACTGAGGAGCTAAGCCATTCAGGGCTTTATAAGTAATTAACAAGATTTTAAAATCTATCCGATGTTTGATAGGGAGCCAGTGCAGTGTTGACAGAACCGGGCTAATATGGTCATACTTCCTGGTTCTAGTAAGGACTCTAGCTGCTGCATTTTGGACCAACTGTAGTTTATTGATCAAGCGTGCAGAACAACCACCCAGTAAAGCATTACAATAGTCTAACCTTGAGGTCATAAACGCATGAATTAGCATTTCTGCATTTGACGTTGAGAGCATAGGTCGCAATTTAGATATGTTTTTGAGATGGAAAAACGCAGTTTTACAGATACTAGAAACATGGCTTTCAAATGAAAGATTGCTATCAAACAGCACACCTAGGTTCCTAACTGATGAAGAAGCAGAGCAGCCGTCAAGTGTTAGATAGTGTTCTAGGTTATTACATGTGGGGTTTTTAGGTCCGATAATTAACACCTCTGTTTTTTCAGAATTTAGCAGTAAGAAGTTACTAGTCATCCAGTTTTTTATATCGACTATACATTCCGTTAGTTTCTCAATTTGGTGTGTTTCACTGGGCCGTGAAGAAATATAGAGCTGAGTATCATCAGCGTAACAGTGAAAGCTAACACCATGTCTCCTGATAATATCTCCCAAGGGTAACATGTAAAGCGTGAAAAGTAACGGCCCTAGTACTGAGCCTTGAGGAATATATGCAGTAAGTGCAAATAACGATAGATTCTATTTACACTATGTAAAATATTTTCTTTGCAATAAGTGTAAAAAGTAGTTCAAAGTTATTTATACTTACTGCAAATAGTGGCAGATATCTGTATGTTGTAAGACAGCATGCAGTAATAACATATTGAGTATAAATTATCATGTTTATTAAATTATTAAATAGATGCCACCTTACTGGGACAATAAAGCCCTCCCTACACTTGCCCCTAATCCTAGCCAATAAACTCTTTGCTATTAAATACATGTGGTGCTCTTAATTCAATTATTTCTTTCATTTTTATTGAAAATAAACACCTTTCCGATCTGACATGTGATTCAAACTCAAGCTGATTCCGTCAATAGTTAAGTGCCTCATGTCTTACGCCACTGTTTCTATTGTGTATCTTGCATCTTTTATAGTTTGTCTATAACAACCAAACATGGCCGTATTTACTGTAAATAGCCTCTAGGTGGACTATTTGCACTTGGAGTGAATAGATACTCTGTTAATATTAACATTTCTGATTGTTTAAATGATCAGCCCTCTGGCAGGCAAGGTAGGCAACTGCTGGGGGCCACTCAAAATGCCTGCCCTATTGCTTAAAATATTGGTTTTATGCAGTTTATAGTTAAGGGAAGAAGGAGGTGAGAACCAGCAGACAATTTACTTCAATTGTAATACTAAAATAACAACAAAACAAAAGAAAGCGTCAGCCCCTTATGGATGACTGCCGCATAACATGAGCAAACCACAATGTCCCACAACAAACTAAAATTAAAATGTCCCAGGCCTGGTGCTCCTTCATCCTTGTCTGTCGTCACTCCTTGTTTTATGTATCCGGAGCTCCTCCATGGGACTCTTGACCGGTGAGTGGCGCAGGTGTCACTCATTATCATTTGCTTCACCAGCTTCGCTCCGCTCCCACGGCTCTCGGCCCCACTCGTCACAACTGGTGTAATATGTGACTTATATTAGGTCAAACGGAACCGGGAACACTTCCCATAACACCCGATGTACTTGTTACATCGTAAGAAAAATGGCATCTATGCTAATATTAGTCTGTTTCTTTCTTATTCCGAGATCACCGTAGCCATCAGATCCAGTCTGTATCCAGATCAGATGGTGGATCAGCACCAAGAGATGACGTCTACAGCCATGGAGACCAGGACACCTAGATGAGCCCCAGAGACAGATCCCCAGTGAAGACCTCACCACCTAGACGGCCATCGGGACAAAACCACGGGAACCAGATGAGTCCTCTGCACAATCTGACTTTGCTGCAGTTGGAACTGAACTGCTGGTTTCGTCTGGCCAGAATAGAACTGGCCCCCTGACTGAGCCTGGTTTTTCCCAAGGTTTTTTCTCCATTCTGTCACCAATGGAGTTTTGGTTCCTTGCCAGTCGCCTCTGGCTTGCTTAGTTGGGGACACTTTATTTCCAGCGATATCGTCGACTTGATTGCACAGATACTATTTAAACTGAACTGAGCTGGACCTTGACATCACTGAACCAGTGACAAACTGACTTTAGCTGAAAATGTAATGTACTGAAAATGTACTGTAAAGCTGTTTTGACACAATCTGCATTGTTAAAAGTGCTATATAAATAAAGGTGACTTGACTTATGATCTCTGTAAGTTAGTTGAGTCTCATGCGGTGACTGACTGCGGTGTAATCAGAGTGAATCTCATTCTTACTGAATCTGACTGTAGCGTCACTGAGAGACTCTTCATGCTTCTGGAAACTGACAGCAGCGTACAGGAGCCCATCAGAGGGGATTGTGGGTAACTGTGCAGTAGACTGAACTGGGCTGTGTGTAAGCATCACCTCGTCTCTTGTATCTTAATTTCCACACAGTCAGAGCGAATCCACCGATCAGCAGCAGAATCACACACACACAAATAATGATGATCATGGAGAAATCTGAGAATAAAACACACAAAGACAACTTTAAAGGGATCCCCGGGTATTAAGACATGTATAGCTTAATATAACGTAAATGATGTCTCTTACTGAAATATGTAGTAGAAAACCCATGAAAATGTATGTTATTTAAAAAAATCACACCGTTTTATACATATTTTGAACTATGGAGGGCGCCATTATTCTGATGACGTAAAATGGTTGCACTCAGTGAGCTACTAGCGCTACCTTTTGCTATTTTTACCACAACACGACTCAGAATAATCAACTTGGAAAATAAAATACTGATATGATGACCACAGCTACTGAAAGAGCTTACAGGTGGCAATGGATATAAGTATAGGTTTAAACCAAATGCTGTACCATCGATTTTTCCCCACAAGGAGTCTAAATGCCCCTGATCTCGAGGGAAATCCGCGCTGAGAAACTCCTCTAGCGGCCGCGCGTCATGATTAGCGTCGGCATGTTTACATCCTAACAGATGCCATCTAGCGTTTCTTGTCTTCGCCGTTTGTAAGCTCTTTCAGTAGCTGTGGTCTACTAAAAGACTCAAAGGCATCAGCGCTAAAGTGGAGAGAAAAAAAAAGAAGCGGGTCTTTAGGAAGTTTTATTCGTCCACAGGCATCTTCCCACTCTTTTCTCCTCTTCTTATCGCTAGGAAAGCAGTTAAGTCTTACATTGCTTCTTTTGTTGCCCTTCGACTGAAAATTACAACCGAAAGCCTCACAATGTGGTATCGTATCAGTATTTTATTTTCTGATCTGTGTATTGTGAGTTGTGTTGCGGTAAAAAGCGCCAGTAGTCCACCGAGTGCAACCATTTGACGTCATCGACGCAGAATGTACTGTGCACATAAAATAATGGCGCCCCCCATAGTTCAAAAGCGGTGTCGATGTTTTTAAATAACATACATTTTCATGGGTTTTCTACTACATATTTAAATAAGAGACATCATTTACGTTATATTAAGCTATACATGTCTTAATACACGGGGATCCCTTTAAAGATAAAACAAGAGATACAAATGAATGAAATATTATCTACACAAATACTACATTTCATGATGTTAATTTTCAGCCCTCTTCTGTCCAGCATTATTGGTTATAAATACATTTTAAAAAATAAGTGCGAGTAAAAACCTTATATAAAAATATATAATATGTAATATGTATAACATATATATATATATATATATATATATATTTGTTGTAGATGAAATTTCCTGCAGCAGAATGAGTGTATTTTAGTCTCTCTTCTGCAGAAATGCAGACACGTTCAACTTCATCTGTTTGTTGAGTCTCATGTGTCCAGAGGTGGGTAGTAACGAGTTACATTTACTTCGTTACATTTACTTGAGTAAATTTTTTGGGTAACTAATACTTTTAGAGTATATTTAAAAATGGGTACTTTTACTCTTACTCAAGTACATTTTTAGTGAAAAAACGGTACTTTTACTTCGTTACTGTGGGCGACGCTCCTCTCGTTACCTTAATGTAATACAAGTTAAAAATCCTTCAATTTATTCCAAACGCGCCGTCTACTTTTTTCTGGGCAATGAGCGATGCCCGTTCGCAAATGATTCATTCTTTTGAGTCAATTCTGTTCGAAGACTTGATCAAACCAGTGAATCGGTTCGCGAATCAGTTTGAATGATTCCTTCAGTTCCGCCGCACGCGCTGATCGTCTGAAGCGGTTCTCACTCAGAGTTGTAACATCGAGAGCGCTGAAGACGTGGCTTTGGATCTACAGTCAGCTGAAAGCAAATCTGCGAAGGCTATGGTTTGCTAGCTATGAAGATCTTTATTAGATGAACACCGCGTGTGCTGTTGGTTCCACAGGTAGAGATTCGATTACAGTACACGATACCACTATGACATTACCAGTTTGTTGTACGTGTATCTTACACATTAAATACAATGTATAATTTATTCATTAAATAAACCGTCACAGAGTATGAAATGAACACCCGCCAAACCCGCGTTAGTGCATAGGCGACCCCAATAACGTGATATTTAGCCCCTGGAAAGCGACATTTATCAGGGGAACCCCACCAAAAAACGTGTATTTTACCCCACCTGAACGCGATTTTTACCGGAAATCCCCCCTGAAAAGCGATTGGGCTAGTTTTGAGAAGCAATTGGGCGGGTTTTGCTGTGAAAACCTGGCAACCCTGGGTGGGAGAGAATAGATAATATAATCATTATAATATGACCGCGTGGTGAACCATATGAACCGAACTCATATTTAAACACGGTCTCCATGCTGTTTACACATGCTGTGTATCTATCCTTACAAGTACAATTTTGGCTGTATTATTTGTATCCCCTTCAAAAATTGCTCTTGAGAAATTTTATGTTTCTTGTCCCCCCCTACTGTTAGATTAAATTTACGCCCCTGGTTCCAGGAGGAATGCCTTTGCCTAGACACAATTAATATTGATATTTTCACAATATTTAGGCTTGCAGAAATAAAGGCTACATTTGTTTACATTTTGCGGAACAGACGGAAGAAGATCCGCCAATGTGCATTCGTTTCGTTATGTTCAGATTTTCTGTAGCGGTCATGTGAGGAGTTTTCACTCTTCTCCATGTCAGAGGTTATAAACATATACATTTATAATACATAATTAATATAATTTAAAATATAATTTAATTCAATTCAGTGATGCAAATCAGAATTTTTAATAGCTGTTACTCCAGTTTTCAGAGTCATATGATCCCTCAGAAATCATTCAGATATATTGATTTATTATCAGTGTTGTTAAAAAAAAACAACAACATCTGCTGGTTAGGTACGTTTTGAAGCTGGGATGATGGTTTATGCTGGTCATGCGCTGGTCATGCACATGGCCAGCTTAAACCAGCTAAGGATCAGCATGAACCAGCAAAGGACCAGCTTAAATCAGCTCAAACCAGCATCCCATGCTTCAAAACATACCTTACCAGCAAAAGCTGTTTTTTTCAACAGGGAACAGTTTTGCTGCTTAATATTTTTTGGATAGTATTTTGAATGGCTGTGTGTGTGTGTGTGTGTGTGTGTGTGTGTATAGAGAGAGATATATAGATATTTAGATAAAATTTATATATCTAAATAAAAATAGACTATTTTCAGTATATGATCCAAAGTAACTAGTAACTAACTACTTGAGTAGTTTTTTTATCCGATACTTTTTTACTCTTACTCAAGTAATTATTCAGACTATTACTTTTACTTTTACTTGAGTAAATATTTCTTCAAGTACTTTTACTTTTACTTGAGTACAGATTTTGGGTACTCTACCCACCTCTGCATGTGTCTCACTGTGGGTTTCCTGAACAATTTTGTTTCGATTTGAAGTCTTGAGAGTGAAGCAAAAATATTAATTAAATTATGCTAATTTACCTTTTTTGATATTTAAATTCACTTTAGTGATGACGTGAGCTCCACACCAGTATATACCAGAATCCTCTTCTCTCAGATCAGTGATGTTCACAGTAAAGACTCCAGTAGATGCTTCATCACTGAAAGAGAATCGATCATCTCTGATCGTCTCCAGTGAAACTCCATCCTTCACACACATGGAGGCTTCATGTGCTTTGCAGAAGCTTTTCTGATCTTCATCATGATGTTTGCACTGGATTGACACGTCGTCTCCTTCATACTTAGTCAAGTTCAGCTCTGGAAATGATTACAGATACAAGAACATCAATTCACAGCCATAGTTTCACATATTCAGATGAATAAACCTTCCTCACCCTCGTTCATGATGATGATCAGATGAGTGTAAAGATAATT
Organism: Spinibarbus caldwelli; assembly: GCA_039654775.1. Taxonomy (NCBI): domain Eukaryota; kingdom Metazoa; phylum Chordata; class Actinopteri; order Cypriniformes; family Cyprinidae; genus Spinibarbus; species Spinibarbus caldwelli. Next base: position 38,394,527 of record CM077225.1, on the reverse strand, counting down.
GAGGTCTGTTTCTAATGTCATTGCACACCAGTATTTCCCAGCATCCTCTGCTGTCAGTCCAGTGATGGTCCCAGTGAAGACACTTGCAGTGACGTCATCTTTCAGAGTCAGTCTGTCAGTCTTGGTCTCTTTCTCTTCTCTCACAGTCTCACTGAGAGGATTTCTGTCTCTAGTGGAGCACTTCCCCTTACAGAGAGACTTTGGCTTTGATTTATAGATTGAATCATAAGGACAGATGATCTCAGCAGATTCTCCTTCATGTCTCACTACTGGAGGCACTTTAAATAAAGAACAGGTCAACTGTACATTAATAATTATAAAACATTTCTGTATTTGGTATATAATGTAAACAGTAATACTTTTAATACTTTTAAATAATATCACATCTAATCAACTTTGCTGCAAATGCAAATTTCAGACATTTTTAAACAAGTTTTGATTGAGTGTTTGCTTTACTTACTAATAATATGCAGATTAACAGTATTAATAATGGAGTAACTGTACGAGGGTCTGTTTATCCAAACTCCACACAAATAAACTCCTCCATCATCTGGTGTTACAGCAGTGATTCTCACACTGAAGATGTTTTTATGTTTGTTATCAGAAATTCTGGATCTTTCTTTCTTCTTCCATCTGCTATAAATTGTCTCAACTGAGTCTTTTTCTTCTTTGAATATGATCTTTAAGTCATTAATATGATTCTGTGAATATTCACAGCTGAAATTGGCAGTTTCTCCAACATTCACCATAACCCTCTTTGACACTTTACAACATGAGTCTTCCATTTACATAATAAAGAAATATATTTTACTTTTAAACAGGCTTTAAAAATAATCAGGAATTTTACTACAAGGACTTTAATCTAAAAATTACTGACCTTCTTCCACATGTAAAGTCATATCTATACCCCATTTGTAAAGAACACCAATCCAGTATGCTCCAGCATCATGTTCATTCAAATCTCTGATGAAGATCATGAGTTTTCCCTCATTGTTTTGGAACAGTGTGAATCTTCCTTCATTAATCCATTTATCATGTTTCTTATCATTTATTATTGTTCTCCACTCAGGTAATTTGGCCATATATTTAATAGAGTCACTGATCCAAAGTTTCCCAGAATCAACAAGAAGGCTTCCTCCAGAATATCCAGTGACGCTAAAGCATCTCACTGCACCTGTCAATCAGATTGATACTGTGATCAGAAAGCTGATGAACAGAAAACAGCATCATTACTGCAGTGATGAAAGAGAAAAGCTCTGACCTGAGATCAGGTAGAAAGTGAAGAAGATGAGGAGGATCTTCATTGTGACTTGAGTTGAGTCTTCTTTATGCTGAATGATCTCTGTGTGAATCTCTCTGTCTCTACATCTGTCTGCTTTAGTTACTTCCTCTTTATTCAGCTCTTTATCAGTAATGAGCAGCTTTACTGGCTCCTCCCACCATCACCACTGACTGAATATCACATTAATCACACTGAAAGAGCGCCACCTACTGGAGGATACAGTGTCTGATACAGAGTCATTTAGCAGTGTTGCTTGAGTAAATATGTTTTTGAGGGATTGGCGAGCCAGGCAGGGTGACAGTTAGTTACACCACTGCTGTTAAACTTCAAAAAGAACCATAAAGATGATCTATATGCTTGTGCTCTGAAACTGCCAAACTTCAGAAGACATAAAAGAGGTCTGTGTGAAGGTCTAAGCTGAATTGATTGCTCACAGAACATCTACTCTCAGCTCTGTTCAAATGTTGATACACCCACAACTTTCACATTCAAATGGACACACATATAGAGAAAAGAGAGGAGTTGAAACTAAACCTCATCGCATGGATTGTTGACGTGCCATATTTGAAAATTTAGTTTCTAAAGTAAGAATTGACCATGTGTGATGAGACAGGGGTACACAGGGTCACATATACAATGTATTATTAGTCCCACTATTACTGAGGAGGTTTTATTAGGTGTTTTAATCACACAGAGTTGAGCGCCAGTGTAAAACAATGGTCCAAAAGCTACAGGATGCAAAGGGTTTAAGTTTAAGGTATAAGTTTCCAGTGAGGAGGTTCTGCCAGTCTCTGATCTTCCTACTGAGAGTCAAACTATGTGTGAATGTTTACATGTCTCTAGTTCTCATGACCAGGTGCTGCTTAAAATATTTGGAGATAATGTTATCTATAAGGTCTAGGCACGCTGGTGCACACAAGGCTTTAGACCATTTGATGTAAATTAGGTCGGTTTGACCTCACAGTCAGGAGTATGTTTTCTCACTTTAGTTTAACCCTGGGTGTAAGGCCAATATGGATAAGGGCTGCCATATTTAGACTTTTGATGACTGCAGCACCACACAGCACTCAATAAAGAAGCCTGCTGGAGATACCAGAGAGTCTCCTGGTCTTCACTTCTGAGTTTCCAGCACCTGTCATGTTGTAACAACTAAACAGAAGCCTTCTGACCTGTATTAAGTATTTCAATTTGACCTTAATATAATATTTTGGAGGAAGAACTGAGTATATTATAAAAACGTTTAAATTTTTTATATATTACACAAATTCACAGCATCTTTTATGGAGTGGAAAATGTGTGTCTATGGAAACTATAGTCTTCTGTTCTTATCACATCCACATCTGTAGGTGGCTGAAGGTCTTCTTGGTTTGACCCAAATTATTTCCATGCATGAGCAAAAGAAAACCACAAGCACGAAAGCAGTTCATGTTGGTTCATCTTTAGCACATTGACAGAACCCTGCAAACCCTGCATTGAGACCTTTACCTCATTTTAACGTAGTAAGGCAGTTTCTTGATAATAAAAAAAAGTTATCATTCAACACTTTAATTAGATGCAGGATGAATTATTGAATGTGCAGCTTAGTCTTTGTCTTCTGCTCACAACGTGCTACTTATATTTCTGTTCAGTCTCACTGTGGTCTTCCTGAATAAGTCTGTTTAATCTTCATAATTAAACAAAACTGAGACCCTGAATCTTTATGTGTTATATGTGGCTTTGAATTGGAAAGATAAATGTCATGTCTATCACGAAACACAAAAATAAAAAAAAATAAATAAATAAAAACACGTCCAACATTTATGAGATACTACTAAGAACCACTCTTTGTTTGATGGGGTGAATGACAGGGTCATTTGTGATGATCTGTGATTTCTGCTGTGAGTGAATGAATTCAACTGACAGTGGTGGAGTCAGAGAAAATTGCACTGTCAGGTGTGTGTACTGTTTCATATATGTTTCACATATGCACATATTTGCATATATAATGTTTCTGAAACCAATAAAATTATCTTAATTTTCAATACAAAATAATAGAAATGTTTCTTACCCTATTTTACTGTGAGACTGAGTTTACTAGCCCCTCCCACCATCACCATTGACCATTAACATCACAGTAATCACACTGAAAGAGCACCACCTAGTGAAGGTTACAGTGTCTGATACTGAGAGCTCATACTGGTTCCATGTTCTCTATATAAGGACAAATAACACTGAGTTGAATTGATCTGCATTATTTAAAACTTAAACTAGAGAGCATTAGTAAACTGAACATGCAAGTTCACTGAGGTTCTCTAGTCTAGAGCACATGCAATGAATTCCTGGAAATGAAATACAGCTCATACTTTGAGTTTTTGACATTTTTATCAGTTGTAAGAAACTTTTTAGGAGCAAACAGATCTTACTCACATTTAGCTGTATTTGCCTGGAAACTTTATTAATAAAAAATACCATACATTAACATGGATTCAGCACCACGGACAGCAGCTGTTAATCAGGCATGACTGATGGCAGTTTAACACAAACACAAACAAATAAGTTTGTGGAACTTGAGTTTATGTGATTTCTTCACTTTGACTGTGGTCATAAAAACATTAGCATGAACAATGGCTCCATGTAATTGTCAAACATTAGGCTAAAGATTCATTACAACAAATTAACTTTTTTCTTTTCAGACGTGCATTAGTGATATTTTACAATTTATCAAACCAGAACACAAGATTTTGTTGTTGTTGTTGTTGTTGTTGTTCTTTATCAGTTACCATGCAACCACATAAAGCTAATTTTAATGAAATCAATAAATTGTTTAGGCATAGAAATTTAACATGATCTCATATTTGCCACTAGATGGCGCCAGAGATTCATTAAGACCTGGTCGTATATTTACTGTAAATCGTACGAAAATATAATAATAAATATTATGGTGAACAGGACATCATAACCACTAACACTTAATAGAACATCTAGAGGTTAAAAACATAAAAATGTAAAACGTCTTGTTTACAGTATCGACCAAGTTATTGCTCTCACAGAATCTTTTCAGATTATAAAAAGTTCATTGTTTTTATTGTGTCTCCTGAAATTATAATATCACTAAAAATAATAGTGATCATATATTATATTGCCGTTTATATCTGCTGAAAGGTTGCAATTTGCTTTAAGAAAGCTACATTCGAGATAGAAATTATACGTGTACCCAATTTTCCCATTAACTGGCTACCACTATATTGCATTGTTGGGTCGAATATTAAACAAGCATGCAGCATTCACATTTCGCTCTGAATATGTACAAATCTAGTTTGATATATTGTTGGAAATGTGCATATAGTGCATAATTTGACATGTTTATACTTTCATTGTTGTTTGAGTTTGTAAATTACTGTATTCAAGCTGTCAAGCTCCGAAAGGTATTATAAAATCGTCTCTGCGCTTCCTGCTCTGTAAATGCACGTCTTCTGAGGTCATCAAACAGCTCAAGTATGAGGAACAGGACAAAATTTAATTGAATACTCACAGAAAATGTTGCTCTCTTATCTTCCCGTTCATATGACATTTTTATTCAAGAACTTTTTTTTGATTCAAACAGAGAAAAGGGCGGAGCAGAAACTGAGCTTAAACTTCATTGGCTGTTGCGTGTACTGTTGTTATGCCATATTTGAATATAAACAATCTATCTAAATAAGAACTGAAGCTTCTTAAAATAAACAGTTAACCATGAGATACACAGCATCAGAGGCGGATATAAATACGATTCATTTTGGGATCAGCTGTAGCTGCAATTGATGGGAGTCTTTAATTACAGAATAGAGTTGAATTTTAAAACAATGTGAAGAGTCCCAGTGCTACATGATCTATATATTCACCATCTACACAATGTCGAAGTTAGACCTCTTGTAAACATTTCAGAAGACCTGAATAAAAGTTCATTAACATTTAAAAACAAATGTACACCCAGCCCTGAACAATTTAACTCTATTTAATTATTTTCATTAAAAAAAAAAAAAAAAAAAAACATTCAGGTCTATTAAAGGCATAGTTCACCCAATGATGTTCCGGGGCTTCAGCCGGGTCAGTCAGGGTCTCGCTATACCACTGGGGGAAAAACAAAATATTATATACAGTATAAGATTTTCATTTTTCATATATTACTCAGATTCATAGAATTATTTTATGGTGGAAAGTGTGTCTCTATTGGCGCTGAAACCCATTTCCTGTTTTTATCACACCTGAAGGTGGTTGAAGGACATCTTGGTTTGACCGAAAGAATATGTATAGAAAACCACAAGATGAAAAGCAGCACGTTGTTTGATCTTTTGCACACTGTCCACAGTTTTTCTAATCTGCCTTGCAAACACAAAGCACTGAGACCTTTACAAGCAAGTTTCTTTTATTTGGTAAAGAACATTGAGTTAAAGAGCATTTCTGAAATTGCACAGTATTAATTAAAAAAAAAAAAAAAACAAACAAACAAATAAATAAATAAAACTGCAGTCTCTGTGTCTCATCAGTTTCTTTTGCTCTTGCATTGATGTTGATCCCATAATATCACAACAAAATCAGAAACTGACATTACACATTCAACAATGCTGGTACATTTATGTTATCTAGATTGACAATTATTATTATTATTATTATTATTATTATTATTAATAATATTATTATTTTTCTCTGGCTGAATTCAGAGAAGCAAATTAGCATATGACTTTTACTATTACTGCTATACTGAAGATACACCATAATATTTCAAATTTTGCCAGGGAGATAATAATGATGATGAAAACACACACAAAATAGATTTATTGTAAAACATGTAAATGTTGCTTGTTTAAAGTGGTACTGATATAAATTTAAAAAATGAATTATTTAAGATTTAAACAATTTTTACAGACACTGTCATTGATTTGGGAGCTCATTGTTTCAATGTTGTTTGATTTGTTATTTTAAAAACAAAACTGTCAAATTACACATGAATAATTTGTTGATCAATTTCTGAAACAGTTTTCTAAATTCATGACTTTCAGGAAAATGTTGAAGATGAATTATTGAATGTATGCAGTAAAAGAGCAGCTCTTAGTCTTTATTGTCTTCTGCTCACAATGAATGTTCATCTTCTCTCTGTCTGTGTTCAGTCTCATGTGTCTCACTGTGAGTTTCCTGAATAAGTCTGTTTAATCTTTACAGTCAAACTAAACTGAGACTCTGAATCACCTGTGGTTTTGAGTTGGACGGAAAAAGCTGTTTACCACGCAAACACTAAAAAACACTGCCAGCATCAACATGAAGCTTTTTAGACAAAAAAATCCTCAGAGTAAAAATGCCATTAAATGTCTTTGAATTTCCCAATAACAACAAATAATTTAGAAAAAAAAGAGAGAAAATGATTACTGTTCAGCCCTCAAATGACCTTTTGTTAGTATTTATGTGAAAAATCAGTCTTGATATAAATATGCAAAATAAAATTTATAAAATGATTCCATTCATATTTTAGACTTTAACATCTTTGAACAGTAAGCAAGAAAACATCCTTATTCTTCATGACTGAAATGCTGTATATGACTCTACAGTAAAGTCTTACACCAAAAAAGAACTACTACCAACAGAACAAGAATGAACTAAAAACAACATCAGCAAAAGAAAAGCATTTCTTAGACGTTTTCAATATTCTAAAATAATGAAGTTATTAAAAAAGTTATTCCTTATATCTAACTAGTATATCTTACATGTACAAATCTAAAAAAAAGATAATTCAAAGATAATTCTAGATAACAGATTCTAGATAATAATTCTAAGATAAAAGTTCTGAACAGAGTACAAATGATGATTACCCAGCTTCATGTGTCTTGTCATAAAAGCTAGTTGAAGAGCTGTCTGTTTAAGAGCTGCTAATAAAAAGTGACTTTATTAAATATTTGTGTCAAAAGCTGCATTTGGAGTGGAAACTGTACAGTGCTGTACAGTTCTAGAAGTGTTACTCAGGGGTTTTATTTCCTGTTTTCATCACACCCTCACATAATCTGAGATGACAAACTATTTTAAACATGTGAAAGAAGCAACATGAACAGCAGCGGGAACTTTAAAATGTCTCATGATTCACACAATGAACAACCCTCATCAAACCAAACAACTGCTTTAACGCTAAATTGTGGATTATGAAGTGATTTTAATAAAAGAACTGAGCATAAGCAAAAAAAAACAAAACAAAACAAAACAATAAAAACACTTAAAAGCCTATTTTTACTGATGTAATGTGTGATGATCTATAATCTGTTATAGTCAGTTGAGTCTCATGCAGTGACTGATCGTGGCATAATCAGAGTGAATCTCATCCTTACTGAATCTGACTGTAGCGTCACTGAGAGACTCTTCATGCTTCTGGAAACTGACAGCAGCATACAGGAGTCCATCAGAGGGGATTGTGGGTAGATCATGATTGCTGTTCATTTGGACTGATCCAGGATCTGAGAAAAAAAAATCACATGAATCAGTCAAACATCAAATGTCAAACTGGAAATGCAAAGCATCATCTAAGACTTACTGAGAAATTTTACTTCTGCTGACAGTGAACTCAGAGACAGTAAAACACTCAAAAAAACATAATTTAAACACAAGCAAAATTATGTTTCAACAAAGAAAGCCAAGTGTCACCTCGTCTCTTGTGTCTTAATCTCCACACAGTCAGAGTGAATCCACCAATCAGCAGCAGAATCACACTCACACTAATAATAATGATCATGGAGAAATCTGAGAATAAAACACACAAACACAGAGTGCTAATGAAAGAGAAACACAGAGATACACATGAATTAAATATATAGAGACTTTGGCTTTGATTTATAGATTGAATCATAAGGGCAGATGATCTCAGCAGATTCTCCTTCATGTCTCACTACTGGAGTCACTTCTAACAAAGAACAGCTAAATTGTACATTAATTATTGTGATTGTTTAATATTTCTGTGTTGCATTTGGACCAATCAGACACACTTTTGTTCATCAGATTTAACAAAACAAATTAGTTATTAGATTAAGAAATAATCACAGACCCCTCACCCAACACACATTCTGGGTGCCGGTATGTCTGTGGATGACCCCAGGCCACCGGTTCCATAGCAACCAACCTGATAACACTAGTTTTATTGCTCTAAGGAATGTGGGCCGAGCAACACTCACCTCATTTTCCCTTAGGAAAGAGACATTATGCCATAAAAACAGACTCTTCTGTAATTAATTCATAGAAAAACCTTTCTTTGAATGAACACACATATCCTCAGGTCATTGTGTATATTGTTACTGTTCTTGTATACTGTCTTTTGTACTGTATCCTGTTTTATGCATGCTTATGATAGATCACTAGTTAATATTACCTCACTTATATCATGTTTGATCTCTATCAATTCTAATTGAGAGTGTATATTATATGTTGATAGAATCTTTAATAGTTTGTATATCAACTTCCAGTCCAACCCCATGCAAATTGCCATGCTCAGAGACAAAGAGTCGTAAAACCTTCCCTCCAAAGAGACTGGAGACCATTGGCTCTTTGACTCTCCAGAGGTGTGACCTCTATACCAGATAAAGCTCTCACACACAGGTCCGGCCTCTCTCTTCTGCAAAAAGTCTCTTTTGTAAAAAGCTCTTCTGCTATCTTCTGATTGCTCCGTGAAGGACTCACGGAGGGCCTGAACTGGTGCGAGCGCGCCCGGTGGGCCCCCAACATAGAGCCGTGGGTGATCTCCCCAGCCTGAGAGTTGATTCTTGACCACAAAGACCCAGTCGGCGGTTCTGTTAGATTCTAAGAGGATGAGGAAGATGTGAGCTAGAACTCTTCTGGACCATGAAGTTTTTGTGCCAGGCTTACGGCCTCGTCTTTCCATTCAACCAAAGCTCCTCGGACCTCAGCAGATCTCTTTCTTAGCTCTTTTTGCACTCTCTACCTGGAAGAACATTTCTACCTCAGAACATCTTTGGAATTGGAATCCGTGAGTGTATGTTATTCGTTTGTTTGTTTAGATTAGTTATGTGTGTTAGCGTTTAGTTAATAAAACTCTTGTGCACAAATGACATGAGTTGCTGATTCTGCCTTGCATATTAATGTCCCTTTACGATTTTGACCCTGGCTACATGCTCTAATGCATTAATAGGAAGGTATTTTCTGTGGCCACGGAAATATCCTTTCTTAGAGTTGATATGAATTTACACTGAATGTTTGCTGGACAAACAGATCAGCTGATGGAAATTTAACTCTGCTACAGTTATTACTGTCAGCTGATATAAATAATTGTAATTAATCATAATTAACTGTAATTGTTTATATACAATTCCCTTTTGAGCTAAATTTGCTACATCTGTATTTGGTATATAAGCTCAAACATAATAATTGAAGTGCTCAGGTTCCTCACCATGTTGGACGCTCAGCTGAAGTTGAGTGAAGCTCTCAGTATATTCAGATATATTCACTCCACACCTGTATGTTCCTGCATCTGCAGCTTTCAGCTCTCTAAAAAACACCATCAAGACTCCTGCTCTGGTGTCGTCATATAAAGAAACATCTCCATTCTCCATCCATTCATCCTGAACTCCTGGATTCTTCCTCTCTGAACATCCATCTGATTCTTTACAGATGTATTTTGGCTTGGTTTTGTATTGAAGATGTTCACACTTGATCATCAGACCACCTCCTGAGAAGCCGCTCACTCTAGACACGCCCACTTTAGCTGTCAATCACAAATATCATTAAATCTTAAGCAAACACAGATTGCAATATGTATTTGCAAGATTTGATTAATTTTGTTCTACTTACTACTAATATGTAGATGAACAGTAGTAATAATAGAGTAACTGTACGAGTGTCTGTAGATCCAAACTCTACATAAATAAACTCCTCCATCTTCTGGTGCCACAGCAGTAATTCTCACAATTATGAGTTTTTTGTTTCTGCAATCATAACCACTGAATCTTCCTATCATACTCGATGTGTACATGTGTATCATCTCTTCAACAGAGTCTTTTCCTTCTTTGAATATGATTTTGGAGTCATTAATATGATTCTGTGAATATTCACAACTGAAATTGGCAGTGTCTCCACTATTCACGATCACCCTCTTTGACTCTTTACAACATGAATCTGTCAATGATACAATACAGAAATATATTTTACATACACTATAAAGACATTTTTCATATTTTTTCATTTTTTCATCCTTGGGGGGTGAACTTGCAAATACTCATACAATAATACTACACTTTGAAAAGGCAATATGTAGAGAAATGATGCTAATATAATCACACACCTATCTATCACCTCCAACAAACCTTTTAATTTTGTGGGAGAAATGAAACACAGCCTCATAAATACTTACAATACAGCATTTTTAAAAGACTTGGTGGCTCTACTGTAGTGGTCCAATTTAAATTAACTAATTTATCTGAAATGCATATTCTTTTATGGGAGAAACAGACACAAAACTCAAACTTGCCAGCATTAAAAAGCTAAAAACAGCAAAAGATTATTTTAACAACCTCAAGGAAAGATTACCATTATCAGTTATATATGGAAAATGCTGCTTTAACATTTTCATGCGTGGGTGACTTTTTTAGTGTTGAATCAGAGACACTGGATGGGGCAGCACATTTAAGATGAACGCTTTTCAATCATATGTTGACATTAGTGTTCATATTTGCACTGTAAACGTTTATCATAGTTTTTTTTTTTTTTTTTTTGTACTATCTGGGTGTCCGTTATATAAAATGAACACATCAGATGCTTAAAAAGGCCACCGAATCTCTGCTTGCATGAATAGGAATTACAGCCTCTAAACAGAGATGTTAAGTGCATCATATGGCAAGGTTTCGTTGATAAATAGATTTTAAATTACGTATTTGAAATGGTAACTTTAATAATGTTACATCTGTGACTATTTAAATAACCATGTCACAAAAGAGATAAAAAAAGAAATCATGAGTTTGAAAATATCATCTGAACGTCACCTGTCCGTGTGATTACGATCCAGTGTGTCTTTCGGTGCAGTATTTTCATTTTTCCCCCCATAACTTTTTAATCTCACAATTCAGAATTTTTTCCTCACAATTTTGCTTTTTTTTTTTTTGTCAGATTTTTTATTTTATTTATTTATTTATTTTTGTCAGATGAAAAACAGTAAGACAAAAACACCAAATTGTGAGATATAAAATGACAATTGCGAAAAAAAAAAATTGCAATTAGTTAAACTTTTTATTTATTATTTTGTTTAAAAAAAAAAAAAAAGAGAGAATACGTCCATAGTGAAATACTGAAATATCTGATGATGGTACATTCTGCTGGGAAAAGCTTCTAAAAGACACAAATAAAGTCTTAACAGATCCTGCATTTTGTAGATGGGCTAAAATGAGGAACGGTAAAAAGGCTGCCTCTTCTACACAAAGGTTTCAGTCTTAAAATTATTTACCTTCTTCCACATTCAAAGTCATATCAATCATTGAATGGCCATCAAGCCCAATCTGGTATCTTCCAGCATCTTGTGTGTTCAGGTCTCTGATGTAGATCATGAGGTTTCCTTCATTATTTTGAAACAGTGTGAATCTTCCTTCATTAATCCATTTATCATGTTTCTTATCATTAATTATTGTTCTCCACTCAGGTAATTTGGCCATATATTTAACAGAGTCACTGAACCAAAGTTTCCCAGAATCAACAAGAAGGCTTCCTCCAGAATATCCAGTGACGCTAAAGCATCTCACTGCACCTGTCAATCAGATTGATACTGTGATCAGAAAGCTGATGAACAGAAAACAGCATCATTACTGCAGTGATGAAAGAGAAAAGCTCTGACCTGAGATCAGGTAGAAAGTGAAGAAGATGAGGAGGATCTTCATTGTGACTTGAGTTCAGTCTTCTTTATGCTGAATGATCTCTGTGTGAATCTCTCTGTCTCTACATCTGTCTGCTTTAGTTACTTCCTCTTTATTCAGCTCTTTATCAGTAATGAGCAGCTTTACTGGCTCCTCCCACCATCACCACTGACTGAATATCACATTAATCACACTGAAAGAGCGCCACCTACTGGAGGATACAGTGTCTGATGCAGTTATTTTAATCTTCCACTAGAGGGCAACTGTGCAAATAAGTTCACTGTGCTTCCATACAGTCTAAACAACAAGCCACTCTTGGAAATGGGGAAAAAATAAATAATTAAATAATTATTCTGATTTGTATTTTTGACATATGTATTAGTTGTAAGAAAAATGAACAGCTTTTTATAAGGAAACAGACCATATCTGACTGGCTTTTGATTTGTTTGGATACTTTATGCATAAAAAGCAATAATATGGCAGATTGATGAGGATTCAGCACCACGGACAGCAGCTTTCAGACAAACTTCAGCATCATTGATGACCGCTGAACATGAGTTCCTGCTTCCTTCCCTTCACTTTAACGTTGATCATAAAAACATCTGCACGAACAATGGCTTAGTAATGATCAAATATTAGGCCAAAGTTTCATTCCTTCAGATTCATTCTTTGTTTTTGAACAAACTGGAGGCAAGTATATTAGTGCCATTTACAATTTATCAAACCAGAACACAAGAAAGTTAACGTAGGTTCTGTTTCAACTACCATAATTTTAATGAAACCAAGAGATGTAATGTTTTGTCATAGACATGTAACATTACCTCATATTTGCCACTAGATGGAGCCAGAAGCTTGAATAAGACGGTCGTGTGTTTACTGTAGAAGCTACAAGACTATAATAAATGCAATTGGGAAAAGGACACTAACACTAACACTACAGAGATTCAATAGAAGTCGTCAGCACAGCTTACAAGAACAAAAATAAAAATATGAATAAATGACACTCTATTTTTGTGTTTACAGTCTCGAACAATTAGTGCTCTCTCACGTTATCCCTTAACAGACTATAATAGGAAATGCAATGTTTTTATTCTATATTCTTAAATTGCACTATCCCTAAAAACAATTCACAAAATAATCGTGTTCATCCAGTTTAATATATTCTGAATATGTACAAATTTTGTCTGATATATTGTTTGAAATGAGTCGTTTTGATATCTCAGCACGTTAGTGTATGGTGTTTAATATAATAATGTATACTGCATAATTAGTAATGCTCATAATTAAAGTCATATGCTGTTTGAGTTTGTAAATATACTGTGAGATTCACGAGCATCCGCGCGACTGTTGGTTAAAGCACTGCTGTCAAACTCCACAAATTACCATATAAATCGTTCATGCGTTTCGTGGCGTGTCATTGCAAGTCTTCTGAAGACATAAAATAGGTCTGTATGAGGAACAGATCCAAATTTAACGATTATTCACTGAAAATCTTTCTAGATGATCTGTCTGTTCATTTGATTCATCCGCAAGTTTTGTTTTCTTTCAAACGGACGCGTTGCGCTCAGCGCCACATAAAGTCCAAACTGCGCTTAAACCTCACTGGCTCTCGAGTGTGTGTCGGTCCATAGTTGAATATTTACAATCTAAATGAGAACTGAATCTGTGTGCCACAGTGGATCACAGTCGGACACAAAAACGGTACAAAAATGATATTTTGATTTCCTGTTTCAAGTACTGATGTATTATTTCAGGTCTTCTAAGTAAAAGATTAATGCACAACAACATGAGAGTTCCAGTGTGACTGAGAGCAAAAGGCACTGAGGTGTTCGATGTTTTATAATGCACACTTACTTTTTACTACAGTTGGTTTGGCTATATGTATGCATGATTATATATGTATGATTTTTATGTTCATATATTACACACATTTACAACAACTTCTTTTATGGAATGGAAAATCTGTTACCAATGGGTACTAAAAAAAAAAAAAAAAAAAAAAAAAAAAAAAAACTATTTCCTGTTTTTATCACACATGCAGGGCGCTGAAAGGCTTTGGTTGGACCCAAAGAATTTAAATGCAATAAGAAAACCACAAGCTGAAGAGCAGCACATGTAGATCTTTAGCACACTGACCACAGTAATAAAGAACTCTATACAAACACAAAGCACTGAGACTCTTATAAACAAGTAACTTTACCTAGTAAAAATAAATAAATAAATAAAAATAAAATACTGTGTTAAAGATATTTTTTTCTGAAATTAAACACCTTGATTAAAAAAAAAATAACCAAATCAAACTTATATTTTCTTTTTCTTTTTTTTTTTTACTTAAAATTTTCGTGTAAATATTCAAATGTGAATGTACAGACTCATCATTTTTCATCTGTTTGCTGTCTGATGATGATCCCACCCATAATATCACAACACAACATCAGAAACTGACATTACACATTCAGAAATTCTCTTAAGTTATGTTCTGTTAAAGCAGTATTGATGTCAGTTGTATGTTAGTACGTTTATGCAAATGTACTAAATGCACTAAACAATACAACGATGATGTTTAAAGCAGACAATACAGTACAATACACAGTTTCGCTCAATCTCATGTTAATCTTGAGTAGCTATAGAGCGGTATTGCATCCTTCATATCTTCGAAGTGTCTTTAGACAGATACAGCTTACAGTAATGTATGCTTCTCTCTGAAAACGGTCGAGCTCCTGGAGGTGAAAAAAAAAAACCTTTCTGACACTTATACGAGCCCTGAAGGAGTGTATTTGGCACAGAAATAATCTGTCATATGTCCAACTCATTTTTTGAGTCTTTGGTTATGTTTAGCATGACAGCCAGCTCTTTAACAGTGTAAATAACTCATGAATGCATGAAATAGCATTAGACCTCCACTTTAAAGTATTTTTACCAGACATTTTCTTCCATTGCTTTGTAGGCTCGTTGTTTTGTTTTTGTTTGATCTGAAAGGTAACAATGTAAAATCACATATAGATAATCTGTTGATCATAAACATTTTCAGTCTTTTTCAGTTCGTTATTTCAGTAGATATTGAAGGTGAATCACTGAATGAGCAGCTCTTAGTCTTGTCTTCTGTTCAGAGTCAGTCTTCTCTCTGTCTGTGTTCAGCTTCATGTGTCTCAGTGTGGGTTTCCTGAATAAGTCTGTTTAATCTTCACACTCAAACTAAACTGAGACCCTGAACCTTTAACAGTTTTCTGTGGTTTTGAGCTGGATGGAAAAACGCCATGTTCATCACGCAAACACAAAAACACCTCCAGCATTCATGAGAAACTTTGTGACAAAAAAGATCTCAGATTAAAAATGCATAATGACAAATCATATAAATAATAAGATTATAACCATTCTGATTTTAAATTACCTGACTATTATTAATATGTGAATATTTAAATTAGTGAAAATAAAATAAAATAAAATAAATAAAATTATATCATTAAGATTTCAGACTCAGACTTTCTCCTTTGCATAAATTAAAAACTTTAATTTATACTGTAAGGATTATATTCTTAATGTAAAATTTTAAATAACATCTTTGGACAATATACAAGAAATTATAGCCCAAAAAAATGAAATTTATTTTTTCAATTAATAAAATTATTCTACAGTAAAGTATGAAGAGTCGTTACGTCATACAAAAAGAACTAAGAACAAACAGAAAAAGAATGAACTGAAAAAACAACATCAGAAATAGTTTTCAATGTGCTAAAATAATGGTGTTATTAAAAATTATCTTTCTCATAATCTATCTTTTACTAGTATCTCTTGTATGTACAAATAGTAAGAATTTTAAATGTACAAAGATCAAAACAGAGATGAGAAAAAGAAAACACATTTTAAAAGCTCTGAACAGATTCATGTGTCTCATCATAACGGATATAATGTTTAAGAGCAGCTATAAAAGAGGTTTTATTAAATCTAATGTCAAATGTCTGTATCACAGTATATTCTAGAAGTGTAACTCAGGAGTTTTATTTTCTGTCTTCACTGAACTATCAAACCAAAAAACTGTTTAACACTAAATTATGGATTATGAAGAGATGTATATATATATATATATATATATATATATATATATATATATATATATATATAAATGAACTGCGAGTGAAAACAAATGTAAAATGATCTGTGATCTGTTATGAGTTAGTTGAGTCTCATGAGGTGAATCTGATCGTGGCGTAATCAGAGTGAATCTCATTCTTACTGAACCTGACTGTAGCGTCACTGAGAGACTCTTCATGCTTCTGGAAACTGACAGCAGCGTACAGGAGTCCATCAGAGGGGATTGTGGGTAACTGTGAGTGAGCGTCACCTCGTCTCTTGTGTCTTAATCTCCACACAGTCAGAGTGAATCCACCGATCAGCAGCAGAATCACACACACACTAATAATGATGATCATGGAGAAATCTGAGAATAAAACACACAAACACAGAGTGCTAATGAAAGAGAAACACAGAGATATATGCATAAATAAAATATTATCTACACAAATATTAACATTGGTGCTGTTCATTTTCAGCACTTTTCTTACCAAAAATAACTCTGTTTTAACACTTACGGTTTACAGCCCACGTTATAGAACAATTGTGAATAAAACAGTATAAATTGTAATTGTAAATACATTTCATTCCCTTTTTAAAGCTGACACACATCACATTAGTGTATTTTAGTCTCTTTTCCTGAATAAAGGCCGTTTGTTCTTCACAGCCAAATTAAACTGAGACTTTGAACCTTCAGCTCATCTCTGTGGTTTTGATGTGAATTGAAAACACTGAAAACATCCTGGCTTAAAAAATACAACAAATAATAAACAAAATCAATATATTTATATAAATGTAGATAAATAATAAACAAAATGAATCAAAAATCCATATATGGGGAAATATTACAGATCACATTTCCGCCTAATGCTGCCTAAGAAAATAGTAGTTACAATACTCAAAAAAGATCAAAAATAAATGAGGAGAAGCATTGAGGAAAATGTAACTATCCAGACAGAATTACATCAGGGGACGTCTGAGTTAGTGGAAAAACTGTATTTTTTTTTTTAATCTGTTGTGCAAGAAAATAAAACACAAACATTTTGATTCACACAGGATTAAAACCACTTAGCTAATAATAATTTAAATAGGCCTGAATAAAACATTAACACATAGTAGCTGTTCTTATTCATCTGTTTGATGTGTAGTAGAAGGTTCATCATTTTTACCTTGAGTGATTCCACGTGTTGATATCTGAAATTTAAATCTGCCTGAAAGAAATATAAAAACTTCTTACCCTTTTTAACAGTGAGATTGACTTCACTGATGATGAGAGCTCCACACCAGTATATCCCAGAATCCTCTTCTCTCAGATCAGTGATGTTCACAGTAAAGACTCCAGTAGATGCTTCATCACTGAAAGAGAATCGATCATCTCTGATCGTCTCCAATGAAACTCCATCCTTCACACACATGGAGGCTTCAAGTGCTTTGCAGAAGCTTTTCTGATCTTCATCATGATGTTTGCACTGGATTGACACGTCGTCTCCTTCATACTTAGTCAAGTTCAGCTCTGGAAATGATTACAGACACAAGAACATCAATTCACAGCCATAGTTTCACATATTCAGATGAATAAACCTTCCTCACCCTTGTTCATGATGACGATCAGATGAGTGTAAAGATAATTGAGTTCTGTTTCTAATGTCACTGCACACCAGTATTTCCCAGCATCCTCTGCTGTCAGTCCAGTGATGGTCCCAGTGAAGACACTTGCAGTGATGTCATCTTTCAGAGTCAGTCTGTCAGTCTTGGTCTCTTTCTCTTCTCTCACAGTCTCACTGAGAGGATTTCTGTCTCTAGTGGAGCACTTCCCCTTACAGAGAGACTTTGGCTTTGATTTATAGATTGAATCATAAGGACAGATGATCTCAGCAGATTCTCCTTCACGTCTCACTACTGGAGCCACTAAAAACAAACACAAACATTTAACACAAATGATTCTGAATAGACTGGATTTACAATGAAATCATCTGAATCGACTCACTGATGAGGTTGAGCTGAATTTTCGTGGTCAGGGAGATGAAAGTCAGATATGTGTCTCTGGTTTCTGCTCCACACCAGTAAACTCCAGCATCTCTCACGCTCACATTACTGATGCTCACTGTAAAAACTCCCTCTTCATTTCTCTCAGATGAACCACTCATTTGTGTCACTTTAGATGAGCTGATGTTTTGGCAGATGTGATTATCATCCTCTTTGCAGAAATGAACTCTATGTTGCTCTGGGATCTGACAGGTGATGTGAACTTCGCCAAGATAAGCAGTTTTAATCACACCTTTTGGATATTTTGCATCTTCAAACCAGGACAAAAATTACCTAAAAATCTGAACTGATATTTCAAACATTCAAGATAAAGTATCTGAGGTTCCTTACTGTGTTTGATGCTCAGCTGAAGTTTAGTGAAGCTCTCAGTATAGTGAGATACTTTCACTCCACACCTGTATGTTCCTGCATCTGCAGCTTTCAGCTCTCTAAAAAACACCATCAAGACTCCTGCTCTGGTGTCGTCATATAAAGAAACATCTCCATTCTCCATCCATTCAGCCTGAACTCCTGGATTCTTCCTCTCTGAACATCCATCTGATTCTTTACAGATGTATTTTGGCTTGGTTTTGTATTGAGGATGTTCACACTTGATCATCAGACGACCTCCTGAGAAGCCACTCACATTATACACATTCAGTTTATCTGTCAAACACAAATATCATTAAATATTTAGTAAACACATATTGTAATTTATATATATATATATATATATATATATATATATATATATATATATATATATATATATATTGCCATTTTTAATTGAGCGTTTTTATTCCTTGACTTACTAATAATATGCAGATGAACAGTATTAATAATGGAGTAACTGTATGATTGTCTGTTGATCCAAACTCCACATAAATAAACTCCTCCATCATCTGGTGTTACAGCAGTGATTCTCACACTGAAGAGGTTTTCTTCCCTGTCATCAGAAAAACTCAATTCTTTTTTATTCTCCCACGTCTCAGTGGTGTAAATCAACTCTATGGAGGCTTTTTCTTTTTTGAACATGATTTTGGGATCATTTTTATGTTTCTCTGAATATTTGCAGCTGATCATCACATTATCTCCACGATTGACAATTACTGTCTTTGATAACCCACAACACAAATCTATCGTTCATGTAGAAAACAAAAGATTTATATGTATTAAGGCTTTAAAATTTAACAGAAATGTAAATATGCTCATTTAGATCTCAATTAAACTTACCCTCTGCCACAATTAAATTCATATATTTAGTCCTCGTGCCTGAAACCCCAATCCTGTATCTTCCAGCATCCTGCTGGTTCAGTTCTCTGATGAAGATCAAGATGTTTCCCTTGCTATTGCGATACATTGATAATCTTTCTTCATTAATCAACTGATCATGTTTCTTATCATTTTTTATTCTTCTCCACTCAGTTAATTTGGCCATATATTTAGCATAATCACTGAACAAAAACTCCCCAAAATCAACAAGAAGGCTTCCTCCAGAATATCCAGTGACGCTAAAGCATCTCACTGCACCTGTCAATCAGATTGATACTGTGATCAGAAAGCTGATGAACAGAAAACAGCATCATTACTGCAGTGATGAAAGAGAAAAGCTCTGACCTGAGATCAGGTAGAAAGTGAAGAAGATGAGGAGGATCTTCATTGTGACTTAAGTTCAGTCTTCTTTATGCTGAATGATCTCTGTGTGAATCTCTCTGTCTCTACATCTGTCTGCTTTAGTTACTTCCTCTTTATTCAGCACTTTATCAGTAATGAGCAGCTTTACTGGCTCCTCCCACCATCACCACTGACTGAATATCACATTAATCACACTGAAAGAGCGCCACCTACTGGAGGATACAGTGTCTGATACTGAGAGCTCATACATGTTTCATGTTCCCTATAAAAAGGACACTGAAGAAAATGAAATCAATATCAACATTATTTTAATCTTCCACTAGAGAGCGAATATAGAATGTACATCTAAATTCACTGAGGTCCCCTGGAGTCTGTACAACAAGGCAGTCATGGAGAAAAAAGGCATCTAATGTGGGTTATTGACATTTTATAACACTTTTTATAAGGAAACATACCATATCTGAAAGGCTGTTGATTTGTTTGTATACTTTATGCACAAGAAACAATAATAATATGGCAGATTGATGTGAATTCAGCACCATGGACAGAAGCTTTCAGACAAACTTCAGCATAACTGATAGCAATTTAGCATGAGTTTATCTGCTTCCTTCCCTTCACTTTGACTTTGATCATAAAAACATCTGCATGAACAATGGTTTAGTAATTATCAAATATTAGGCCAAAGTTTCATTCCGTCAGATTCATTCTTTGTTTTTGAACATACTGGGGGCTAGTAAATTAGTGCCATTTATACTGAATCAAACCAAAATAAATGTATTTTCTCTACCATACAATACAACTACATAAAACTAATTTTAATGAAAGCAAGAAATCTAATGTTTAGTCATAGAAATGTAACATTACCTCATATTTGCCACTAGATGGAGCCAGAGGTTTCAGTCAGACAGCTGGTTTTGCTTTTACTGTAGAAGCTACATAACTGTAATAAAGGCAATGGAAACAGGACATCACCAACTCTAGAGAGATTCAATAGAGGTCGTCTGCACAGCTTACAAGAACAAAAATAAAAATATGAATAGATGATACTGTAATTTTGTGTTTACAGTCTGACCAAACTCTCTCCTATTATTCTTTCACAGACTAGGCTATAAAAAATGCAGTGTCTTTATTGTATATCCTTAAAATACACTATTCCTAAATAATTTTCATGAAATAATCATGTTCATCCAGTATCATATATTCTAAATAAGTAGTCTGATATATTGTTTGAAATGAGTCGTTTTGATATCTTGGAGTATGGTGTTTAATATAATAATGCATATACTGTATAATTTAACGTCCATAATTTATTTGAGTCACATGTTATTTGAGTTTAAGATTTTGTGAGATTCACGAGTCTCAGCGCGACTGTTGGTTAAACCACTGCTGTCAAGCTCCAAAAAATACCATGTAAATCCTCCATATGTTTCGTGGCGTGTCACTGCAAGTCTTCTGAATACATACAAATAGGTCTGTGTGAGGAACAGATCCAAATTTACCGATTACTCTCTGAAAGCTTGCTCTTTCTGATCTGTCAGTTCATATGACTATTCACCCACAAACTTATACTCAAAGCGCCATATAAGGAAAAAAGGGAGGAGTCGCAACTGCGCTTAAACCTCATTGGCTCTCGCGTGTGTGTCGGGCCATATTTGAATATTTACAATCTAAATGAGAACTGAAGTTTCTATGTGCCACAGTGGATCACAAAAACGGTACAAAAACGACTTTGATTTCCTGTTTCAAGTACTGATGTATTATTTCAGGTCTTCCAAGTACAAGGTTAAAAGGATAGTTCACCCAAAGATGAAAATTCTGTCATTAATTACTCACCATTTTTGGGTGAACTATCCCTTTAAAGAAGAACAACATGAAAGGATGAGATGTTTCAGTATGACTGAGAGCAAAAAGCATTGAGGAATTAAGTTTTTATAATGCACACTTACTACAGTTGGTTGTACTTGTTGACAAAATCAGTTTCTGTGTAGTACATATTTCAGATATCTACAATAAAGAAACATTTGGAGAAATAACTATGATATATGTATATATATTTATGATTATATGTGTTTTGTTTTTTTTGTTTTTTCAAATATTACACACATTTACCGCATCGGTAACACTTTACAATAAGGTTCATTATTTGACATTAGTTAACTACTTTAGTTAACGTGAACTAATATTGAACAATACTTCTGCAGCATTTATTAATTTTAGTTAATGTTAATTTCAGCATATACTAATGCATTATTAAAATCACAGATTGTGTTTCTTAACATTAGTTAATGCACTGTGAACTAACACGAACAAACAATTAACGATTGTATTTTCATTAACTAACATTAAAAAAAGATTAATAAATAGTGTAATAAATGTATCGTTCATTGTTAGTTCATGTTAATACATTAACTAATGTTAACAAATGACACCTTATTGTAAAGTGTCACCACAGCATCTTTATTATGGAGTGGAAAATTTGCTAACAGTGGGTACTTTAGAACCATTTCCTGTTTTTATCGCACATGCAGGGGGCCGAAGGGCTTTGGTTTGACCCAAAGATGTTGTAGATCTTCAGCACACTGAGCACAGTAATAAACAACTCCCCAAACACAAAACACTGAGACTTTTACAAGCAAGTCATTTTACGTAGTAAATAAATAAACTGGGTTAAATAGCATTTTTTTTCTGAAATTACACACCTTGATTAAAAAAGATAACCAAATTAAACTTCTGTTTTTCTTTTTTACTTAAAATATTCTTCTAAGCATTCAAATGTGAATGTACAGACTCATCATTTCTCATCTGTTTGCTGTCTGATGATGATCCCACCCAAAATATCACAACATAACATCAGAAACTGACATTACACATTCAGTAATTCTGTTATGTTATGTTCTTTTAAAGTAGTATTGACATAAATTGAATGGTAGTGTGTTTTTGTAAAAGTGCTAAATGCACTAAACAATACAATTCTGACATTTAAAGTATTTTTAATAATCATTTTCTGATCTGAAAAGTAACACTGTCAAATCACATATAGATACTTTGTTGATCATAAACATTTTTCAGTCTTATTCTCTATTCATTACTTTCAGTAAATGTTGGAGGTGAATTACTGAATGAGCAGCTCTCGTCTTTATTGTCTTTTGCTCACAAATGATGTTCATCTTCTGTCTGTGTTCAGTCTCATGTGTCTCAGTGTGGGTTTCCTGAATAAGTCTGTTTAAACTTCACACTCAAACTAAACTGAGACCCTGAACCTTCACCAGTTTTCTGTGGTTTTGAGCTGGACGGAAAAACGGCATGTTCATCAATCATCACGCAAACACAAAAACACCTCCAGCATTCAAGAGAAACTTTGAGACAAATATGATCTCAGATTAAAAATTTCATTTTCAAGTCTTTCAATATCACTATTATGACAATTCATACATAAAAAGATGATAGCAGTGCAGATTTTAAATGACCTGATTGTTGTAGTTAAAATTTTATTACTGAAAATAAAATTAATGAAATTATATCATTTAGATTTAAGACTTAAACTTTCTCCTTTGCAGAAATGTTATAACTTTCCTGTTGTAAGAATTGCATTCTTAATGTAAAATTAATAGCTTTGGACAATAAACCAGAAATAATAGCCCAAAATATTTATTTTTCAAGTAATAAAATAACTCTGCAGTAAAGATATGTTATTCCATCAGAAAAAAAAAAAAACTAATAACAAAGAGAACAAGAAAGAACTGAAAACAACATTCAAATCAGCAAAAGTATCATTAATAAAAAAGTAACATTATTAAAATGATGAACAAATGTATGAACGAATACTAAGAATTTTAAATGTACAAAGATCAAAACTCAGACATGAGAACAAGAAAACAGACATTTTAAAAGCTCTGAACAGATTCATGTGTCTCATCATAACGGTTGAACTGGTGTCTGTTTAAGAGCTGCTATAAAAGAGGTTTTATTAAAGCTGCAGTCCGTAACTTTTACCTCTTTGTCGCCCTCTATGTTTGAAAACCTAGAATTGCAGTTTCTTGCGGAATGATCTTCAGTGCGCTGGGTTGTGATCCGGTGTTCCTGCACGGCTCCAGCGCGGATGAATCTAATGTTTTGAGGTGAATGTGTAGTTGTCAGTCACTGCACAGGTGTGGATATTTACTGCCTATGTCTTGGAATATATGACCCAAATCAGAATTTTCACCGTAATTTGCCATCTTAACAAGTAAGTAACAAGTCTGCCACGTTTGTTCTGCCCAACTGAGGAAAAAAACATTACAATAAATCACGCTACCAACAGTGATTAAATCTAAAGATCAGTTAGCTCATATCACATCTAACTGTGCAAAGTATTATCATTGTTATACTTTGTTCTCAAATTATTAATGTTAACAACATCAGCATTGCGTGACTATGAGTATAGTATTAGCGTGTAGATTTCAATTTTTGTACGGTTTAATATCTAATTGTCATACCATTCAAATCTCATATAAAGAAACTCTTTTAATCCAAAAAGCAAATTAATCATACTTCAAACTGGTTCTATTTAAAATACAAAAACTTGTGTAATCCCACGTTGGCTATCTGTAATCAGAACCACATTTAAATCTGGAATATAATTTAATTTCATTCACATGTGTTTCATAAACACATAATCCTTTCTGGATTACAATCCGCCATCAAATTGATAAATTGAATTATTCGAGCTGCTGTGAGAAAAGGCTATAAATGATCCACCACCTGCAGGATCCTCATGTGTCAGAGCCTAGTAGCCGGGAAAACTTCTGCCTGTTTATAGATGTGACATAATGACGCAGTGCCGCGGAAACCTACCCGTACCACTCAAATTAGAAAACATTATTATAAGCTAACCGTTGTGAATCGGGCTAAAGTAAGGCGATAGTTTTGAACACTAGCTGATTATGTACTTTCTCAAATATTGATTTCGGATCATTTTTAACCAAAAAAAGTTACTGACTGCAGCTTTAAATCTAAGGTCAGATGTCTGTATGTCTCTGCATTTGGAGTGGAAACTTTCCAGTATAATTTGTGTCACTCAATGGTTTTATATTCTGTCTTCACTGAAAACTACCTTGCTCAAACCAAACATCTGTTTAACACTAAGTTATGGATTTTAAAGAGATTTTTATAATGTAAAATTATATGTAAAATGTTGGTAACGTGATAATCTGTTATCTGTTATAATCAGTTGAGTCTCATGAGGTGAATCTGATCGTGGTGTAATCAGAGTGAATCTCATTCTTACTGAATCTGACTGTAGCGTCACTGAGAGACTCTTCATGCTTCTGGAAACTGACAGCAGCGTACAGGAGTCCATCAGAGGGGATTGTGGGTAACTGTGAGTGAGTGTCACCTCGTCTCTTGTGTCTTAATCTCCACACAGTCAGAGTGAATCCACCGATCAGCAGCAGAATCACACACACACTAATAATGATGATCATGGAGAAATCTGAAACAAAACACAACCAGTGTTAATAAAAAAGAATATTTGTCATGAAGGAACGAGTTTAGTCTTGTGAGTTTAATGATCATACATCACATTTCATTTGTTCTTTTTTTATGAAGCTGAATTATTCTGCAGTATAATGAGTGCATTTCAGTCTCTATTCTGCAGACTTTCACATAACCTACATTCTACTTCATCTCTCTGTTGAGCCTCATGGGTTTCCTAGTTCTTCACACCCAAATTAAACTGAGACGCTGGACCTTCAGCACATCTCTGTGGTTTTAATGTGAAATGAAAACACTAAACACCTTCTGTCACAAGCAATTAAAGCTATACTGTGAGTTTGGACACGTCTTGTTTTCTCACCTCTCTCGCTACAGAGGAAACTGTATCTATGGCCATATTTAGAGTTTCACAAGATAACCAGCGACAATAAAGTAGAGACACAGGGCAAGTGTCAGTATATAAAAAAAAAGCTTAAAGATCTCATGCAATGAAAACCTTTCAGAGGAAGCAACAGTTATATTCATTAGTTCTGCTTCAATATACTCCAATGTCTGGACAGGATTATATAAGAGGACACAGTATTTTGCTCCATAGTTTTCAGAGAAAACAAAATACAAATGTTTTGATTCAAACAGAATTAGTCATCTTATGTGAATGATGAATTTGCCTAATCTCAGGGAAAACTAATACACCTGTATTAAACATCATCATATAGTAGACTACACTCATTCATCTGCTTGATGTGTAGCAGAAGGTTCATCATTTTTACCCAGTGAGAACAAGTTAGGCCTCTGATATCTTGCAGCTTAGAAAATGGTCAGATATTGATTCAGTAAAAACTCTGACTGAGTTTGAGAGTTTGAAAACCCTTCTGAACAATTCATTAAAATAAGTGATGAGCTTCTAAGTGTAAATTGTTCATAAAGCAGTAAACACTGGGGGTGTTGTATTGTGTGTTTGTGTGTGTGTGTGTGTGTGTGTGTGTGTTCCATGAGGACAACTTAATACAAACTTAATGTTTCTTACCACCATTTCTGTCTATTTATCTCATCATATTGATGCACTGTTGCTGAAATAGCATGCATATTTTATACATCAGAATACCAAATTCCACGTGCTACCACAATACGTCAGTGATTGTTCATGAGTTGACATCTGAATATTTATATCTGATCCAAAGACAATGGATAAATGATAAACTATCTTACCCTTTTTAACAGTGAGATTGACTTTACTGATGACGTGAGCTCCACACCAGTATATCCCAGAATCCTCTTCTCTCAGATCAGTGATGTTCACAGTAAAGACTCCAGTAGATGCTTCATCACTGAAAGAGAATCGATCATCTCTGATCGTCTCCAGTGAAACTCCATCCTTCACACACATGGAGGCTTCATGTGCTTTGCAGAAGCTTTTCTCATCTTCATCATGATGTTTGCACTGGATTGACACGTCGTCTCCTTCATACTTAGTCAAGTTCAGCTCTGGAAATGAATACAGACACAAGAACATCAATTCACAGCCATAGTTTCACATATTCAGATGAATAAACTTTCCTCACCCTCGTTCATGATGACGATCAGATGAGTGTAGAGATAATTGAGGTCTGTTTCTAATGTCACTGCACACCAGTATTTCCCAGCATCCTCTGCTGTCAGTCCAGTGATGGTCCCAGTGAAGACACTTGCAGTGATGTCATCTTTCAGAGTCAGTCTGTCAGTCTTGGTCTCTTTCTCTTCTCTCACAGTCTCACTGAGAGGATTTCTGTCTCTAGTGGAGCACTTCCCCTTACAGAGAGACTTTGGCTTTGATTTATAGATTGAATCATAAGGACAGATGGTCTCAGCAGATTCTCCTTCACGTCTCACTACTGGAGCCACTAAAAACAAACACAGACATTTAACACAAATGATTCTGAATAGACTGTATTACAGTGAAATCATGTGAATTGACACACTGATGAGGTTGAGCTGAATTTTCGTGGTCAGGGAGATGAAAGTCAGATATGTGTCTCTGGTTTCTGCTCCACACCAGTAAACTCCAGCATCTCTCACGCTCACATTACTGATGCTCACTGTAAAAACTCTCTCTTCATTTCTCTCAGATGAACCACTCATTTGTGTCACTTTAGATGAGCTGATGTTTTGGCAGATTTGATTATCATCCTCTTTGCAGAAATGAACTCTATGTTGCTCTGGGATCTGACAGGTGATGTGAACTTCGCCAAGATAAGCAGTTTTAGTCACTACCATTGGATATTTTGCATCTACAAACCAAGACAAGTTTATATAAAGATGATAAAAATTACTTTATATACACAAGATAAAGGATCTGAGGTTCCTCACCGTGTTTGACGCTCAGCTGAAGTTGAGTGAAGCTCTCAGTATAGTCAGATACTTTCACTCCACACCTGTATGTTCCTGCATCTGCAGCTTTCAGCTCTCTAAAAAACACCATCAAGACTCCTGCTCTGGTGTCGTCATATAAAGAAACATCTCCATTCTCCATCCATTCATCCTGAACTCCTGGATTCTTCCTCTCTGAACATCCATCTGATTCTTTACAGATGTATTTTGGCTTGGTTTTGTATTGAGGATGTTCACACTTGATCATCAGACCACCTCCTGAGAAGCTGCTCACTCTAGACACGCCCACTTTAGCTGTCAATCACAAATATCTTCATTGAATGTGACATCTAGCTAATACTGAAGAAGCAAACATTGTCCATTTCTAGATGAAATTGATAGTTTGCATTACTCACTCATAATGTGTAGATGAGCGGTATTAATAATAGAGTAACTGTATGATTGTCTGTTGATCCAAACTCCACAGAAATAAACTCCTCCATCATCTGGTGTCACAGCAGTGATTCTCACACTGAACTGGTTTTTATGTTTGTCATCAGAAACATTTAATCTTTCTTTCTTCTTCCATTTTCTGTAAATTGTTTCAATGGAGTCTTTTCCTTCTTTAAATGTGATCTTGACATCATTAATATGATTCTGTGAATATTCACAGATGAAATTGGCAGTTTCTCCAATATTCACCATCACTCTCTTTGACACTTTACAACATGAATCTGTCATTCACAATATAAAGAAATAAATTTAATTTATATATAAGCTTTGAAATGATTAGTAGTTTTACTACAAAAAGACTTTGATGTTAAAATGACTGACCTTCTTTCACATTCAAATTCATATCAGTGTACCACTGGCCACGAACCCAAATCCTGTATCTTCCAGCATCTTGTTGGTTCAAATCTCTGATGAAGATCATGAGTTTTCCCTCATTTTTTTGAAATGTGAATCTTCCTTCATTAATCCATTTATCATGTTTCTTATCATTAATTATTGTTCTCCACTCAGGTAATTTGGCCATATATTTAACAGAGTCACTGAACCAAAGTTTCCCAGAATCAACAAGAAGGCTTCCTCCAGAATATCCAGTGACGCTAAAGCATCTCACTGCACCTGTCAATCAGATTGATACTGTGATCAGAAAGCTGATGAACAGAAAACAGCATCATTACTGCAGTGATGAAAGAGAAAAGCTCTGACCTGAGATCAGGTAGAAAGTGAAGAAGATGAGGAGGATCTTCATTGTGACTTGAGTTCAGTCTTCTTTATGCTGAATGATCTCTGTGTGAATCTCTCTGTCTCTACATCTGTCTGCTTTAGTTACTTCCTCTTTATTCAGCTCTTTATCAGTAATGAGCAGCTTTACTGGCTCCTCCCACCATCACCACTGACTGAATATCACATTAA
Organism: Spinibarbus caldwelli; assembly: GCA_039654775.1. Taxonomy (NCBI): domain Eukaryota; kingdom Metazoa; phylum Chordata; class Actinopteri; order Cypriniformes; family Cyprinidae; genus Spinibarbus; species Spinibarbus caldwelli. The sequence goes on along the minus strand of CM077225.1, from coordinate 38,365,430 downwards.
TCACACTGAAAGAGCGTCACCTACTGGAGGATACAGTGTCAGATACTGAGTCATTTAGCAGTGTTGCTTGAGTAAATATGTTTTTGAGGGATTGGCGAGCCAGGCAGGGTGACAGTTAGTTACACCACTGCTGTTAAACTTCAAAAAGAACCATAAAGATGATCTATATGCTTGTGCTCTGAAACTGCCAAACTTCAGAAGACATAAAAGAGGTCTGTGTGAAGGTCTAAGCTGAATTGATTGCTCACAGAACATCTACTCTCAGCTCTGTTCAAATGTTGATACACCCACAACTTTCACATTCAAATGGACACACATATAGAGAAAAGAGAGGAGTTGAAACTAAACCTCATCGCACGGATTGTTGACGTGCCATATTTGAAAATTTAGTTTCTAAAGTAAGAATTGACCATGTGTGATGAGACAGGGGTACACAGGGTCACATATACAATGCATTATTAGTCCCACTATTACTGAGGAGGTTTTATTAGGTGTTTTAATCACACAGAGTTGAGCGCCAGTGTAAAACAATGGTCCAAAAGCTACAGGATGCAAAGGGTTTAAGTTTAAGGTATAAGTTTCCAGTGAGGAGGTTCTGCCAGTCTCTGATCTTCCTACTGAGAGTCAAACTATGTGTGAATGTTTACATGTCTCTAGTTCTCATGACCAGGTGCTGCTTAAAATATTTGGAGATAATGTTATCTATAAGGTCTAGGCACGCTGGTGCACACAAGGCTTTAGACCATTTGATGTAAATTAGGTCGGTTTGACCTCACAGTCAGGAGTATGTTTTCTCACTTTAGTTTAACCCTGGGTGTAAGGCCAATATGGATAAGGGCTGCCATATTTAGACTTTTGATGACTGCAGCACCACACAGCACTCAATAAAGAAGCCTGCTGGAGATACCAGAGAGTCTCCTGGTCTTCACTTCTGAGTTTCCAGCACCTGTCATGTTGTAACAACTAAACAGAAGCCTTCTGACCTGTATTAAGTATTTCAATTTGACCTTAATATAATATTTTGGAGGAAGAACTGAGTATATTATAAAAAACGTTTACATTTTTTATATATTACACAAATTCACAGCATCTTTTATGGAGTGGAAAATGTGTGTCTACGGAAACTATAGTCTTCTGTTATTATCACATCCACATCTGTAGGTGGCTGAAGGTCTTCTTGGTTTGACCCAAATTATTTCCATGCATGAGCAAAAGAAAACCACAAGCACGAAAGCAGTTCATGTTGGTTCATCTTTAGCACATTGACAGAACCCTGCAAACCTTGCATTGAGACCTTTACCTCATTATAACGTAGTAAGGCAGTTTCTTGATAATAAAAAAAAGTTATCATTCAACACTTTAATTAGATGCAGGATGAATTATTGAATGTGCAGCTTAGTCTTTGTCTTCTGCTCACAACGTGCTACTTATATTTCTGTTCAGTCTCACTGTGGTCTTCCTGAATAAGTCTGTTTAATCTTCATAATTAAACAAAACTGAGACCCTGAATCTTTATGTGTTATATGTGGCTTTGAATTGGAAAGATAAATGTCATGTCTATCACGAAACACAAAAATAAAAAAATAAATAAATAAATAAAAACATGTCCAACATTTATGAGATACTACTAAGAACCACTCTTTGTTTGATGGAGTGAATGACAGGGTCATTTGTGATGATCTGTGATTTCTGCTGTGATTGAATGAATTCAACTGACAGTGGTGGAGTCAGAGAAAATTGCACTGTCAGGTGTGTGTACTGTTTCATATATGTTTCACATATGCACATATTTGCATATATAATGTTTCTGCAACCAATAAAATTATCTTAATTTTCAATACAAAATAATAGAAATGTTTCTTACCCTATTTTACAGTGAGACTGAGTTTACTAGCCCCTCCCACCATCACCATTGACCATTAACATCACAGTAATCACACTGAAAGAGCACCACCTAGTGAAGGTTACAGTGTCTGATACTGAGAGCTCATACTGGTTCCATGTTCTCTATATAAGGACAAATAACACTGAGTTGAATTGATCTGCATTATTTAAAACTTAAACTAGAGAGCATTAGTAAACTGAACATGCAAGTTCACTGAGGTTCTCTAGTCTAGAGCACATGCAATGAACTCCTGGAAATGAAATACAGCTCATACTTTGAGTTTTTGACATTTTTATCAGTTGTAAGAAACTTTTTAGGAGCAAACAGATCTTACTCACATTTAGCTGTATTTGCCTGGAAACTTTATTAATAAAAAATACCATACAGTAACATGGATTCAGCACCACGGACAGCAGCTGTTAATCAGGCATGACTGATGGCAGTTTAACACAAACACAAACAAGTAAGTTTGTGGAACTTGAGTTTATCTGATTTCTTCACTTTGACTGTGGTCATAAAAACATTAGCATGAACAATGGCTCCATGTAATTGTCAAACATTAGGCTAAAGATTCATTACAACAAATTAACTTTTTTTCTTTTCAGACGTGCATTAGTGATATTTTACAATTTATCAAACCAGAACACAAGATTTTTTGTTGTTGTTGTTATTCTTTATCAGTTACCATGCAACCACATAAAGCTAATTTTAATGAAATCAATTGTTTAGGCATAGAAATTTAACATGATCTCATATTTGCCACTAGATGGCGCCAGAGATTCATTAAGACCTGGTCGTATATTTACTGTAAGTCGTACGAAACTATAATAATAAATATTATGGTGAACAGGACATCATAACCACTAACACTTAATAGAACATCTAGAGGTTAAAAACATATAAATGTAAAACGTCTTGTTTACAGTATCGACCAAGTTATTGCTCTCACAGAATCTTTTCAGATTATAAAAAGTTCATTGTTTTTATTGTGTCTCCTGAAATTATAATATCACTAAAAATAATAGTGATTATATATTATATTGCCGTTTATATCTGCTGAAAGGTTGCAATTTGCTTTAAGAAAGCTACATTCGAGATAGAAATTAATTATACGTGTACCCAATTTTCCCATTAACTGGCTACCACTATATTGCATTGTTGGGTCGAATATTAAACGAGCATGCAGCATTCACATTTCGCTCTGAATATGTACAAATCTAGTTTGATATATTGTTGGAAATGTGCATATAGTGCATAATTTGACATGTTTATACTTTCATTGTTGTTTGAGTTTGTAAATTACTGTATTCAAGCTGTCAAGCTCCGAAAGGTATTATAAAATCGTCTCTGCGCTTCCTGCTCTGTAAATGCACGTCTTCTGAGGTCATCAAACAGCTCAAGTATGAGGAACAGGACAAAATTTAATTGAATACTCACAGAAAATGTTGCTCTCTTATCTTCCCGTTCATATGACATTTTTATTCAAGAACTTTTTTTTTATTCAAACAGAGAAAAGGGCGGAGCAGAAACTGAGCTTAAACTTCATTGGCTGTTGCGTGTACTGTTGTTATGCCATATTTGAATATAAACAATCTATCTAAATAAGAACTGAAGCTTCTTAAAATAAGCAGTTGACCATGAGATACACAGCATCAGAGGCGGATATAAATACGATTCATTTTGTGATCAGCTGTAGCTGCAATTGATGGGAGTCTTTAATTACAGAATAGAGTTGAATTTTAAAACATCGTGAAGTGTCCCAGTGCTACATAATGATCTATATATTCATCATCTACACAATGTCGAAGTTATTCTTCATGGAAAAAGAAGCATATAAAGACCTCTTGTAAACATTTCAGAAGACCTGAATAAAAGTTCATTAACATTAAAAGCCAAATGTACAGCCAGCCCTGAACAATTAGCTCTATTTAATTATTTGCATAAAAATAAATAAATAAATAAATAAACATTCAGGTCTATTAAAGGCATAGTTCACCCAATAATGATCCGAGGCTTCAGCCGGGTCAGTCAGGGTCTCGCTATACCACTGGGGGAAAAACAAAATATTATATACAGTATAAGATTTTCATGTTTTATATATTACTCAGATTCATAGAATTATTTTATGGTGGAAAGTGTGTTTCTATTGGCGCTGAAACCCATTTCCTGTTTTTATCACACCTGAAGGTGGTTGAAGTACATCTTGGTTTGACCGAAAGAATATGTATAGAAAACCACAAGATGAAAAGCAGCACACGTTATTTGATCTTTTGCACACTGTCCACAGTTTTTCTAATCTGCCTTGCAAATACAAAGCACTGGGACATTTACAAGCAAGTCTCTTTTATTTGGTAAAGAACATTGAGTTAAAGAGCATTTCTGAAATTACACAGTATTAATTCACAAAAAAAAAAAAAAAAAAAACTGCAGTCTCTGTGTCTCATCTGTTTCTTTTGCTCTTGCATTAATGATGATCCCATAATATCACAACAAAATCAGAAAATGACATTACACATTCAACAATGCTGGTACATTTATGTTATCTAGATTCACAATTATTATTATTATTATTATTATTATTATTATTATTATTATTATTTCCTCTGGCTGAATTCAGAGAAGCAAATTAGCATATGACTTTTACTATTACTGCTATACTGAAGATACACCATAATCAGGGGCGGATTTAGTGAATTGGGGGCCCCAGCCAAAAATAGGAATGGGGCTCTATACATTTGCACACATTTACCTAGATCAACCTTGAGGTTCCTTTTTTGTCGTGATGCTTGCTGTTGCACTAATGTTTGCCTCTCTGTGCCACATACTGTATTTTGATGCAGCTATATTCTCAATAAAACTGTTTTCATTAATATATTTTACTGTTTCTGCTGTCAGACAACGGGATGAATATGAAATAGTGACTGAAACGCGATTAGACTACATATCCAGCTCTCCCTTCTAAAATGTTAATCTGCACAAAAATCCTGATTTATTATAGTGCCGTCGTCTGATAAAATCAAATAGGCTACACATAAGATAAAGACAATAGCTGTGCTGTGATTTCGGCTATACTTGCATGTAAAAAGCAACATATCTGTGTTTTAACTGAAAGCGCAGCTCCTTTCAGCCACTCACTAAACAGAGCAGACGCAGAGAGAGAGGTGTGTGTGCGCGCGCTGGGAAAGAGAGACCTCGCGTTTGCGTGGCAGTCAGCTTCAGATGCATAATATTTTCAATTGCTACAAGCAGGAAACACAAGAAGCACGTTCAACTCGGATACGCAGATGATTGTCATGGTAATAAACACCATAAACAGCAACCGTTCACGTGTCCGCGCTTAATGCACATCTCGTATATGAAAAGCATTTTAGGGGGCCCTTGGCTTTTGCGGGCCCAAGGCAGTCGCCTACCTTTGCCTAATGGGTAAGTCCGCCCCTGACCATAATATTTCAAATTTTGCCAGGGAGATAATAACGATGATGAAAACACACAAAATAGATTTATTGTAAAACATGTAAATGCTGCTTGTTTAAAGTGGTACTGATATAAATTAAAAAAAAGAAATTATTTAAGATTTAAACAATTTTTACAGACACTGTCATTGATTTGGGAGCTCATTGTTTCAATGTTGTTTGATTTGTTATTATAAAAACAAAACTGTCAAATTACACATGAATAATTTGTTGATCAATTTCTGAAACAGTTTTCTAAATTCATGACTTTCAGGAAAATGTTGAAGATGAATTATTGAATGTATGCAGTAAAAGAGCAGCTCTTAGTCTTTATTGTCTTTTGCTCACAATGAATGTTCATCTTCTCTCTGTCTGTGTTCAGTCTCATGTGTCTCACTGTGAGTTTCCTGAATAAGTCTGTTTAATCTTTACAGTCAAACTAAACTGAGACTCTGAATCACTTGTGGTTTTGAGTTGGACGGAAAAAGCTGTTTACCACGCAAACACTAAAAAAACACACCTCCAGCATCAACATGAAGCTTTTTAGACAAAAAAAATCCTCAGAGTAAAAATGTCATTAAATGTCTTTGAATTTCCCAATAACAACAAATTATTTTGAAAAAAGAGAGAAAATGATTACTGTTCAGCCCTCAAATTACCTTTAGTTAGTTTTTATGTGAAAAATCAGTCTTGATATAAATATGCAAAGTAAAATTTATAAAATGATTTCATTCACATTTTAGACTTTAACATCTTTGAACAGTAAGCAAGAAAACATCCTTATTCTTCATGACTGAAATGCTGTATATGACTCTACAGTAAAGTCTTACACCAAAAAAGAACTACTACCAACAGAACAAGAATGAACTAAAAACAACATCAGCAAAAGAAAAGCATTTCTTAGACGTTTTCAATATTCTGAAATAATGAAGTTATTAAAAAAAAGTTATTCCTTATAATCTATATCTAACTAGTATATCTTACATGTACAAATCTAAAAAAGATAATTCAAAGATAATTCTAGATAACAGATTCTAGATAATAATTCTAAGATAATAGTTCTGAACAGAGTACAAATAATGATTATCCAGCTTTATGTGTCTTGTAATAAAAACTGGTTGAAGAGCTGTCTGTTTAAGAGCTGCTAATAAAAAAAGTGACTTTATTAAATATTTGTGTCAAAAGCTGCATTTGGAGTGGAAACTGTACAGTTCTAGAAGTGTTACTCAGGGGTTTTATTTCCTGTTTTCATCACACCCTCACATAATCTGAGATGACAAACTATTTTAAACATGTGAAAGAAGCAACATGAACAGCAGCGGAAACTTTAAAGTGTCTCATGATTCACACAATGAACAACCCTCATCAAACCAAACAACTGCTTTAAAACTGAATTATGGAGTAGGAAGAGATTTTAATAAAAGAACTGTGAGCATTAAGCAAAAAAAAAAAAAAAAAAAACACTTAAAAGCCTATTTTTACTGATGTAATGTGTGATGATCTATAATCTGTTATAAGTGAGTTAGTTGAGTCTCATGCTGTGACTGATCGTGGTGTATTCAGAGATAATCTCATTCTTACTGAATCTGACTGTAGCGTCACTGAGAGACTCTTCATGTTTCTGGAAACTGACAGCAGCGTACAGGAGTCCATCAGAGGGGATTGTGGGTAGATCATGATTGCTGTTCATTTGGACTGATCCAGGATCTGAGAAAAAAAATCACATGAATCAGTCAAACATCAAATGTCAAATTGGAAATGCAAAGCATCATCTAAGACTTACTGAGAAATTTTACTTCTGCTGACAGTGAACTCAGAGACAGTCAAACACTAAAAAAAACAATTTAAACATAAGCAAATTGATGTTTCAACAAAGAAAACCAAGCGTCACCTCGTCTCTTGTATCTTAATCTCCACACAATCAGAGTGAATCCACCGATCAGCAGCAGAATCACACACACACTAATAATGATGATCATGGAGAAATCTGAATGAAACACACACAAAAACTAATTTACCTTCACAGATTAGGAATATGTTTGACTGATCAAATTGAACTAAATTATGGGGAAATAAATAGCACATTTTGGTCTCAGCAAAATAAACTGAGACTTTGAACATTCAGCTCATTTCTGTGGTTTTGAGTTGATATGAAAATATTTACTTGATGGAATCTACCTAACTACCTCATTGGATTTCATCAGTGAAAGTCATTTTTAAGGGTCAGATCAGGTAGAAACAACTCCTCAAGGTAACTACTGCACATATCCACTTTTTTATTACTTACCCATAAAGTATAGATGAACAGTAGTAATAGTGAAGTAACTGTATGGGTGTCTGTAGATCCAAACTCCACATAAATAAACTCCTCCATCATCTGGTGTCACAGCAGTAATTCTCACAATTATGAGTTGTTGATCTCTCCTATCAGACATACTGAACCTTTCGTTCTTGTTCCATGTGCTGTGAATCACCTCATCAATGGAGTCTTTTCCTTCTTTGAATATAATCTTGGCATTATTAATATGATTCTGTGAATATTCACAACTGAAGGTGGTATTTTCTCCAATATTCACCATCACTCTCTGTGACAATTTACAACACGAATCTGTATCCACACAGAAGAAAATATATTTATATTATGTGCATGTGATCTTTAGTTTAGTGAGGAGATTCTTGAAATACTGAAATATGAATGTGAATAAACACATAGGCCCAGTTTCACAGACAGGGCTTAGACCAGGGGAGTCAAACTCAATTCCCGGAGGGCCGAAGACCTGCAGAGTTTAGCTCCAACCCTAATTAAACACACCTGATCCAGCTAATCAAGTCCTTCAGGCTTAATTGAAAACTGCATAGTATGTGTGTTGGAGTAGGGTTGGAACAAAACTCTGCAGGGCTGCGGCCCTCCAGGAACTGAGTTTGACACCCCTGGCTTAGACTAAACCAGGATTAGGCCATAGTTCAATTAGGACATTTAAGTAGTTTTTATAAACGTGCTTAGAAAGAAAAAAATAAAATAAAATACTGGTGTGCTTTTTGAGACAAACAAAGGCACTGATATATTTTAAGATCAACCAGTGCAAGTTTCTTTCAGTTGAAACAGCCCAGATTTACATTTTAGTCGTAGGCGTAAGCCTTGTCTGTGAAGCCAGGGGATAGTGTTTGACAACATATATTCTGTTTATTCTGCCCCATTATATGTATTTCACAGGTCAAAATTACTCACCATCTATCACATTCAAATGTATTTCAATAATCTCTGAACTTGAAAGTCCGATCTTGTATCTTCCAGAGTCCAGGGAATTTAGTTCTCTGATGAAAAGCATGATGTTATTATTTTTGTTGAGATACAGAGTGAATCTTCCTTTATTAACCCACTGATTTTGTTTTTTGTCTATTATTATAATCCACTTGCCGTGGGTTTGTTTTTGCACATATTGTTTGTTATTGGGCAAAACTCCTCCAGCATCAACAAGAAGGTTTCCTCCAGAATATCCAGTGACGCTAAAGCATCTCACTGCACCTGTCAATCAGATTGATACTGTGATCAGAAAGCTGATGAACAGAAAACAGCATCATTACTGCAGTGATGAAAGAGAAAAGCTCTGACCTGAGATCAGGTAGAAAGTGAAGAAAATGAGGATGATCTTCATTGTGACTTGAGTTCAGTCTTCTTTATGCTGAATGATCTCTGTGTGAATCTCTCTGTCTCTACATCTGTCTGCTTTAGTTACTTCCTCTTTATTCAGCTCTTTATCAGTAATGAGCAGCTTTACTGGCTCCTCCCACCATCACCACTGACTGAATATCACATTAATCACACTGAAAGAGCGCCACCTACTGGAGGATACAGTGTCTGAAACTGAGAGCTCATACAGGTTTCATGTTCTCTGTATCAGTGTTACTCAAACCTGTCCTGGGGATCCTCATCACTGCATATACAGGTGTATCTCAATAAATTAGAATGTCGTGGAAAAGTTCATTTATTTCAGTAATTCAACTCAAATTGTGAAACTCGTGTATTAAATAAATTCAATGCACACAGACTGAAATAGTTTAAATCTTTGGTTCTTTTAATTGTGATGATTTTGGCTCACATTTAACAAAAACCCACCAATTCACTATCTCAACAAATTAGAATATGGTGACATGCCAATCAGCTAATCAACAAAAAACACCTGCAAAGGTTTCCTGAGCCTTCAAAATGTTCTCTCAGTTTGGTTCACTAGGCTACACAATCATGTGGAAGACTGCTGATCTGACAGTTGTCCAGAAGACAATCACTGACACCCTTCACAAGGAGGGTAAGCCACAAACATTCATTGCTAAAGAAGCTGGCTGTTCACAGAGTGCTGTATCCAAGCATGTTAACAGAAAGTTGAGTGAAAGGAAAAAGTGTGGAAGAAAAAGATGCACAACCAACCGAGAGAGTAGTTATTTCTTCTTATTATTAATCTTATTATTATAAGATTCATGTCGTTTCGAATTGGAAAATTGTGCTTGGAAAAAGTATGATCAGAATATCAACTTGCATAATAATTATGCATGCACTGTATTTCTCCTCTTCCGCTGTTGTCGGTGATGCAGGGAATGTTGTGATTGGTTGTCAAAGCAGCCAATCAGAATTTAGCAGCCTTGTCTCTGATAGGCTGGAATTATGGCATATTGTAACACTGGGTTGTGTTGAGCAAGTGAGCCGTCAGCATTTAGAAAGCACTGAGAACGAACATCAGGAGAGCAAGCTAGTGAAACGTTGCACGTGCAAAAGAGAAGGTCTGCACACATCCAAAAACTTATTTTAAATGCAAAATTGATTTTCGTGCGCTCAAAGTACTTTCTTCTTTGCGAGACGAACATTTTCTCCACAAAACTCAGTTCGCGCACGTGCAAAATGCACTTTTGCGTGCTCAAAATATAATCTTTCGCACTCAGAATTGTGGCAGAGATATAACCCCATACAAAGGTTTCAATAAGACATCTGTGTGTTTAATGTGGGTGCTACAAAACTACAATAATAAATGTAATGATGAACATGAAATCCTAAACACACAGCTTGCAAAAATAGCACTGTAATTTTGTGTTTACTGTCTTGATGGTGGTGTACTTTATATTAATTTACTACACAAAAATACAGCAAGATCTTTAAACTCTTTTTCTAGAAAATAAAGAACAAAAAATGTCCACCAGGTGTTTTGCATTTGTATATTTTAAATTAATTTATAATTAAACTATACATTACAGTGCTATTATATTTTGCTATAAATAAAAAAGCCTGAGAAGGTCACAGCTGTAGATACCTGTAAGTATTATGATAATCCACCAGGTTTTCCACTGACAAGCCCCCAAATCGTAAAGATCAGGGCTTAAAGAAAATTCCGAGCTACCCACTGGTATTTTTGACTTTGTGGTGGCGTTCATGTGCGCTGAGCTTGTACGATATTTCTGATGTGACTTAATAATAATAATAATAATAATAATAATTATATATATATATATATATATATATATATATATATATATATATATATACATAATATTTATATAGCGCCTTTCCAACACTCAAGGTCGCTTTACAAAGTCAGGTTTAAGGAACAGAAACAAATAAACATCAACATCAAAGGACAGAACACCAAGGGCTGAAAGTAATATATAGAGGTTGCTCACAAAGTTAGATTTGAGATAAACACACCAACACATAACACATACCAAGGGGTGAAAGTAATATACAGAGATAGCTTACAAAGCAAGATTAGATATATAGAGAGGATTTAGATAAACATGTCCATAACAAGACACAATTTACAGACTGAGAACTGAAGTATGGAGCGAATTTTGTGCCGATATTCATCAAACAAATCCAGCATTTTGCAAATAAACACAATCTGCTTTGCAAAGAAAAACTCTACTTTCAAACAAACGTAAACTGATTTGCAAATATAAAACTCTATTTGAGAGAAAATGCAGAGTTATGGACAAATATGTATTGTGTGTTACAACTGTGAGACTCATTTGCCTTTTTATGACAAATGTGACTTGATTTTCTCACAAATGCATGCAGGCAGATTTTCTCACATGTGTGCAAACAGATTTTCTCACAAATGCAATCCAAAAACAGCAGATGGCGCTGTTGGTCATTTTACGCTAGTCTCTCGAGACCTGAAACACCTCTTTACCTTTTCAGGGAGTACAGCAGACCAACATGAGTGGAGAACAGGTGAGTTTCTGTCTTACTATGTCTATAATTAACCATTTAGCCTAGGTGTTTTCACAAAGCGTCCCCACTACAATGTTAGTGAAATTCAAAATAAGTGCTGTAAAGTTGTTAACATGATTGATTGATTAGTTCAAAAATCAGTAGTGACATGGCTAAACATTTAAGTAGGTAGTCTTTCTCTATAAAAACTGATCCATTCTTGCATGCATTTGTGAGAAAATCAAGTCACATTTCGTCATAAAAAGGCAAATGAATCTCACAGTTGTAACACACAATACATATTTGTCCATACCTCTGCATTTTCTCTCATACGGAGTTTTATATTTGCAAATCAGTTTACGTTTGTTTGAAAGTCGAGTTTTTCTTTGCAAAGCAGATTGTGTTTATTTGCAAAACACTGGATTTGTTTGATGAATATCGGCACAAAATTCGCTCCATACTGAAGAGTAATATTCAGAGAAGAAAATGTGTTTTTAAGAGGTTTTTGAAGGAGAGAAGGGAGGATGCTTGATGGATGTTTTGGGGAAGAGCATTCAGAGGTGGGTAGTCCAGGGGCCAAAGAGTAAAATTCCTGCCATATTTTTGTTCCACCCATAAACTTTCACCAGAGGAGGAACCAAGTCATTCCTTTAAAGTCACAAGCACGTCTCAAGTCAAATCTCAAGTCCTCAAAGAGTTAAAGTTAATGAGATAATTAAGTGACTAATTAAATGATGATTGTGCATTAGCAATGAACAGCTGCTGTTATTGAAAATTACAGAGGATCAGATGTTGATGTTTTATTGATTGAAATGATGCCACCATCATGGAGGTCAGTGTTTGTTTTAGTTGGGCTCTTGATCCTTGACTCCTGTCTTAGATCTTAATTTGTAGTGATGCTTGTGTTGTTCTAAAGTAGAAAGGTCGGTGCTTTACAGCAGTGGTTTTCAGTACTGGTCCTGGGGACCCACTGCTTTGCACATTTTTGTGGTCTCTCTTATCTGGCACACACAGTATGGTTAATGGATCTCTCTTCTAATGAGCTGATGATCTGAATCAGATGTGTTGAATAAGGGAAATGTGAGTTGTGCAGAGCAGTGGGTCTCCAAGACCAGGGTTGAAAACCACTGCGCTAAAGTGATCAGATAGTCACCATGAGTTGGTTTGATTATGTCCAAAATAACTTTTGTTTCATTTGTTAAAGTTTTGCATAATCAACCTTGTGAAACTACAACATGCAAACAAAGTGCTGCTCTAACAGTTATAGTGAATGAACTTTAAACCCATGTAATGCATATAAAATTATAACTCCAGTTTAGAGACACACTGACATCAAGAACCAGCATATGAAAGTGAAAGTCATGATGTGTTGTCAAGTATGGTGATCCATACTCGAAATTGGTGCTAAAATCATCCAAGTGCACACACACAGAGCAGTGAATAGTGAACAAACGCGCGCGCGCACACACACACCCGGAGCAGGGAGCAGCCATTGCTCCAGCGCCCGGGGAGCAATTGGGTGTTCGAGTATCAGTCATGGTATCGAAGGCAGAGTGCTGTTTATTCACAATCCCCACCTTCAATTCCTGCCGGTGCGAGAATCAAACCAGCAACCTTCAGATTACAAGCCCGACTCCCTAACCATAAGGCCACGACTTCCCCTTATGAATCTCAACAATGGTGACAAAAAATGATTCATGTTGCAATGCATGAAAAACTCCCATCATGCAATGCAGCATGAATAATTATTGTCACCACTGTTGAGGATCATATGATAAATGTTCATGTCTAAAAGCCTGATCCTACGCAGGATTTTTTTTCCCCCCACTATTGAAGAATTATGGCTTAACCATTTGCTTAAGACTTTTTTTTTCAGTTCTATAGTAATCAAAAGTAGTTAACAAAACCAGAGAGACTTAAACCAAGAATGTTCATTCATAAGTTATAAGCAGAAAGCATAAGCTAATCTGCTACTTCAAGGTTTGATTCAACATTGCACAAGTGTTTGCTACAAAACAATATTGCAATTGCTTAGAAACAAAATTCTTTGAACTACTGAAAGGCTCAAGAGCCCAACTAAAGCAAACACTGACCACAATTATGGTGCCAAAGTTTTTTTTTTTTTTTTGTTTTTTTTTCATTTAATTAGTCACTTAACTATCTCATTAACTTTAACTCTTTGAGGACTTGGGATTTGACTTGAGACTTGCTTGTGACTTGAAAGGAATGACTTAGTTCCTCCTCTGGTGAAAACAGCTGCTGAGTTTATGGGTGGAACAAAAATAAGGCAGGACTTTTACTCTTTGGCCCCTGGACCCACCTCTGAGAGCATTCCACAACCTGGGAGCCACACCACTGAAAGACCCTGGCTCCCATAGACACAAGATGAAACTTAGAGGTGACTAACAATCCCTCACTAGAAGATCATAATTAGCAAGCAGAAACATAAGGCTGAAGTCTGTCAGATAAACACTGTATGTACGACAAAGGTTATGGAGAGCTTTATAAGTGAAAATTAGTACCTTGTACTTTATACACAAGAAAACCAGAAGCCAATGAAGGTGCTAGAGGATTGGGGTAATGTGATCATTCTTTCTTGTGTGTGTGATCAAGCGAGCTGCAGAGTTTTGAACATATTGTAATTGTTTGATATTTTTAGGTAAAAGGCCATAAAGAAGTGAATTACAGTAATCTAGTCAAGATGTGACAAAGGCATGTATAACAGTTTCAACATCCTGCTGTCTGAGAGAGGATCAAATATGAGAGACATAGGTGGAAAAAAAGCTGTCTTTACCGCTTTACCAATGTGATCATTAAATGAAAAAGTGGAATCAATGTGAACACCAAGATTTCGAACTGTCATGCAGGCCATAATTAGATCACCATACAAATCTATTAGTTGACCAGATAGTTTAGATACAACATCTTTAGAGCCAATCATAATTACTTCAGTTTTACCAGAGTTAAATTCAAGGTAATTTGCCTCCAGCCAAAGCTTGAGTTCCTTGATGCAAGTTGTTAATGTAGGAGGAGGAAACACTGAGGTGGGAGGTGTACTAAAATATCTGAACGTCATCAGCATAAGAGTGGAAGTTAAACCCATAGCGTTTGATTATTTTTCCAATTGGTTGCATATAAATAGTGAAGAGAAGAGGGCCCAAAACAGAACCATGAGGTACGCCAGAACTGATGGATTTGGTATATGTTATATGACAAATTGTTGCCTCCCTGTCAAATAGGAGGAAAACCATTCAAAGGCTGTGCCAGTAATTCCAGTTGCTGAAAGCTGTGAGAGGAGTATCTCATGACAAACAATGTCAAAAGCTGAGCTGAGGATGAACAGAAGAGAGTGCTAAAAGCACCAGAATCAGAGGCTAAGAGAAGATTGTTAAGAACCTTAACCAGGGCTGTTTACTGTGTAATGGACGAAGGCCAGACTGGAAGAGCTCATAAAGATTGTGTGCTGTTAAGTAGTCCTGTAACTGGGAGGCAACCACTTTTTCTAATATCTTAGAGAGAAAAGATAAGTTTGAAATAGGCCTATAAGCTATTTAGGTAAGAAGGATTGACCATGCTTTTTAAGAACCAGGGTGACAGCAGCAATCTTAAACTTAGACGGTACAGTTCCAGATGACATTGACATATTAATGAAATGAGTGATGGGTAGTGACAAAGCAGTCAAGAAATTCTTTAGTAAAGAGGTAGGTGCAGGGTCAAGAAGATTCCAACCATTCAAACGATGTCACCTCATGGAAAGTAGACAGCTCAATATAAAGACTCCAGCGATAGACCACTGCCAGGCCCCCACCCCTGCCTCCAGTTCGGGGCTTAGTCAAAGTACTGAAACCAGGAGGAGAAAGCAAATTAAGTTCAACAAAGCCATTAGATGCTTGCCAGGTTTCTGTGAGCATATCACAGTTATTGTCAGAGATGAGGTCCCGAAGAAATGTTCCTTCCCCAGTTAATGACAGAGTGTTGAGTAGGGCAAAATTACCACACTGCTGCGCACTCTTGTTAAGCACAGAGTCATCTCTGGTCTTTTGTAGTGGCCTTAGAGACGATAAACAAACTTCATGATGTATATACGTAGAAGACGGCTTCCATGTGCTAAATCTGTGAGACCAGATTGAGGGGATAGCAGCAGGCGAAGAGCAGTTAATGTTCAGGAGCCGTTTTGATGAGCGATGAATATAGCAATTCCAAAAGTTTTACATAGTCCACATGCAGCAGGATCCAACCGGGAAAAACAGTTCAAACGATGCAACTGTGCCGATGTGTAGCAAAGTTCCATTTGAATGGAAAAGAGCATGGTTAGCAAATAAAAACACAATGGGTCATGAGTCTCATGGCCAAACAAGGTTTATTTGAGAAAAATATTCCATACATGACTAGAAGCACAATACTCACCACTATGCTACACAGGACACACAACACTGACCCACGTTAGTCAGACAGTGGTACACAGGGCACAGCACGGCGAGAAGGTGGAAACCCACTCATCTGAAGTGCCCAGAACGAACACTCAGAGTTAGATCCAGGCCGAGGGCTCGTGAAGGATTGTGAAGTGTGGCTGCGTAGCACCACGTTAGTCAAACCAGAGACAACGATAAACAATACCAAGCACGACGAATCAATGAGAAAGTGGAGTCTCAGCGGTACAAGCACACCATCGATCTGGACAGAGGGCTTATGGGGGGTGTAAGGTGTGTGGCAAATTAACATCCAAGAGAGGACAGACCAAAAACTTTGATTATAGATCCTGTCCAGAGATCAATAAGTTAAAATGGAAATGTTCACAAAAAACAAAAAGTAGATGAATCAAGCGACTTCACAACAAAAGTAGACAAAGAGAAAGCGAAGAGAAGAGGCTGCTAATTTGCGTACTCTCAACGGAAACGGAAGACTAATGGATACAGTTGGAATCTTCTGAGAGCTACAACTTTCACCACATGACCGCTGTACTACCTAACCTCCATATTTATGCGTTTGATAGGGTTGTCATAGAAATGCATAATTCCCAGTCCGAGGACATAAACAGCTCCGATTAGAAATTTATGTGTTGCCATCTCGAAATTACGACATGGCGTGAACACAGCATTATATCTCACTGGTTGTTGTGTGTTTTGTTGCCTTGACAAATTTGAATATGTAGACTCTAAAATGAAAACTGAAGGTTCTGCGTCACTGTGGGTGAGATACGACGAGATACAAATATGACTTTTTGATTGTCCACGTAAAAGAGGGTTTTCTCAGGGCATCTAATCACAGATAAGCTTTTATGTAAAACAAAATGGAAGTTCCCAGTGCTGCAGAAATCAAAAAGAGCTAATCAGTAACACTTTAACATTTGAATAGCAGGCAAAAATGTTATAATGCTTTCTTAAGTTTGCACTTTGCAGGTGGTTGGACTTGTAAAAACAGTTTGGAGCATGAACTTTCCTCTTTAAATATTTCAAATGACCTGAATAAAACTTTTTGGAGGAACTGATTTATTATAAATAAGAATTTATGTTCTTTTTCATATATTACATAGTTCACAGAATATTTCTATGTAGTAGAACATCTGTTACAATGGGTATTGAAAAACTTTTTTCCTGTTTTTATCACACCTGCAGGCGGCTGAAGGGTGTCTCGGTTTGACCTAAATAATTTAATTGCAAGATGAAAACCACAAGCTGGAGAGCAGCACATGTTGGCTCTTCTTTAGTACACTCACCGCAGAATTAAACAACCCTGAGACATTTACAAGCAAGTCTCTTTAACCTAATAAAAATACCAGGTTTTTCTTCAAGTACACACTTTCGATTTTAAATAAATATGTAACCAAATCAAACATACGTTTGTTGTTTAAAGTACTTTTGTAGACATGTAAAATACAACTGTACAGAATGACCACTTCATGTATCTGATCAGTCTTTTGCTTTTGTATTGATGATTAACTCAGAATTAATATCACAGCAAAACATTAGAAACAGAATAATCAATCATAATTTTACATATTTCCCTAGACTGAAAGTTATGTTTGTATTTTTCTCTAGATGAATTCAGAAAAGCAAACTAGCATATTACTATACAGAAACACTTTATTTTAAATTTAGCCAGCCAGACAGATAATAATGAAAATGATGCTTGTTTAAAGTGGTATCGAACAGAAATGTATAACATTTAAAACAACTTTTTTTTTTTATAGACATTATGTGTTAATGATTTGGGGCTTATTGTTTTGATTTTGATTTGTGTGAAATAATTACATTTGTCAAATCACACATGGATCACTCGTTGATCGAAGTTTGAAGACGATTTACTGAATGTCTACAGTATAATATTGTCTTCTGCTCACAATCAGTGTTCATCTTCTGCCTCTCTTCATTCTCATGTGCATGTCATCTTCCCAAATAAACTGTGTGAATATTTAAATTAGTCCTCTTGAGGGTGATGTGAAATCAAATTCATAAAATTATATCATTCAGATGTCAGATTCAGTCTTTCTCCTTTGCTGAAATTATAAACCGTTCTCACTGTCTTTCATGATTATAATCAGGTCACTATGTTCCTATTCTGTATTTATGGATGTTTCTCTGGTATCTGTTTAGTCCATCAGTTTGAAAGCTAGATTCATTCACCCTTTATGGTCATGCTATTTTAGTCAATGTCTTGTCATGATGATGAAGCTCCACTCTTCTGCACAATGAAAACCATTACAACTCCAACATAACAGAACCTCTTTTAAACCCCCACCAAAAATAAGCATTAAGCACTAATCAATTTTTTTCCCTTGACTCACAAACACATAAAATAACATATATTTTTCAACATGTACTCCACCGATTCACATCCATGAAAAGCATGCTGGCAAACTAGAAATCCACTGTCCAGATTCAGTTGTCAACAAAAAATATTCACATAGTTGCAACACAATAAAAATAAACAAACAAAAAAAATGAATGTAATGAAATTAAGTGGTGGCAAAATGTTCGTGTTGTGTTTCATTAAATCATTTTATTTAAGTAAACTAAACAAGACGCAAAATTCAGTTTTGAGTGTGTGTGTGTGTGTGTGTGTGCGTGTCAAAAGCTGCCGAATCTCTGCATTTGGACTGGAAACTTGACAGTATATTCTAGAAGTGTTTGTATTTCCTGTTTTTATCACACCCTCACATAAACTGAGCTTACAATATGTTTACAGCTTCCACCATGCAGTGACTGGTCGTGGTGTATTCAGAGTGAATCTCATTCTTACTGAATCTGACTGTAGCGTCACTGAGAGACTCTTCATGCTTCTGGAAACTGACAGCAGCGTACAGGAGTCCATCAGAGGGGATTGTGGGTAGATCATCATTGCTGTTCATCTGAACTGATCCAGGATCTAAGAGAGAATCACGTCTGCTGTCTGCACATGATGACTGAACATGGAGATAAAGTATAAAGAGAAAATGAATTTTAAAATGAGAAAATATCTCATAAACATAATATACTAACACACACACAAACTGTAACTCACCATTGTATTTTTCTTTCTCTTTTTCTTGTCTGATGTTGAGATTCTTCCTAATTACCCCAAACAAAATGAATTGATCAGAGAAAGACAAACTAGATTAACATCAAATGTCAGCAGCATCTGAGACAGAAACTCATTGAGTGAGTGAGATTTACTGAAGCAGATCTGAAACAATCAAACAATTTAATTAAACAATTCAGGAGATAAATAATGAAACCAAGTGTCACCTCGTCTCTTGTATCTTAATCTCCACACAGACAGAGTGAATCCACCGATCAGCAGCAGAATCACACACACACTAATAATGATGATCATGGAGAAATCTGAGAATAAAACACACAAACACAGAGTGCTAATGAAAGAGAAACACAGAGATACACAAATGAAATAACAATGAAATGTTTAGTTTCAATTTCCACCATTAATATGAATCTTTAATATGAGTAATGTCTAATCAGTAGCATGGAACAAATTTAATATAAATTAAATATTTATAAAATACTGTTGGTAACATTTGATGATCTGTTACTGACTAACATCACTAATAGACTTTCCATGCAAAGTTGTATAAATTTTATAGCTTTTTTTAATATAATATAATATAATATAATATAATATAATATAATATAATATAATATAATATAATATAATATAATCTTTCACTCAACATTCAAGCTATAAAGAGACACATGTAGAAGTTTAGGTTTTAAAAATAAAGTTCAACAAAATGATTGTTGTCTGTAGATAATAACTTTAAATGATCTGATTGTTTAAGGGCTGATATCTGAATATTTAAGAATAAATAAAATCATTTTACCCCTTTTGACGTTTAAATGCACTTTACTGATGACGTGAGCTCCACACCAGTATATCCCAGAATCCTCTTCTCTCAGATCAGTGATGTTCACAGTAAAGACTCCAGTAGATGCTTCATCACTGAAAGAGAATCGATCATCTCTGATCGTCTCCAATGAAACTCCATCCTTCACACACATGGAGGCTTCATGTGCTTTGCAGAAGCTTTTCTGATCTTCATCATGATGTTTGCACTGGATTGACACGTCGTCTCCTTCATACTTAGTCAAGTTCAGCTCTGGAAATGATTACAGACACAAGAACATCAATTCACAATCATAGTTTCACATATTGAGATGAATAAACCTTCCTCACCCTCGTTCATGATGACGATCAGATGAGTGTAAAGATAATTGAGGTCTGTTTCTAATGTCACTGCACACCAGTATTTCCCAGCATCCTCTGCTGTCAGTCCAGTGATGGTCCCAGTGAAGACACTTGCAGTGACGTCATCTTTCAGAGTCAGTCTGTCAGTCTTGGTCTCTTTCTCTTCTCTCACAGTCTCACTGAGAGGATTTCTGTCTCTAGTGGAGCACTTCCCCTTACAGAGAGACTTTGGCTTTGATTTATAGATTGAATCATAAAGACAGATGATCTCAGCAGATTCTCCTTCATGTCTCACTACTGGAGCCACTAAAAACAAACACAGACAATTAACACAAATGATTCTGAATAGTTTTATTACAGTGAAATCATCTAAATGGACTCACTGATGAGGTTGAGCTGAATTTTCGTGGTCAGGGAGATGAAAGTCAGATATGTGTCTCTGGTTTGTGCTCCACACCAGTAAACTCCAGCATCTCTCACGCTCACATTACTGATGCTCACTGTAAAAACTCTCTCTTCATTTCTCTCAGATGAACCACTCATTTGTGTCACTTTAGATGAGCTGATGTTTTGGCAGATGTGATTATCATTCTCTTTGCAGAAATGAACTCTATGTTGCTCTGGGATCTGACAGGTTATGTTGACTTCTTCACCAAGATGAGTAGATTCTGTCATTCTCTTTGGACATTTTGCATCTTCAAACCAGGACAAAAAAAATAAATAAAAATCTGAACTGATATTTCAAACATTCAAGATAAAGTATCTGAGGTTCCTTACTGTGTTTGACGTTCAGCTGAAGTTGAGTGAAGCTCTCAGTATATTCAGATATATTCACTCCACACCTGTATGTTCCTGCATCTGCAGCTTTCAGCTCTCTAAAAAACACCATCAAGACTCCTGCTCTGGTGTCGTCATATAAAGAAACATCTCCATTCTCCATCCATTCTTCCTGAACTCCTGGATTCTTCTTCTCTGAACATCCATCTGATTCTTTACAGATGTATTTTGGCTTGGTTTTGTATTGAGGATGTTCACACTTGATCATCAGACCACCTCCTGAGTAGCCGATCACTTTATATGTAGCCAATTTATACTTATCAACAATATGTAGATGAACAGTATTAATAATGGAGTAACTGTATGATTGTCTGTTGATCCAAACTCCACACAAATAAACTCCTCCATCATCTGGTGTTACAGCAGTGATTCTCACACTGAAGAGGTTTTCTTCCCTGTCATCGGAAAAACTCAATTCTTGTTTATTCTCCCACGTCTCAGTGGTGTAAATCAACTCTATGGAGGCTTTTTCTTTTTTGAACATGATTTTGGGATCATTTTTATGTTTCTCTGAATATTTGCAGCTGATCATCACATTATCTCCACGATTCGCAATTATCTTTGACATCCCACAACACAAGTCTATCATGCATGTAGAAAACAAAAGATTTGCATGTATTGAGGCTTTAAAATTGATCAGTAATTTAACTATACTTATTTATATGTTAATGAAACTTACCCTCTGCCACAATTAAATTCATATATTCAGGCCTCACACCAGAAACCCCAATCCTGTATCTTCCAGCATCCTGTTGGTTCAGTTCTCTGATAAAGATCAAGAGGTTTCCCTTGCTATTGTGAAACAGTAATAATCTTCCATCATTAATCATGTGATCATGTTTCTTATCATTTTTTATTCTTCTCCATTCAGGTAACTTATACATGTATTTAGCAGAGTCGCTGTACCAAAGTTTCCCAGAATTAACAAGAAGGCTTCCTCCAGAATATCCAGTGACGCTAAAGCATCTCACTGCACCTGTCAATCAGATTGATACTGTGATCAGAAAGCTGATGAACAGAAAACAGCATCATTACTGCAGTGATGAAAGAGAAAAGCTCTGACCTGAGATCAGGTAGAAAGTGAAGAAGATGAGGAGGATCTTCATTGTGACTTGAGTTCAGTCTTCTTTATGCTGAATGATCTCTGTGTGAATCTCTCTGTCTCTACATCTGTCTGCTTTAGTTACTTCCTCTTTATTCAGCTCTTTATCAGTAATGAGCAGCTTTACTGGCTCCTCCCACCATCACCACTGACTGAGGCTGCTTCTCAGTACTCAAATTGATGCTTCCTCGTTTCCTCACACCTCTATCTTTCAGCCTGTGATCCGGAAACCAATCAAAGTTAGCCATCTTGAAGGACATCTCCATTCTCTAATTGTACCGTGAGGAGGTGAGGAACGAGGAGTGAGGAGGCTTACAGAGGAGCTATGAGCGAGGATACACAAGTGTATCCTATGTGGAAGTCTTTCTTTTTGAAAAACCTGATGCATGTATAAATTCTCCTCCCCTTTCACATTTTTCATGATATTTTTTATTTATTTATTTTATTTATTTATTTATTGCAGTTGTTTATTTATGATCAACCTATGCAGTTAAAATAAAATACATAAAATATATTTTAACAGCGCATCTTGCTTTATTAATATTTATCATGAATGTCTTAAATAACTCAACTTTAACAACATAAGGCCAGATGCTTTGTGTGCAGTTGAAGATGCTTTGAAGTGATGCTTGAGTGATCATGAATATTCCAGTGTAATCTTTCCTTTGATTCCTCTGTCCTCATTTTCTTTCCATGCATCCTTCACTTGCATCCTAAGGGGGCTGGACCTAAGATGCGAGGAATGGAAACAAGGATGCACAAATAAAAAATGAGAAACACTCCTATAATATCACATTAATCAAACTGATAGAGCGCCACCTAGTGGAGGTTACAGTGTCTGATACTGACAGCTCAAACAGATTTCATGTTCTCTATATAAGGGCAAATGACACCATGAAGTGATCGCTGCAGCCCGGAGACCTGCAAGTGGAAGGAGCTTACGCCAAGAACAGCAAGTGGGAGGAGCTTATGCAGCAAGTAGGCTGGATTTCATCGTAGTTTAATATGACATAGTAGTCTAAACTGAAATTCATAGTTTTGTCATTATTGTGTGTATCCAAAACCATTCACTGTCAACATTCTCAGGGTGGGTAAATGATTTTATTTCTGATGAATCAAATTATGTACAATCATTCATTCAGCACAATAGACTTGCATGCAGTGGACACTGCAAAATCCTGGATGCATTGCTTCCAAGTAAATTCCACGGAGCTCGCCTCGCTTGCCCTTCCCAACATTACCTGGTGTGAACACAAGAAGCACAATAAGCACTAGGGTTGACCCAAATTTAAAACACTCTATATCCAAGATATGCATGACTTTATTTCTCTTGTTGAACATGTACAAACATTTCAAGAATAATTTCTCAGCTCTGTAGGTCTATGCTGTGCAAGTAAATGGTGTCCAGAAATTTTAAGGGACGACATTAGGCCAAGTAAATTAGACTTTATTACAATTTTTAAACAAAGTATTCCTTTTAAAAACCACTAGACAAAACGCTAGTTTATTCACCATTAATTTACACAAAACTGATTATTGATTATTATTAATATTAAATAATAATTATTAAAAAAAATGTTATTTAAACCATGTTTTAATTATGTTACATTGTGGATTAGGAGGTTAGGAGATGTGTTCTAATACTTTTGAAAATGTACATTATTCTTTAGAAAATTACACTGTAAAAAGTGAACAGTTGGATCAACTTTTAAAAAAAATACTTCAAATGGTAACACCTAAAAAAATATATTTTTTTCAACTTAATTTATTACCTTTATCAGTAATAAATTAAGTTGAAAAAATTTTTTTTTTTTTAGGTGTTACCAATTGAAGTATTTTTTTAAAAGTTGATCCAACTGTTTACTTTTTACAGTGTATCTATCATAGACTGTATAAAAACAGGTATCTATTTACAAACGTTTAAGGCATTTACACTTTATAAATCAGTGCAGTCCAAAATGTAAAAAAAAAAAAAAAAAAAATTACGGTAACGCTTTCTATGAAGCCCATATTTATAATACAGTATAAGGGTATTCTTAAGGCATTATAATGAATGCATTATAAAAAACCTTATATGTTATATTGTCTTATAAATAATCATAACAATTATAATACATTATAATGCTTACGCATTTGTGCTTATAACTTTTAAGATTATGATTATTTATAACACAATGAACACCATATTAAATCTACATTTACATTGATAATGGGACTATATATCTTGACATTATTTAAGATCTGCAGAGTATCTTACTACAGTACATCTTGTAAGTGGTTAGGTGTGGAGTGTTATTTGAATGTTCCCTGTGAGGCTAATATTAATTTTGATGTGAGCTAGTTAATAATTTCAACTGAAAAAAACAAAACAAAACAAAAAAAAAAACAATGTTTATATGTTAGGTTACATTTTATTTTGATGGTCCCCTTAGTCTATTCACTATAAGCCACTTTGCAACTACTTGTCAACTAACTCTCATTAGAGTATTAGTAGGCTTAGGTTAAGGTTAGGGTAGGTAGAATGTTGACGTACTTGCAAATGTTGCTTATAGTCAGTTTGTCTGTTGGGGAACCATCAAAATAAAGTGTTGGCATATATTTAGCAGACATACTACTAATACTCTAATGACTGCTAGTTGACATGTAGTTGCAGAGGTACTTATCAACAGCTGTCTAAAGGGTACCATCAAAATAATCAAACTGATATTAAAATAAAAATAGTTCAAAGCAATTTGATCTGATATCTGATCTTATGGCTGTTTGAGAGAAAAAAATATTACTATTATTATTACTATACTTATAAGTGGTCACTGATGGCTTTAAGTAAAGTAGCATAAGAAAGGTGGCAAGATATGAGACTTATAATACATTATAACTATGAGAAATATAATCCATTGTAACTTAAGTGGATGCAACGTGTTCACTGTGTGTTATAAATCATCATACTCTTAAAAGCTATAACCATAAATAAGTAAATATTATAATACCTTAAAACTGTTCTTATGAATATTCATAAGATGATATAACATATTACAAGGTTTTTTTTTTTTTTTTTTTTTTTTTTTTTTTTTTTATAGTGCATTATGCATTCATTATAATTTCTTAAAAATACCCTTATAATGTATTATAAATATGTGCTTCATAGAAAGTGTTTCCAAAATTACAATGCCATGCAATTACATTACCTGCTTATGGTCTTCGGTATCCATTACCTAGAGAGTAAATTAGTTGTTTGTAGAAAAAAAAAAAAAGATATTGTCAGGCAGATTACAGATTGTAAATTGTGTGTGGTACTAAGAAAACGTACAAAAGCCATCAAGAAAATGCACTTTTCACAGCTTGTAATACTTTTTACAAAACAAAACAAACAAAAATTGTATATCACGCTTACCTCTTCCACTCATCTATCGTGCCGCCGCTGAAAGTCGTCGTCTTCATTTTTTTTGACGGATCGCAAAAAATTCCAAGAGATCCTCGCCGCCACTAAGAGCGTGAACCGATACTACAACCTACATGACATTAAACAAACCAATCAAAATCTTCTGTTGGTTTGTACAGCCCACTTGCAGCTTAAGTCCCACCCATTTGCAGCTGGCTCCAACTTCCGTTTATACCCATCTCAATGACACTGAAGAAAATATATA
Organism: Spinibarbus caldwelli; assembly: GCA_039654775.1. NCBI lineage: Eukaryota > Metazoa > Chordata > Actinopteri > Cypriniformes > Cyprinidae > Spinibarbus > Spinibarbus caldwelli. The sequence goes on along the minus strand of CM077225.1, from coordinate 38,339,635 downwards.
TCTTCCACTAGAGGGCATTAGTAAAGTGTACATGTAAGTTCATTGAGGTCTAGAGCCCATAAAAAGCACTCATTCTCCATCTCATACTTTTGTTTTAACATTCATATTTTTATATAGTTTTGTTTAGACCAGATTTAACTGGCATTTTACTGGATTTGTTTGGATACTTTACGCTTAGGGAAAAAGTAATTGAAAACAGGAATGGATTCAGCAAACTGAAAGCTGAAACTTGAATATATTTAGATAAATAATAATAATAACAACAACAATAATAATAAAAAGATAAAATCTATCTACTCTATCAAAATACAATACAACTACACAAGCTATAATAAAATCACAAACTTTACAAGACATTCGGTCATTTCTAACACTAGATGGTGCCAGAGGCTTCAATAACACATCTGGTTGTTTGTTTATTGTAGGCGCTACAAAACGATGACAAGTTCAATGTATTTGGTATCTCTCTTTTTTATGAGTTTAACAAAACTAGTGTTCACCCTGTTCATTTATTCTGAAAAGCTGCAGTTTGCCTAATGAAGCTACATTTGGGATAAAAAATAATATTTGTACATTTACCCATTTGTACCATTAAGACCTGGCACCCCATGGCACATAGTCACATTTCCTTCTGAAAATATATAAAATCTAGTTTAATATATTGCTTAAAATAAGTTACTTCTATATCTCAGTAGATTTTAAAGCTTGGTGTTTAATGTATTAATGTGTATACTATCTATATATCTATATATCTATATCTATATATATATATATATATATATATATATATATATATATATATATATAAAACACAAACTTTGCATAAGTGTCAAGAGTCAAACTAAAGGAAACACTAATCACCATAATGGTAACCAAACATTTTGGTAACCAAACATTCATGTCTTTTCAGTTGATTTCATCTAAGGTTGTGGCTAAAAGTCAGTTGTAGTTCTTGTGTTTCTCTTTCATTCAGTGATTCTGCTTGTTATCATCAGGTGTCTTTGATAATCAAACAATCATCACTTTATTAACCACTTAAGTACCTAATTAACTCTAACACTGCTTCGGTGTTACTTTTAACACTCTGCTGGTGGTTCTCATGTGAACACCGAGCGGTGTTGATTTAACACCGGGGAATTTACTGTGTGCCTTTTCATCACAGAGTAAAGTTGAACACCAATGTGAAACAATGTAAAATGTACAGTGCTACAGACAGGGGAGATTCTAGGGTTTTTTTAATGGGGTGGCAGAGGGAGAACCAAGAATCAGCCAGGGGGGAGGCATAGGAAAATTAATGTGCCCCAACACAAGTGGGATGACAAAAATGGCACTGCAGAAGTGCCAGGACAACTCATCTCACTTTTTATAAATAAAAACCACTGATCAGACAATACTTGTTCTCAATTTTTATTGTCCAAACAGACGGTGTGTGTGTGTTTGTGTCTAGTGAACTTTTTGTAAAAAAATTTCATGTTCTGACTTTCACCCGTTGCTGCAGATAGATGGCTGCTGGTGTAGTCCCTCTCTGGCTGGCTCTGACCTGCTAATTTGCTGGCCAACTTGGCCCTGCCAGGTGGATTGGCTCTGACCTGCACTGCACTGTATCTACCTGTCTTTGACATGGTTTCTTCTTGAAGAAACCTTGAATGTATTGCTGCTGTTGTCCCCTTTTCATTTTTTTTTTTTTTTTTTTTTTTTTTTTTTACACAAAATTCTGTCTAAAAAAAAATAAAATAAATAAAAAATAAAAACCCTAACTTAATCATCAATATTACACAAATAGTATATTTAATAGCCATATTCTCATCTGATTAAAGACAAAATCATTTAAATGTGAAGCTGTTCTTGGACATAGCAAACGAAAATAAAAAAATACAAGACTACCACGCAAAAAACGTTTGTTTATTCAATACAAACAGGTGTTTACTATTCTACATCTTAAAATTCCAAGTGTGAGAACGAACATTATTAAAACCCCACATTTTAGCGTTTAACACGTTACTGCAGACTATTTGGGAAAGTGATTTTGCCGTTAATCTTTGAAACAACAGGAAGAAACGTAACATAACGATTTATATTTTAAGCGGTGCAGGTGCATCGCAGCAACACAAATAAGTACAAACTCTAAGGAGCTTATATATAATAATAATTTAATACTTACAATCAGAGGCGTAAATTTAATCTAACAGTAGGGGGGGACAAGAAACATAAAATTTCTCAAGAGCAATTTTTGAAGGGGGCACAAATAATACAGCCAAAATTGTACTTGTAAGGATAGATACGTGTACACAGCATGGAGACCGTGTTTAAATATGAGTTCGGTTCATATCGTTCACCACGCGGTCATATTATAATGATTATTTTGCGTCCTCCATAGTATTTTATGTTTCGTCTGGGACCGAGTACGTCTCTTTAGATATTCAACCGCATTAAGCCTGCCACTTAACATCATACTGAGCAAAACCCAACACAATATTAGCCTAATATCAGTTCACACACAGGTTTATCGCTGTGTTAGTTGTAGTGGGGGACAAGCTACGGTATTAAGCTTGGTAACCTTATAAATTGTTCATAGAAAATACATCGGATATCATTATTTTTTGTCATGACTGATTTATTACTGATCCAGCATCATCTGTATTAAAGAGAAAGAATAATTTCACCCGATGTTTAAAGAGAATAAAATAGCCTTGACAGCCTAATTACTTACACATAACTACTAATCAACTTTGCTCTCTCCCACCCAGGGTTGCCAGGATTTCACAGCAAAACCCGCCCAATTGCTACTCAAAACTAGCCCAAAACTAGCCCCATCGCTTTTCAGGGGGGATTTCCGGTAAAAATCGCGTTCCGGTGGGGTAAAATACACGTTTTTTGGTGGGGTTCTCCTGATAAATGTCGCTTTCCAGGGGCTAAATATCACGTTATTGGGGTCGCTCCAACCCGCGGACATGAAAAACATCCCGCGGAAAGAGCGAAAAAGTAGCCCAATTCCGCGGGAAAATCGTAGTCTTGGCAACACTGCTCCCACCGGGCTCGTGTCCTGAGTGTATCGAGGCAGTGGACCAAACCACTGTGAGGCAAGGGAGGGGGGAATCAAAATATTTCTGAACTTAAAACGCTTTTTTGCGTTTATTTTGTTTTACTACTTACACAATTATTTTAAGTATATGTCCATTACATTATTTTCAAGACACAGAGTTGCTTGTAATGATATTTTTAGGGGGCACAACCCTCAGATAGGGTCAAAACCATGCGTAATTTGTGGTTATCATGGTTTAACTGCAGCTAACTAGGCCTATGTTTTTTTTTTTTTGTTTTTTTTTTTTATTATTTAGTAAAACTATGGTTAATTTTCGTAAGGGAACTTTTGGAGTAGAATAGCTGAATAGAATTCTGAACAGCTGTGACATTATAAATATTTTTTTTTTTCGCATATTAAATAAATTGACAGCATCTTTTTATGGAGGTTTTAAGTCATGTTCATCATCACTAAGATAAACATTTCATTTTTTTAATCACACCTGCGGGTGGCTGAAGGGCTTCTTGGTTTGACCCACAGAAGATAAACAGAGCAAAAGAAAACCACAAGCTGGAGTGCAGCACATGTTGATGATCTTTATCATCCTCAGTGTAATAAACAACTCTGCAGACACAAAGCACTGAGACTTTTACAAGCAAGTCACTTTATCCGAGTAAAGAAAATGGGTTAAAAGGTATTTTTTTTATTTATTTATTTTTTTCAGAACAGCAAACTAGCATACGACTCTCACTATTACTGCCATACAAAAATATACTATGATGTTTTGAATTTGACCAGAGAGATAATGGTGGAAAATCTTCAATAAAACAAAAAGTGAAATTGAAAGTAAATCTTGGATATTTTGCTTGTTTAATGTGTATGGACATAAATGTACAAAATGTACAAATGTATGTATTATTAATACATACTAATAGTAATAATACTAAAGTATTATTACAGACTTTCCCTTTTATTGATTTGTAATCCCAGTTTGTTTTGGTTTGATCATCTGAATGAACTCACTGATGAGGTTGAGCTGAATTTTCGTGGTCAGGGAGATGAAAGTCAGATATGTGTCTCTGGTTTGTGCTCCACACCAGTAAACTCCAGCATCTCTCACGCTCACATTACTGATGCTCACTGTAAAAACTCTCTCTTCATTTCTCTCAGATGAAGGATTCATTTGTGTCACTTTAGATGAGCTGATGTTTTGGCAGATGTGATTATCATCCTCTTTGCAGAAATGAACTCTATGTTGCTCTGGGATCTGACAGGTGATGTTGACTTCACCAAGATAAGCAGATTCAGTCAACATTTTTGGATATTTTGCATCTACAAACCAGGACAAAATTAAAAATAAATAAATAAATAAATTCGGAACTGATATTTCAAATATTAAAAATAAATTATCTGAGGTTCCTCACCGTGTTTAACGCTCAGCTGAAGTTGAGTGAAGCTCTCAGTATATTCAGATATATTCACTCCACACCTGTATGTTCCTGCATCTGCAGCTTTCAGCTCTCTAAAAAACACCATCAAGACTCCTGCTCTGGTGTCGTCATATAAAGAAACATCTCCATTCTCCATCCATTCATCCTGAACTCCTGGATTCTTCCTCTCTGAACATCCATCTGATTCTTTACAGATGTATTTTGGCTTGGTTTTGTATTGAGGATGTTCACACTTGATCATCAGACCACCTCCTGAGTAGCCGCTCACTTTATACACATTCAATTTATCTGTCATACACAAATGTCATTAAATGAAACACAGATTTTAAAATTTTTACAACTAGATTTGAGAGTTTGTTCTACTTACTAATAATATGCAGATGCGCATTAGTAGTAATGGAGTAACTGTATGATTGTCTGTTGATCCAAACTCCACATAAATAAACTCCTCCATCATCTGGTGTCACAGCAGTGATTCTCACACCAAAGTTGTTTTTAAGTTTTTCAGAAACACTGAATCTTTCTTTCTTCTTCCATCCACAGTAAATCGTCACAATGGAGTATTTTTCTTCTTTGAATATGATCTTGGGATCATTAATATGATTCTGTGAAAATTCACAGCTGAAATTTACAGTTTCTCCAGTATTCACCATCACTCTCTTTGACACTTTACAACATGAATCTGTCATTCACATAGATAAATATATTTTACTTTGATAAAGGCATTAAAATGATCAGTAGTTCTACTATTCAGAAAGTTTCATTTTAAAATGACTGGCATTCTTCCACATGTAAAGTCATATCCATACCCCACTTTTAAATAACACCAATCCAGTATCCTCCAGCATATTCATTCAAATCTCTGATAAAGACCATGAGGTTTCCCTCATTGTTTTGAAACAATGTGAATCTTCCTTCATTAATCCATTTATCATGTTTTGTATCGTTTATTATTCTTCTCCACTCAGGTAATTTGGCCATATATTTAATAGAGTCACTGAACCAAAGTTTCCCAGAATCAACAAGAAGGCTTCCTCCAGAATATCCAGTGACGCTAAAGCATCTCACTGCACCTGTCAATCAGATTGATACTGTGATCAGAAAGCTGATGAACAGAAAACAGCATCATTACTGCAGTGATGAAAGAGAAAAGCTCTGACCTGAGATCAGGTAGAAAGTGAAGAAGATGAGGAGGATCTTCATTGTGACTTGAGTTCAGTCTTCTTTATGCTGAATGATCTCTGTGTGAATCTCTCTGTCTCTACATCTGTCTGCTTTAGTTACTTCCTCTTTATTCAGCTCTTTATCAGTAATGAGCAGCTTTACTGGCTCCTCCCACCATCACCACTGACTGAATATCACATTAATAACACTGAAAGAGCGCCACCTACTGGAGGATACAGTATCTGAAACTGAGAGCTCATACAGGTTTCATGTTCTCTATATAAGGACAAATGACACTGAAGTGAACTGCATTATTATTTAAAACTTCCATTAGAGGGCGTTAGTAAACTGAACATGTCAGTTCACTGAGGTCATCTAGTGAGCCCATTAAAGGAACTCCTGGAAATGAAAATGCATCTAATACTTTGAGTGTTTGAAATTTCTATAAGTTGTTAGAATCATTTGCAGCATTTTAGAAGCAAACAGATCAGATAACTGGATTTGTTTGGAAAATTTATGCATTTACATACACTATATTGCCCAAAGTATTGGGTCACCCCCTTCTAATGAACAGGTTTGACTACTTTAGTAATTTCCATGAGTACAAATCTTAATGTTTAAGCATATAATGATATTCTAGGGAATTGTGTGCTCCTAATTTTAAAGCAACAGTTTGGACAGGACCCTTTTCTATTCTAACATGAAAATGCATCTGTGTATAAGGCAAGGTTCAAAAAGAAATGATTGATTCAGTCAGTGTGGAAGAACTTGACTGGTCTGCAGAAAGCCAAGTCCTAATACAAGCTGAACACCTCTGGTGTGGCTTTAAATGCAGACCTTGAGCCAAAAAAACTCATCACCAAACACCAATGACTTGTACATACACTATATGGACAAACGTATTGGGACACCCCCTTCTTTAGAACAGAAAAAGGCACTTCCAAAACTGTGACAACAAAGATGGAAACATAATGCATGTATTTAAAAACTGTCTTTCCATCTCTGTTGCAACAGTTTTGGAAGTGTCTAAAATGACTGTACCCATATGTACAAGTCATTGGTGTTTGGTGATGAGTTTTTGGCTCAAGATCTGCATTTAAAGTCACACCAGAGGTGTTCAGCTGGGATTAGTCAAGTTCTTCCACACTGACTTAATCAATCATTTCTTTTTGAACCTTGCCTTATACACAGAGGCATTGTCATGTTAGAATAGAAAAGGGTCCTGTCCAAACTATTGCTTTAAAATTAGAAGCACACAATTCCCTAGAATATGATTATATGCTTAAACATTAAGATTTGTACTCATGGAAATTACTAAAGTAGTCAAACCTGTTCATTAGAAGGGGGTGACCCAATACTTTTGGCAATATAGTGTATATCAGCATATTTTTCAGCACCATGGACAGCAGCTGTCATACAAACTTCAGCAAAAATGATGAGAGTCATGCTTGAGTTGATCTGTTTCTTTCCCTTCAATTTGACTGTGGTCATAAAAACATCTGCATGAATGATGACTCCATGTAATTATCAAATATTAGGCCCAAGATTCAATATGTCATATTGCCTCATTTCAAACATACAGGAGGTGTGTAAATCAACTCCTCAAACCAGAACACAAGAAAATTTATTTATGTTCTGTATCAACTACCATACAATACAACAACATAAAGTTAATTTAATGAAACAAAGAAATATGTTTAAATAATATTTATTAAGAATTGTAACATTAAGTTTGTCATTAGATGGAGCCAGAGGTTTTGTGTTTACAGTCTCCATCAAGTTAGTGATGTGGGGGAGAGATTTACAAGAGCAGGTAATAATCACCAATTTCCATCTGAAAATGTACAAATCGTTTGACATTGTTTGTAATGAGTCATTTTGTTATCTCAGTATGTTGGTGTTTAATATAATAATGTATATACTGCATAATAGGGCATGTTCATTCTTTATCTTAGTTATATTGTTGTTTGTAAGGACAATTTCAGGAGCCTCAGCGCGACCGTTAGTTAAACCAGTGCATTCAAGCTCCAAAAAAATACCATATAAATCGTCCATTCGTTTCGTGGTGTGTAATTGCAAGTCATCTGTAGACATAACACAGCTCTGTGTGAGGAACAGGTCTGATTAATCACAGAAATCTTGCTCTCTCTGATCTGTCTGTTAGTTCATATGAAGATTCACCCGCGAACTTTGTTTTCATTCAAAGCCCTCATCGCCATATAAGGAGAAAAGGGAGAAGTTGAAACTGAGCTTAAACCTCATTGGCTCTCGCGTGTATTGATGACGTTCCGTATTTTAATATTTACAATCTAAATAAGAACTGGGGGATGTTCCAGAAAGCAAGGTTAATTTACCATCTGCTAAACCCTGAACTCTCAGTTGATTAACCCAAACCTTGCTTACTCGAGGCTGGTTCCAAAAACGCGTCCGGGAGTAAGTTCATTCAACTCAGAGTATGTTCCTGGTTAACACACAAGACATTCTCAAAAGAGCGATGAATCGACGAGTCACTATGGAAACCGATGCTAAGAAAAAGCGGGCCATACTGTTTCTTTCTTCTTCTTCTGTTCAAAGGTCATTTACATACTTAGTGCATATCGCCACCTAACTTGCGGTTGTGTAATCATTTTTTTTTTTTTTTCATTTAATCTTTAATCCTTGAGAATAATTATATTGTTTGTTTGATGCTAATTATATAATTAGTCAAATAATATATGTATTCTTATTATAAAAATACATTATAGAAAATGCAGATCCATGATGTGTGAGATGATAATAAAATATAATAAACATTTATATAATATAATAAAATAAACATTACCTTGTCATAATAGTTTTATAATTTATACAGATAACTATTATATATGCCAATTAATATATTATATAATATTTTTATTTATATTATATTTATTATAATACATATAATAACCATATTATAATAATATATTACATATCATACAACTATATATATATATATATATATATAAACTTTATTGTAATAATATTTAATATTGTGCGGAATCTGTCACGCCCACTGGAGTCTCGTCAGTAGAGCACACACGCATGCGCTGATAGCTCTGAAGTAAGCTAACCCTGAAACATAACCTACTCCTGAGCAGGTTATCTTCAGAGAACAAGTTGCTATGGCTACTTACATACCCTGAAAGTTACCTCCGTTTTTGGAACCGAAACTTGAGGTTATCTGCTTACTTACTCTTAAACATACCCTGGTATGTCGCATAACCTGCTTTCTGGAACACCCCCCTGAAGGCATCGTGGATGAGATGCACAGAATCAGACGAAGATATAACTCATTGCTTTAGTTACTGCATCAACTACTTAATAAGTTTTTAGGGGCCTAATGGACAGAGAATCGGACTTGTAACCCGAAGGTCGCAGGTTTGAGTCTCGGGTCCGGCAGGGATTGTAGGTGAGGGGAGTGAATAACCAGCACTCTCTCCACCCTCAATACCACGACTGAGGTGAGACCCTTGAGCAAGGCACTGAACCCCCAACTGCTCCTCGGGCGCCGCAGCATTGGCTGCCCACTGCTCTAGGTGTGTGTTCACTACTGTGTGTGTGCACTTGGATGGGTTAAATGCAGAGCACAAATTCTGAGTATGGGTCACCATACTTGGCCACACACCCCTTCCCTTCCCTTCCCCCCTAAATAACACAAGATAGAGAGGAACACTTATATAAAACAATTCACCTGGTGCTACACAAAGCAAAGGGACCTTTTAGCTCTAAAGTACTTTTTTTTTTTTTTTTTTTTTGTTAACACGCCCCTTTTATGACTGCACTGGGTCGGACTTGTTAGCAAAAACAGTTTTGATCATGTGCTTCTTGGTGATGTTGTGAAGGCCAAACAGAAGCCTCAACAGAAAATAGTTCAGATGACCTAAATAAAACCTTTTGAAGGAAAAGCTAAGATGTTATGCACAATTTTTCATAATATTATTCACACTCATAGCATCTTTTTATGGAGTGGATGTCCATGGACACAGAAAGAAACATCACATCTGCAGGTTATTGAAGGGCATCTTGGTTTGACTGAAAGAATTTAAATGCAAGAGCAAAAGAAAACCACAAGGCAGAATGTTGGTTGATCTTTGGAGCAGCACATGCTGGTTATCTTTATCACACAGACAAAGCACTGAGACATTTACGAGTAAGTCTCTTTAATAAAAATACTGTTTTACAGTAACCTGGAGATGCTGCTTGTTTAAGTGACAATAATATATAATTACTAAATTTAACATTACAAATATATAACATGTAAAGCATTTTAGTCATTCTGTGATTTGTGCACTCACTTATTTTCTTATTATAAAAGTAAAACTGTGAAATCACACATGGACAATTTGTCAATTATAAACATTTTTCAGTCTTTTCCTCAATTCATTACTTTCAGTAAATGTTAAAGGTTAATTACTGAATAAGCAGTTCTTAGTCTTTAATGTCTTCTGCTCACAATAGATGTTCATCTTCTGTCTGTCTGTGTTCAGCCTCATGTGTCTCGCTGTGGGTTTCCTGAGTAATGTCTGTTTAATCGTCAGAGTCAAACTAAACTTAGATACTGAACTTTCAAACTGTTGTATGTGGCAGAAAACAGCCTGTTCAACACACAACCCCCCCCCCCCCCCCCCATCCCCCCCCCCCCAAAAAAACAAAAAAACACCTCCAGTGTTAATGAGAAACTTTGAGATGAAATCAGATTAAATATGTCATTTTCAAGTCTTCGAATATGACAATAATACGGAAGACGATTAGGGCCAAGCAATAATAAATAAATAAAACCATCTTGCGATTAAAGTCATTATAATATGAGATTATACTTGTTAAATAAAAAAAAAAAAAAGTAAAAATAAAATGTTGAGATTAGACTCATTAAATTTCGAGAATAAACACACTCATGTCATGTTCATTTCATCTCGTTGAACAGAGTCAAACAGCGTCTGCAGTGGTGTAGTTTGGAAAGTAATGTACTTGGATGTAGAATATGATGCGGTCAACTAGGTTTAGAGTCCGCCTTTTTGCCGAACTCGCTTTTCTTCCTTTTCTCATCACATATTACATCAGAAAAGTGGAAATCAATTGCTTTATTATTAAACACTCGTAATGTATTAATTAGGTAGGTTTAGTTTTACTACAGTAAATCCACTGTAAATATTAATTTGTGAATTGAAAAGTAGCCTATTCTAACTGGGTGGTGGTCGCAGTGTTTCTCCTGTTTTCCGCGTCAGTGTTGCTGAGAATGGCAGCGCGGTTTCATCTGCCTTTAAACTTGTTTAAATCACCGCGGAGTCTGTGGTTTGTATCGGAGAGCTCTGCTCTAAACTCGAACGCTTCTCACAGCGCTGTTTAGTGGCTGCCTGATAAACACATTTGTTCTGAGCTGCGCTGACTTTAGGCAGAGCTAATTACGGTCCGTGCAACGCGCTTCACACAAGTAGCTCTGTTCCGCTATTGGTGCACTAAAGAAATGACAGCGCATATGAGTTATCAAATTGTTGTCACTCATGTTTTACTGATACATGATCTGGCCTAAAATTTAGTGCTGTCACCTTGTGTTGACATTGTGAAACTGCATGATTTGTAAATTATGATTGGTGGGCCACATATAATAGCCTACATTTCAATAGACAAGCTGCGGACCATTTGAAATTCATCCACAAGCTGTATTTGGCCCATGGCCGGACTTTGAACACCCCTGTCATAGATGCTATTTACAATGAAAATAGCGATATACACTATTTACACTAAGTGACAACAGCAGCATTTTTAGAGATGTGCTATTTGCACTAAGTGAAAATAGCCATTCTATTTACATTATGTAAAAGTAGCATATTTTTGTAATAAGTGTAAATAGCAGTTAATTAGATTATATTTATACTTATAAATAGTGACAGATGCTATTTGCACCTCAGTATTGATGTACATTAACAGGATGCAATAATAACAGAGTGTAAATGGTTTTATTAAAATTATTAAATAGATGCTGCTTATTGGGACAACAAAGCCCTCCCTATAGCCTGCCTACCCCTAATTCATACATTATTATTAAACACTCGTTAAGCAATTGATTTCCACTTTTCCAATGTGATGAGAAAAGGAAGAAAAGCGAGTTCAGCAAAAGACAGATTGAAACCTTTGTCGATCGCATCATATGCTATATCCAAGTACATTACCTTCCAAACTACGCCACTGCAGATGCTGCTTGACTCTGTCCAACGAGATGAAATAAACATGACATGATTGTGTTTATTCTTGAAATTTAATGAGCTTTTTCTCGAAACACAACAACTTTTTTTCTCGTAATTTAATGAGTTTAATCTCAACATTTTATTTCAATATTTTTCTTGAAATTTAATGAGTTTAATCTTGTATTATAATGACTTTAATCTTGAGATCGTTTTATTTTTTTATTATTGCTTGGCCCTAATCCTCTTCTGTACAATAATGACAAATAATAATAATAAAAAAGAAAATTAATACTGTCAATAAATTAAATTGCCTGATTGTTGGAAGTTTATATGTCAATATTTAAATCTGTTCTGAACATAATACAAAATAAAATTCATGAAATGATATCTTTCAATTTGCAGACATTTTCCTTTGCATAAACTATGAATGTTTCTCACTGTCTTTCATGACAGTAATCAGAATTTCTTATACTGTATTTCTGTATGTTTTTCGGGGATCTGGTGTTTCATCTGTATGAAACCTAGATTCACTCACTCCCTGTGCACTGCTCTTAATGCTATCAGTGTCTTCTTTATAATCTCTATTTTGTATGTACAAATCTAAAGCAGGTCAAATAGCATCAGTATATTCAAAGAGATGAAAAGAAGCCATTTTAACAGTTCTGAACAGAGAACAAATGATGATTCTTAAACTTCACGTGTCTCATTTAAAGGTGTGTTTAAGAGCTGCTACTAAAGAGTCTTAACTGTACGTGCCAAAAGCTGCTGCATGTGTCTATATATGTGGAGTGGAAACTTGACAGTATAGAAGTGTCACTTCTAGAAGTGGGGTTTTATTTCCTGTTTTCTTCATGACCTCAGATAAACTGAGCTGACAAACTATTTTAAACATGTGAAAGAAGCAACATGAGAAGCAGCGGAAACTTTAAATTGTCTCAGAATTCACACATTGAACTGAACTATGCTGACACGTTTCAATATTTAATTATGATTTAATTATGATTATGAAGTACATTTTTATCAATGAACTATGAATGTAAAAGAAAAAAAAACAGTCTGTTTTTAAAATACTATTGGTAACGTGATAATCTGTCATCTCTGTTATAAGTGAGTTAGTTGAGTTTCGTGCAGTGACTGGTCGTGGTGTATTCAGAGATAATCTCATTCTTACTGAATCTGACTGTAGCGTCACTGAGAGACTCTTCATGCTTCTGGAAACTGACAGCAGCGTACAGGAGCCCATCAGAGGGGATTGTGGGTAGATCATCATGAGTGTTATTTTGGACTGATCCAGGATCTGAGAGAGAATCATGTCTGCTGTCTGCACATGATGACTGAACATAGAGATAAAATAGAGAGAAAATGTACATTTAAAGGAGGAATGGCAGCTGTTGGGAGGAGTTTTTCAGGAGGCAGAGGTGTAAATTAAAATTGGTCACTAGCTGTGACAAAACAATATTACACTTGTAGGCATCACAAAAACTGTGATAAACACACTCCTACACTGTAAACCCGGATAAGTTCTACTAACTCAAAAAATTTGAGGCAACTGATTGCTGCTATTTTTTTAAGTTTGCAAACTTAATTATCATCAGTAAGCACCAGAGGTGGACAATCCAGGGGTCAGAAAGTAAAAGTCCTGCCATATGTTTATTCCACCCATGAACTCAGCAGCTGATTTCACCAGAGGAGGAACCAAGTCATTCCTTTCAAGTCACAAACAAGTCTCAAGTCAAATGAGATAATTAAGTGACTAATTAAATGATGACTGTGCATTAGTGATGAACACCTGCTGTTACTGAGAATTACAGAGTATCAGATGTTGTTTTTTTTTTTTTTTTGGTTAAAATGATGCCACCATCATGGAGGTCAGTGTTTGCTTTAGTTGGGCTCTTGACCCTTTTACTAATTTAAAATAATTTTCTTTTAAGCAATTGCAACTGTGTTTCACAATAAACATTAGCTGAGTTAAAACTTGCATGTTAGCATATTCTTTCTGTTTACAAAGCACTCGAATGAACATCATGAAGGTGATTCTCTTTGGTTTATTGACTGACATTCAGCTATTATTGAACTGTGAAAGAAGTTTCCTATTAAACAAGTGCCACTATAATGCTTAAATATTGGAAAAGAAGAAGAACTGTACCAGCTCAGGCTTTTAGACATGAACACTTATCATACGATCCTCAACAGTGGTGACAATAACTTTTCATACTGCAGTGCATGATGGGCGTTTTTACTATGGTGCTACCCAGCATGCACTGCAGCATGAAGCATTTTTTTTTTTTTTTTTTGATTGTCACCATTGTTGAGATTCATATGCTGGCTCTTGATGTCTGTGTGTGCCTAATTAGAACAACGGTTCAAATATTTATATGCATTTCATACACTAGATTTCAAATTAATTTATTAGAGCAACTCTTCACTTGCATGCTGTAGTTCCAGAAGATTGATTATCCAAAACCTAAACATATAAATGAAATTAAAAGTTATTTTGGACGTAATCAGGCCAACGCCTTATGATCATGTCATCGTATAAAAACAGCTAATAGCGGCTCATTATACAGCACTGACTTCTCTGCTTTACAACAGCACATGCATTGCTACAGAGAAAGATCTAACACAGGAGTCAAGGGCGAAGAGCCCAACTAAAGCAAACACTGATCTCCATGATGGTGGCATCATTTTAACCAATAAAACATCAACATATGATCCTCTGTAATTCTCAATAACAGCAGGTGTTCATCACTAATGCACAATCATCATTTAATTAGTCATTTAATTATCTCATTTGACTTGAGACTTGCTTGTGACTTGAAAGGAATGACTTGGTTCTTCCTCTGGTGAAATCAGCTGCTGAGTTCATGGGTGGAATAAACATATGGCAGGACTTTTACTTTCTGACCCCTGGACTTTACACCTCTGGTGCTTCCTGATGATATTTAAGTTTGCAAACTTAAAAAATAGAGGCAATCAGCTGCCTCAAATTTTAGTTAGTAGAACTTATCCGGGTTTACAGTGTGTACATGGATATTTCTGATCACCAAATTATTGGAACAAATCACACAGCTTTACTTATTTTGAGTAATTATTTAAGGAGGCATTAGCCTCACTCGCCTCCTATGATGAGCCACCGCTGAAAAGGAGCAAACGTATAATTAAGCACACACAAATATACACAAAACACTGAAACTCACCATTGCATTTTTCTCTCTCTTTTTCTTTTCTGATGATGAAGTTCTTCCTGATTAACCCAAAACAAAACAAATTAATATATCAACATCAAATGTCAGCAGAATCTGAAACAGAAACTCATTGACTGAGTGAGATTTCACTGCTGCTCAGAGACGCTCATAAAACTTTAATTAAAATGTTTAAACAGATAATTGGTCGAACCAAGTGTCACCTCGTCTCTTGTGTCTTAATCTCCACACAGTCAGAGTGAATCCACCGATCAGCAGCAGAATCACACACACACTAACAATGATGATCATGGAGAAATCTGAGAATAAAACACACAAACACAGACCAGAGATGAATGACATAACTGCACAATTATTTAAATTTATGATGTTCTTACTCTTTTCTATTCCAACATCAATGTCTGTTTTAACATGTATGGGTTGTAAACTCATTTTATAGAATAATTGAAAGTAAAAACATTTTACATGCATTAAATATTTATAGAACTTAGTTTTGTGATGTTTGATGAACTGTGATCACTGTCATAAAGGGATTAGTTGTAGTCTCAACAGATCCTTCATGTCTCACTACTGGAGGAACTTTAAACAAACATACATACATTTAACACACATGATTCTGAATATACTTTATCAAAATGAAATCATCTGAATCGACTCACTGATGAGGTTGAGCTGAATTTTCGTGGTCAGGGAGATGAAAGTCAAATATGTGTCTCTGGTTTCTGCTCCACACCAGTAAACTCCAGCATCTCTCACGCTCACATTACTGATGCTCACTGTAAAAACTCTCTCTTCATTTCTCTCAGATGAACCACTCATTTGTGTCACTTTAGATGAGCTGATGTTTTGGCAGATGTGATTATCATCCTCTTTGCAGAAATGAACTTTATGTTGCTCTGGGATCTGACAGGTGATGTTGACTTCGCCAAGATAAGCAGTTTTAGTCACAACTATTGCATATTTTGCATCTACAAACCAAGACAAGTATACATCAAAATCAAAACAAATACTTTATATATACACACAATATAAAGTATCTGAGGTTCCTCACCGTGTTTGACGCTCAGCTGAAGTTGAGTGAAGCTCTCAGTATAGTGAGATACTTTCACTCCACACCTGTATGTTCCTGCATCTGCAGCTTTCAGCTCTCTAAAAAACACCATCAAGACTCCTGCTCTGGTGTCGTCATATAAAGAAACATCTCCATTCTTCATCCATTCATCCTGAACTCCTGGATTCTTCCTCTCTGAACATCCATCTGATCTTTACAGATGTATTTTGGCTTGGTTTTGTATTGAGGATGTTCACACTTGATCATCAGACCACCTCCTGAGTAGCCGCTCACATTATACACATTCAATTTATCTGTCAAACACAAATTAATCGGTTTCAAACACAGACTTTGTTTTTGCCAGATTTGATTGAGTGTGTTCTACTTACTAATAATATGCAGATGAACAGTATTAATAATGGAGTAACTGTATGATTGTCTGTTGATCCAAACTCCACATAAATAAACTCCTCCATCATCTGGTGTTACAGCAGTAATGCTCACGTTTAATATGTTTTTATGTTTGTCATCAGAAACACTGAATCTTCCTTCTTTGTTCCTTGTGCTGTAAATCATCTCAATGTCTTTTTCTTCTTTGAATATGATCTTTACATCATTAATATGATTCTGTGAATATTCACAGCTGAAATTGGTAGTTTCTCCAATAATTACCATCACTCTCTTTGACACTTTACAACATGAATCTATGATATTTCACAAAGATAAAAATTTAGAAATTGCTATTTTTATTAAACAATTATTTTAATAGTAAAATTACTGACCTTCTTCTACATTCAAAGTCACATAAATACGCTGGTTGTGAAGAATATCAATTGCGTATCTTCCAGCATCATGTTGATTTAAATCTCTGATGTAGATCATGAGGTTTCCCTCATTGTTTCGAAACAGCGTGAATCTTCCTTCATTAATCCATTTATCATGTTTTGTATCATTTATTATTGCTCTCCACTCAGGTAATCTGGCCATATATTTAACAGAGTCACTGTACCAAAGTTTCCCAGAATTAACAAGAAGGCTTCCTCCAGAATATCCAGTGACGCTAAAGCATCTCACTGCACCTGTCAATCAGATTGATACTGTGATCAGAAAGCTGATGAACAGAAAACAGCATCATTACTGCAGTGATGAAAGAGAAAAGCTCTGACCTGAGATCAGGTAGAAAGTGAAGAAGATGAGGAGGATCTTCATTGTGACTTGAGTTCAGTCTTCTTTATGCTGAATGATCTCTGTGTGAATCTCTCTGTCTCTACATCTGTCTGCTTTAGTTACTTCCTCTTTATTCAGCTCTTTATCAGTAATGAGCAGCTTTACTGGCTCCTCCCACCATCACCACTGACTGAATATCACATTAATCACACTGAAAGAGCGCCACCTACTGGAGGATACAGTATCTGATACTGAGAGCTCATACAGGTTTCATGTTATCTATATAAGTATGGCGAGTGGAGTTTTATGTGGAATTTAATGTCTTCTTTTATCTTGTGTTGATTTCCTTTATGGCTGTGGCTGAAGTCAGTTGTAGTTCTTGTATTTCTGCTCGTCTCATCTCGTTTTTTTCTGTTCTTGTTTCTCTTTCTTTCAGTGGTTCTGCTTGTTAACAGCAGGTGTTCTTCATTAATGCTCAATCATCACTCAATTACTAAACTAATTATCTCATTAACTTTAACACTGCTTCAGTGTTACTTTTTTAACACTCTGAGTGTGGATTATATATACACTGGGAGTGTTAATGTAACACTGGGTGTTTTACTGTGCATGTACTCTAATATGTCAAAAACATCATACAGCTCAAATATTCATGTGTCATATGTCATCTGAAAGGTCTCATCAAGTAAAATAAAACAAGCATAATTGTTTGGGGCTTTGAATAAACTTGAGCGACTACAAGAAGTCACTCCCAGACCCATATGATAATAATATATTAATGTCACCATTTTGCTCGTTAAGCAAAACATAAAACATAAAACAAAAATAGAAACCATTATTTAGAGCAGATTCTCCCAATTAAAAAGAGCCCAAACTCACCATAATCCATTGTTTAGATCTAAAGATATCTCTCATAAAGCTATAACACATACAAAATTAATTAGGACATGTACCTTAGCAAAAAATCAGAGGTTACAGTCCTGTGCCGTTTTAGCTCTTAACTTCACGAAACATGCATATAGATCTTGAAAACTGCAGATTATTTTCAGAAAATTCTTCAGATTAAAAAGATCACAAATTTACCATAATCCGTCGATCAGATTGAAAGATATTCCTCATATAGCATAACACAGTAGGGACACCGGTGGCACAGCAAATAAAAACAGCGATATGCTTCAATTTGCGTTTTTATTCACGAAACATGCATACAATTGCATATCATTTATTTTCAGAAAATTCTTCAGATTAAAATGAGCCTTAAGTCACCATAATCAGTCGCCATCAAATTATAACACATAAAACCCCAAATGCGCACATGGAGTAACTTTCTCATGGATTTTATGCTTGTCATTTCATAAAACATGCTCTGATCGTGGAAAATGGCATATCATTATTTACAGTAGATTCTCACGATTTAAATGAGTCCAAAATCAAAACAATCCATTGAGACTTTCGTGTGTAAATAATACCTAAACCCGCATGAATTGAATAAATAAGTTAGAGAGCTCTATTGAACACTTGGCAAGCAGAATGTAAAACCTAGAATGTTTCTGTCTATTTTATCTTTTATATAACTTTTTTTTTTTTTTTTTTAATAATTAGGTATCATTTTAAAGCTTATAAATTCAGCTTTCAAATGCATCCAACCATTATTAAAGCTGCAAGCAGCAATGAAAGGGCCCTCGCACCCAGGCTCCCCATCACCCCCTGGCCATAGAAAAACAGCGAACAGCGGGCAATATGCTTTTAAAGTGATAAATATAGGAGGAATATGTCAAAGTCATTTATATATGCCAAATTTACTGCTGCCAACAGGTGGTGCAATGATTATAACTGAATTGTGGCATGTAGAAATCTTCAGGCCAGGACTCTTACCAGACATGTAAAGTTTGGGGCAGATCGGACATTGCATGTTTAAGTTAATGTAAAACAAGTCATTTCCTGTTGCCAGCAGGTGGCGCTATCATTTTAACTGAATATTGGCCTTTAGATGTGTTCAGGCCAGGACTATTATAAAACGTGTGAAGTCTGGGGCAGATCGAACATTGTATGCATGAGTTACAACAACTTCCTGTGTCATGGTATTAATAACATGCTTTAGCAGTTAGTAAGTGTTGCTAGCATGTTTGAGCATTATTCTAGCATGTTTAGCACACAATGGCATATTTTACCGTGTTGCTAATAGTGCATTACAGTGTTAAACATGTCACTTCCTGTTGCCAGCAGGTGGCACTATGACTATAACCGAATACAGGCATGTAGATGTGTTCAGGACAGGAGTCTTATATAACTTGTTAAATTTGGGGAAGATTGGAGACTGCATACCTGAGTTACAGCAACTTCCTGTTTCACTGCATTAATAGCATGCTTCAGCACTTAGCTAAGTGTTGCTAGTATGTTTATAGCATGTTGCCAGCCTATTTAACAGTTGTTGATGCTTTTTAATATGCACCTAGGAGTCCATTACAGTGTTAAACATGTCACTTCCTGTTGCCAGTAGGTGGCGCTATGACTATAACTGAATATGAGCATGTAGATGTGTTCAGGACTGAATCAAACATGTGAAGTTTGGGGCAGATCGGACATTGATTGCCTGAGTTACAGCAACTTCTTTTTTCATTGCAAAACATCAAAATTTGTCAGACCGCCAGGGACACGCCCCTTAACCAAAGCTCAAGATATTCACAATTTAGCATCGCAACGGCCTTATGATTACACTCAGCAAATTTGAAGATGATCCGATTAAAACTGTAGGAGGAGTTCGAGGCCTGAAAATGACAAAAACTGCACAAAAATCATACAGGAAATTCAAAATAACAGACTTCTTGTTGGGTTTGGGATATTGAATCAGGAGACTTTTTTGTAGGTCTTGTTGTGTTACATGTGTGTACCGAGTTTCGTACATGTACGTGAAACATAGCTCGAGGGGCACTTCGTTTAAATTTTATAGGTGGCACTATTGAGCCATTTTGCCACACCCACTTCTGAAACCCATATCAGATGTACATTTTCGCCAGTTCTGATGTGTGTGCAAAGTTTTATGAGTTTTGGAGCATGTTTAGGCCCTCAAAAATGCGATTCACTTTGGAGAAGAAGAAGAAGAAGAAGAAGAAGAAGAAACGGAGCAATTCCAACAGGGTCCTCACACCATCGGTGCTCGGATCCTAATGATCATCTCCTAACCCGTGCTAGTTCTTCTAAACCGGAGTGTACCGCCGGCAGGCGCCCCCTAGCGAAGAAAAAAATTAATAATCATATTTTTCAAATTCTCTGCCTTGATCAACGCAAAATAGGTGTCATTTGAAAGCTCCTAAGTAGTGCCGAGTTATTTGCAGATAAATGGAAAAAAAAATTCATAATTTATGAAAAATGTTTTTTGTGCCATGTACTCTAATATGTCAGAAACATCATACAGCTCAGATAGAGTATGTTCATAATGTAAAATAAAACAAGTATAATTGTTTGGGACTTTGACTAAACTTGAGTGAGGTATTACTTCAAATTCAAAACAACAATTTCAAAACTGTCAAGGGCTAAGAGAAGGGCTACCTTGGTTCCAAATGCTGTAACTTTTGATTACTTCATGATATCACCACAACATTTAATTCACTTATACAGCACACATGTTGGAGAACATCACCAACAAAGAATTTTCCCCTACCTTATTTCTGTTGTGAGATATTGAATGTCAAATAAGAATATGAAAAATTTCCCTTAACCACACAAATTTTTCTTACATTTTATCACCTATTTCTTAACATAAGAATATTCAAATGCAAAGATTTTTACCCCTAATAATATAGAAAGATTTCTATCAAACGATACATACCTTCTGACTCTCCTTACTAGGGTCTTGGAGTTATGAGTCATTATTTTTGTGTATGGTACTCAGAAAACAAGAGTTTTTAAAATGCCTTCAGGGAGAGCTAACCAAAAATGCATATTTTGTTCCAAAATACTGTAACTTTTGGATACTTTATGCTATCACCACAAAATTTGAAACAGATACCGCTAACATGCTGAGGAACATCATCAAAAATAATTTTCCTCCTACCTTATTTCTTTCCTGAGATATTGAATGTCAAATAAGACAGATATGAAAAATTTCCCTTGAGCACACAAATTTTCTTAAATTTTTATCAGCTATTTCTCAGCAGGAGAATGTCCAAATTATTATTATTATTATTATTATTATTATTATTTTTATTTATTTATTTTTTCCCCTGAAAGTACAGAAACGTTTTCTATCAAACGATACCAACCTTTTGACTCCCCTTGCTAAAGTTTTCGAGTTATGAGTCATTATTTTTGTGTATGTCACTCAGAAAAAAACATCTTCAGTGAGGCAAAAATGCCCTCAGGGCTTAAAGGGATACTCCACCCCAAAATGAAAATTTTGTCTTTAATCACTTACCCCCATGTCGTTCCAAACCTGTAAGACCTCCGTTCATCTTCGGAACACAATTTTAAATATTTTAGATGAAAACCGGGAGGCTTGTGACTGTCCCATTGACTGCATAGTAAATTGCGCTGTCAAGGTCCATAAAACTATGAAAGACGTCGTCAAAATAGTCCATCTGCCATCAGACGTGCAATCTGAATTTTATGATGAGACGAGAACACTTTTTGCCCGTTCATGAGTTCACGAGCAGAGCACGGCGCAAGCACGCCTCAGATGATGCGTTTGGGGTTTTTCTGATTTGGGGTTGTATTTAATCCTAACACTACATCTAATACAATAATAGATGTTTGTGATGTCTTATTGAGGTCTATAAAAGTTAAAAATGTAATGATAAATATACACTTAAAAGATTTCTATGTACTCTAATTATATAAATCTACACTGTCAGCGCACCATAGTTATGCAAATGATGTAGATCAACGCGTTTGTTTCAATTCATAGGGAAAGAAACCTATCGAAAAATAGTAGGCTTAAAAGATTCCTTTATCCTGTGGCTCTATCTAGTGGACAACATTAATATCACAGCTTTCATCTTTCTGTTAAAATGGCTGATTAGCGTCTCAAACCTTATAAATTCATGAAACTAGCTTATTTGCTCAGACGACTTTGTTCTCCGCGTCATTTAATGTTGAAGATCGAATGTCTAATGAATATCTAATATACATACAACTTTATTTCTGTTAAAATAACTCTTTTATGTTGAGATCACAAGGAAACGAAAGAAAATCATTCATGCAGAAATCATGTATAGCCTCTTAGGGTTTCAGTACTTTTTGCAGGATCCAAGCAAAAATAAGAGCCTTGACTAACAAACTGAACATTAATGTGCTGTACTTCAATTCAACACCAACGTAACAGCTAAACAGAAGTTATCAAACATGAAATAGAGTTTATTATGCAGCAATTATTATGCACTATTGCCATTTTTTTAGGAAATAACTAAAAGTAGTAGCCTATAACAAATACATCTACTGTAATGCAAACTTTAAATTTCGTTTAAGGCGACGTACATGGAGACGACGTTTGTATCAGGCGTCTTGTTAGGCGACGCACCTAGTTCAGACTTACTTATCACATGTATATTTTTTTATAAATTTTTCACGTACGCCGCCGTCACATCGCCGCCAATGATTGGTTCCAACAGCGACGTCGCCGCGAGTCTGTCGTCTGCCCTCCCTATCAATCCCATTCAAAATTTGACACGGACTGATGGTGACGGAAGTGTAGACTGCTCCTTCTCCTGCTTAGCCTTAGAAGTGGCACGATCCACTCGTTATATATAAGGACAAATGACACTGAAGTGAATCAGATCAGCATCAGGATTTTTTTTAAATCTTCCACTAGAGGGCATTAGAAAACTTAACCATTAGAAAACTTAACCATTAACCTGGAGAAGGGGTTTTCGAATCTGACCGCCAGTACTGCACATTTTGGATGTCTTGCAATTCATGTCTTGCAGTTTGTACTAATTAGCTGGTGAGTTGAATCAAGTGTATTGGATCAGGGAGACATATAAAATGTGCAGTACCAGGACAGGTTTGAAAACCCCTGCACTCTTTGAAATGACAAAATGCATCTGATACTTTTGTTTTGACTTTCATACTTTGAGTTTTTGACATTTTTATAAGTCACAATAAACATTAACT
The DNA here is from genome assembly GCA_039654775.1 of Spinibarbus caldwelli. Classification (NCBI taxonomy): domain Eukaryota; kingdom Metazoa; phylum Chordata; class Actinopteri; order Cypriniformes; family Cyprinidae; genus Spinibarbus; species Spinibarbus caldwelli. Next base: position 38,316,263 of record CM077225.1, on the reverse strand, counting down.
ACTTTTAAGTAGCAATCAGTATGTTTTTTTTTTTTTTTTAAATTTATTTATTTATTTATTTATTTATTTTTACTTTATGCATCAAAAAAACAGTATGTGGATTCAGCACCATGGACAGCAGCTGTAAATCAACCTTAAGCACCACTGATGAACAACATAAAGAGTGAAATGGTGGAACTTGGGTTTATCTTGTCTTTCCTTAATTTCTGACTTTAATCATAAATCCATCTTCATGAACAATGCATCCATGTAATTATAAAAATAAATAAATAAATAAATAAATAAATAAATAAATAAATAAATAAATAAATACCAAAGCTTCATCCCTACAGATTTACAGATTAACTCACAGGAAAGTTGTAAATTAGTGTCATTTATAATTTATCAAAAAAGGACAGAATAATAAGAAACATGCACCTACATTATCAACTACAATACCATAACCTACACAAAGATCATTTCACTAAATCCAAGAAATTTAACAGACATTAAGAATTATTTGTCACTAGATGGAGAGTCTTCAATTAGACATTTGTGTTCATATTTACAGTCTCAGTCAAGTTAATGTATCTTTTCACAAACACAGACAAGTTCAATGCCTTTGTTGTCTCTACTATTCCTCAAGGAATTTCATAATAATATTAGTTTTCATCCTGTTAATTTATTCTGAAAGGGTGCAGTTTACAAACAGACCTTGCAATCATCCCATTGTATTGTGCTATTAAGTTTTGTATGCAGTATTCACATTTCCTTCTGAAAATCTAATACATAATTGGATATAGGCCTACTGTTTAAGTCGTTTTGATATTTAATCAAGTTTTAGAGCAGGGGTTGGCAACCTTTTGGGCATGAAGTGCCATTTTTAATTGGTTAACCACTGTGTCAATATCACCCTTGTTGTATTTATACAGTACATAAGCATTTTTAAATGTTCAGATAAAAATCTTGTTCTATGTTAATGTGCTGCTTTACTTGACGCACACACACACACACACACACACACACACACACACACACACACACACATCATTTGCACACAAATCAGAGATCATGCTGCGCAAACACAGAAACATTCAGGAGCTCAGAAACTTGTCAACGCTGCTCTGTGACTTTTATTAATCGATACTGAATCGCTACGTTATATTTCTCAGCAATGAGGAGGTAAAATTGCTTTTTTTGAAGTAACTAAACTCAGCTTCATTGTTTGTAGAGAGAGACACAGACTCAAGTAAGTTGAGTAGTTTGCATCACTGCATAAAGCTATCGGTCATTTAACATTTCTGTCGTAAAACAGTTGACTAAAATTAAATTATTTGAAACTTCCTTCTTACCAAGTTCTCTTTAAATACTAAAATGATGATTTGCACTGGAATTTGTGCTCTACTTCTGTGAACAGGAAACTCTGCCTACTTTGATTTGATTGGCCATCTCAGTCATTTTGACATTGACGAGTACTGTTAGCCATGCGCATCTGTAGACTAGTGCAGGTTTAATTCTCACACTTTAATAGTACTTTTGTTTTACTTTTTTCACCTGAGCTGGGCTCGCTTATTTATTTTTAATAACAAAAATCCCAAAGGTTATATTCTTGGCAACTGTATAGACCCTTCACCAAAAGTGAAATGAATAAGCCTCAGGAAATGCATTTGCACCTCACTCAAAGTAACTCAAATATTTTGTTGTAAATTTAGAAGTAAAGTGTTATTTTATTAGTTACTTGAAAAAGTAATCTGATTACTTAACTCGCCTTACTTATAATGTGATACCCCAACACTGTTACTCACATAAAATCTTCCTTTGTCCTGTCAATTCAAATTTTGAGACACGCATGAACTTTGTTTTCATCCAAACAGACACGCAGCGCTACGCAAGAAGCGAATCATCATTATGACATAATGTCTAATAATATATAATATAATATAATATAATATAATATAATATAATATAATATAATATAATATAATATAATATAATATAACTGTCTTATTTCAATATTCAGTATATAAATAAGACCGTGGATGAGACACAAAGAGTCAGACACAGATGCAAATACGGCTCATTATAAATTCACACTCTGTCCTACTGAGTATATTTATGCATTTTCATTACAGAATAAGTCAGTGTAAATAATAATATTATTTTTCATATATTAAACAAATTCATGTTTTTATGGAGTAAAAAGTCTGTGTCCATCGTTACTAAGGCAAACATTTCTTTCTTAATCACACCTGCAGGTGGCTGAAGGTTTTTGGTTTGACCGAAGGAATACAAATAGTGCAAAAGAAAAACACAAGCTGAGAAGCATCGGATGTTGATGATCTTTAGCACACTCAGTAATAAACAACTCTGCAAACACAAAACACTGAGACATTTACAAGCAAGTCACTGTATTCTAGTAAAGAAACTGGGCTAACAAAACAAACTAGCATATGGCTCTCACTCTTACTGCCAAACAAATATATGCTATGATATTTTAAATTTGACCAGAGATAATGATGAAAGCGCACACACACACACACACACACACACACACACACACACACACACAGACAGACAGACGGAGAGACACAGACAGAGACAGACACAGACAGAGTGAAATCTAAATAAATCTTGGAAATGTTGTTTAAAGTGTATTGACATAAATGTACTAACAATACAAATGTGTGACATTTAAATATTATTACAGACATTCTTTGTCAGTAATTTGTGAGCTCACTGTTTTGATTTTCTTTTAGAAAGAAAAATAGACAAATCACATATGGATAACTTTTTGATAAGAAAAGTTCAACACTTCTGTAAATATTGAAGGTGAGCTGAATGCTGTTAGTCTTTATTGTCTTCTGCTCAGACTGGATGTTCATCTTCTGTCTGTCTCTGTTCAGTCTCATGTGTCTCGCTGTGGGTTTAATCATCACAGTCAAACCAAACTGAGACCCTGAACCTTCACCAGTCTTCTGTGGCTTTGAGAAATGAACGTTCATCACGCAAACACACACACACATACAAAACACCTCTAATTAAAATTAAGATAATTTTCATCACTAAATACCACAGTAACATCTAATAATTTAAAAAAATGACAATCATTACAATAATCAGACTGTATTTCTGGATGTTTCTCTGGGATCTGGTAACATTGATTTCAGCAGTATGAAAATGTTGTGACAATAATTGAAATTTCAAATATAGTGTGAAATCTCACTGATTGTCTTTAACAACATCTTTAGACAATAAATGCTATGTTTATTTTTCAGTGAATAAAAAAAATATACAGTAACGGTATAAGCAGTTGTTACATCTGAAAAAAATAAACTAAAAACAAACAAAACAAAAAAAAAAAATACATCAGCAAAATTAGCAATCAGCATGTTAATGAATAAAGCATTTCTGAGAAGTTTTTGATGTGCTAAAGTTATTAAAATTGATCTTTCTCATGACCTCTCCGTAACTGTGTTATGTATGTACAAATCTAAAGCAGGTCAAAGATAAGAATCAATAATCATATGGAAATCAATAATCCATAATCATGACAAAGAGAGAGAGAGACAAAAGAGTCATTTTAACAGTGCTGAACAGATTCTCAAAATTCATGTGTCTCATCATACAGGCTTTTTGAACTTGTGTCTGTTTAAGAGGCTTTATGTGTCAAAAGCTGCATTTTAAATACAGGTGTCTCTTTTGCATTTGGAGTGGAAAATTAAAAGTACACTTTGTGCCACTTAAGATTTGTATTTCCTGTTTTTATCACACCTTCAGATAAACTGAGATGACAAACTCTTTACACACATCAATAAATGTCTCACACAGCTGCTATTTTAAACATGTGAAAGAAGCATTATGATCAGCAGTGGAAACTTTCAACCGTCTCATCATTCACACACACTGACCTGAACAACTCTGATCGATAAAAACATTTGTTTTTAATGCTAAATTATGATTTATGAAGAGATTTTTGATCTGTGAACTATAAATGTAAACAAATACTGCTGTAATGCGGTGATCTATTATCTGTAATAAGTTAGTTGTGTCTTGTGTGGTACATGATTGTGGCATAATCAGACTGAATCTCATCCTTACTGAATCTGACTGTAGCGTCACTGAGAGACTCTTCATGCTTCTGGAAACTGACAGCAGTGTACAGGAGTCCATCAGAGGGGATTGTGGGTAGATCATCATGAGTGTTATTTTGGACTGATCCAGGATCTGAGAGAGAATCATGTCTGCTGTCTGCACATGATGACTGAACATAGAGATAAAATAGAGTTTTAAATAGAGATAAGAATCTATATTTATAATACATATTTAAATACAAATATACACACTGTCACTTACCACTGTATTTTTCTTCCTCTTTCTCTTGTCTGATGTTGAGGTTCTTCCTAATTAAACCAAAACAAAATGAATCGATCAGTGAGAGAAAGACGAACTAGATCAACATCAAACTGGAGATGCAGAGCAGCATCTGAGTGAATGAGATTTACTGAAGCAACTAAGAGACACTCAAAGAAATTTAGTTATTAATTTAAAATAATTATTATTTCAACAGATTATAAATGATCAAACCAAGTGTCACCTCGTCTCTTGTGTCTTAGTTTCCACACAGTCAGTGTGAATCCACCGATCAGCAGCAGAATCACACACACACCAATAATGATGATCATGGAGAAATCTTGAAATGAAACCCAGAGATACACATGACATTAATAAAATATTACCTACACAAATATTAAAATTCATGATGTTCACTTTCAACCCATTTATATGTACACTTTATAGAACAAGTGTGAGTAAAAATGTTTTATGTAAATTAAATATTAACAGAACTCTGTTTGTAATGTTTGTCATAAATGGACTAGTTTAGTTTCATGAGGTGAATGATCATGCTTCACATTTCATTTGTTCTTTTTTTTATGAAGCTGAATTATTCAGCAGTATAATAAGTGTATTTTAGTCTCTATTCTGCAGACTTACACATAACCTGCTTTCTACTTCATCTCTCTGTTGAGTCTCATGTGGGTTTCCTGAATAAAGGTCGTTAGTTCTTCACAGCCGAATTAAACTGAGACGCTGGACCTTCAGCTCATCTCTGTGGTTTTGATGTGAAATGAAAACACCCTGTTCATCAAATACTAAACATCTCCTGCATTTATGAGCAATGTCACAAAAAAAAAAAAAAAAAAAAAACGTAGTGGTTAACAAAATAACAAAATATCAATATCCAGAAACCCAGATGTGCAGTAGGTCAATAATTTGTATTATTATATTGATACCTGTGTGGAATAAGAATTCACAAGTTTTAGGGCATTAAATCATTTTTAAACACTTTATTTATTGGAATTTAGTGCACTAAATTTAAGAGCAGCAAAAATCTATTTATTAAAGCCACCAAAAATGATTTTTAAAATGACCCTCTCAATGTCCAGCCCTGAGTGATTATTTGTGTTCATATTTGACAATGTAAATAATAAATACTGTCTTACCCTTATTCCTGCTGACATTTAAATGCACTTTACTGATGATGAGAGCTCCACACCAGTATATCCCAGAATCCTCTTCTCTCAGATCAGTGATGTTCACAGTAAAGACTCCAGTAGATGCTTCATCACTGAAAGAGAATCGATCATCTCTGATCGTCTCCAGTGAAACTCCATCCTTCACACACACGGAGGCTTCATGTGCTTTGCAGAAGCTTTTCTGATCTTCATCATGATGTTTGCACTGGATTGACACGTCGTCTCCTTCATACTTAGTCAAGTTCAGCTCTGGAAATGATTACAGACACAAGAACATCAATTCACAATCATAGTTTCACATATTGAGATGAATAAACCTTCCTCACCCTCGTTCATGATGACGATCAGATGAGTGTAAAGATAATTGAGGTCTGTTTCTAATGTGACTGCACACCAGTATTACCCAGCATCCTCTGCTGTCAGTCCAGTGATGGTCCCAGTGAAGACACTTGCAGTGACGTCATCTTTCAGAGTCAGTCTGTCAGTCTTGGTCTCTTTCTCTTCTCTCACAGTCTCACTGAGAGGATTTCTGTCTCTAGTGGAGCACTTCCCCTTACAGAGAGACTTTGGCTTTGATTTATAGATTGAATCATAAGGGCAGATGGTCTCAGCAGATTCTCCTTCACGTCTCACTACTGGAGCCACTAAAAACAAACACAGACATTTAACACAAATTATTCTGAATAGACTGTATTACAATGAAATCATGTGAATTGACACACTGATGAGGTTGAGCTGAATTTTCGTGGTCAGGGAGATGAAAGTCAAATATGTGTCTCTGGTTTCTGCTCCACACCAGTAAACTCCAGCATCTCTCACACTCACATTACTGATGCTCACTGTAAAAACTCTCTCTTCATTTCTCTCAGATGAACCACTCATTTGTGTCACTTTAGATGAGCTGATGTTTTGGCAGATGTGATTATCATCCTCTTTACAGAAATTAACTTTATGTTGCTCTGGGATCTGACAGGTGATGTGAACTTCGCCAAGATAAGCAGTTTTAGTCACTACCATTGGATATTTTGCATCTACAAACCAAGACAAGTTTATATAAAGATGATAAAAATTACTTTATATACACAAGATAAAGTATGTTTTGTTCCTCACCTTGTTTAACGCTCAGCTGAAGTTGAGTGAAGCTCTCAGTATAGTCAGATACTTTCACTCCACACCTGTATGTTCCTGCATCTGCAGCTTTCAGCTCTCTAAAAAACACCATCAAGACTCCTGCTCTGGTGTCGTCATATAAAGAAACATCTCCATTCTCCATCCATTCATCCTGAACTCCTGGATTCTTCCTCTCTGAACATCCATCTGATTCTTTACAGATGTATTTTGGCTTGGTTTTGTATTGAGGATGTTCACACTTGATCATCAGACGACCTCCTGAGAAGCTGCTCACTCTAGACACGCCCACTACATCTGTCAATCACAAATATCTTCATTGAATGTGACATCTAGCAAATACTGAACAAGCAAACATTGTCCATTTCTAGATGACGTTGATAGTTTGTATTACTCAGTCATAATGTGTAGATGAGCAGTATTAATAATATAATAACTGTATGATTGTCTGTTGATCCAAACTCCACACAAATAAACTCCTCCATCATCTGGTGTCACAGCAGTGATTCTCACACTGAACTGGTTTTTATGTTTGTCATCAGAAACATTTAATCTTTCTTTCTTCTTCCATTTGCTGTAAATTGTTTCAATGGAGTCTTTTTCTTCTTTGAATGTGATCTTGACATCATTAATATGATTCTGTGAATATTCACAGCTGAAATTGGCAGCTTCTCCAATATTCACCATCACTCTCTTTGACACTTTACAACATGAATCTGTCATTCACAAAATAAAGAAATAAATTTAATTTATATATAAGCATTGAAATGATTAGTAGTTTTACTACAAAAAGACTTTGATGTTAAAATGACTGACCTTCTTTCACATTCAAATTCATATCAGTGTACCACTGGCCACGAACCCAAATCCTGTATCTTCCAGCATCTTGTTGGTTCAAATCTCTGATGAAGATCATGAGGTTTCCCTCATTGTTTCGAAACAGTGTGAATCTTTTCTTATTAATCCATTTATCACATTTCTTATAACTAATTATTGTTCTCCGCTCAGGTAATTTGGCCATATATTTAACAGAGTCACTGAACCAAAGTTTCCCAGAATCAACAAGAAGGCTTCCTCCAGAATATCCAGTGACGCTAAAGCATCTCACTGCACCTGTCAATCAGATTGATACTGTGATCAGAAAGCTGATGAACAGAAAACAGCATCATTACTGCAGTGATGAAAGAGAAAAGCTCTGACCTGAGATCAGGTAGAAAGTGAAGAAGATGAGGAGGATCTTCATTGTGACTTGAGTTCAGTCTTCTTTATGCTGAATGATCTCTGTGTGAATCTCTCTGTCTCTACATCTGTCTGCTTTAGTTACTTCCTCTTTATTCAGCTCTTTATCAGTAATGAGCAGCTTTACTGGCTCCTCCCACCATCACCACTGACTGAATATCACATTAATCACACTGAAAGAGCGCCACCTACTGGAGGATACAGTATCTGATACTGAGAGCTCATACAGGTTTCATGTTCTCTATATGAGGACAAATGACATTCGAATTATTTAAATCTTTGACTAGACTGTGCCAGTATAATTTACATGTACGGCCGTGGCCTAAAGTATTCAAGTACTCCTCGCTGCAGACTGTAGCGCGGTGACGTCAGGAACATACGTCACGTATGTGTTTACACAAAGTGACGTATGGTATGTCTATAAAACGCATGCACAGTAGCGCGGCGACGTCATGTACCTACATTACGTTTACAGTAAATACACAGGTTCAATAATGGTTCATTCACTTCCGGATGTTCGAAAGGTATGGTGGATTTGAGATTCGGTGGCAGTAAGTCAAAGAACATTTACTTTTGTTTTCTTAAAAATGTGCGTTTGTGTTAGTGGCTTTTAATTGTAAGGATGCTTTGGTCATAATCATAGAGAGTGTCATTCCAAGTGTGTGCGATTTCAAATATTTATGACATGTTTTATGATGTGTGTTCGAAGTGACAGGGATTCTGCTGGTCTTTAAAAGTCTTATTTCGCCTAAAATGAGCCTTTAAAGATGTCTTAAATTAGAGCAGAAAGATTTATATTTAAAAAGTTATGCCATTGACGGGTGCATGCATTGCAAAAAAATAAAAAATAAATAAATAAATAAAAAATTCTCATTTTTGTCATATTTTTCATTAACTAACATTATCAAAGATTAATAGATACTGTAACAAATGTATTGTTCATTGTTAATTCATGTTAATTAATACATTAACTAGTGTTAACCAATGACACCTTATTGTAAAGTGTTACCTCTAAAATTTACCTTCATGTGGCTTCATGTGACTTTTTAGGGACATTGTCAGTGAGACAAAATTCAGAGAAGAGGCCCACTTCATGTGGCTAGACAGATAGTTCTTTAACTCCTTAACTTGTAGTAAGTACTGTAAAAAGTATTTGAGTGTCTGTCTCCTCTCAACTATCTGTTATTTTTTTCCCTGATAGACTGTAAAACTTTCAAATTGAAAAAAAAATTAAAACTTTCAGACTATGCTTTCTCAAGCCAAGCCAACTTAAATTTTGACTTGACAAACTTTTTTAATTTAGTTGATGTTAATGCTGATTATAAATAAAATCTCTAAGGTACTTTACAGACAAAGCAAATAACACTCTTTTTCCAACACCATCCTATAATATATTTTAAAATACATTTAAAATCGTTTCCTTGTATGGCTCTTTTGCCTTTCTTCAAAATGATTTAATATTGCTTTAATATTGTTTGTTATTTTATGTAAATTAGGTGTCGTGAACTGGAGTGCATTTTCTGCACAATACAGACAGGAGTTCCGGGTGCCGTGTTCACTGACCCAGTGCCTGCGGTGCAGTGAGATATTTAAAGACTGCCCACCTGTATGTTGGGAATGGCAGGAGGGGAGTCCTGCATGAGTTTTATTTATTCAAAGAATTTGAGGGCTACTGCTCGGCTGATTGTTTTATCAGTGATGGAGGTGAATTTCAGAATGAGTATATGCAATTTTTTTTTCTTCTTTCTCATGTGTCATGTTTATAGTCTAAAGTCTTAATCTGTATTTGTATATGCAATTATATTTTCTGTTTTGTTCTTTGAAATAAAAAAAAAGATCACTGTTATCAGTTTGGTTTTTTGGAGGAGCCATGCATAAACTGGGATGCAGACACTGAAAATATATTGTATGTAGTCAATTGAACTTAAAACTACTTTATTGGCTTAAATATTTCACATGCAGAATTGCCAAAGCAAAAGAAAAATGTCCAAAATTATACAAAATAAATAAATAAACAAGAACCATGACAGAGGAAAGATTAAAATAAGAAAGGCAGTGGCTATTTACACTGTGCAAATAGCTATTCTATTTACACTATGTTAAAATAGCAGGATTTTCTGCTAATTATACTACTTATTGCAAACAGTGGCAATTATCTGCACTTCAGTATTGTAGTACATTATAAAACATTATGCAATAATAACAGTGTAAATTATCATTTTAATTCAAATTATTAAATGGATGCCACCTTATTGGGACAATAAAGCCCTCCCTCACAACTGTTTCATTATTACCTTCATTTTTATTGAAAATAAATGCTTTTCTGATGTGATTTGAAATTTGAAAACAGAGAAGAAAAAAAAAAAAAAAAAACTTCGCCAAAAGGCGGATTTGAACTCGGGTCGACTGCGTCAAGAGTGAATAACACACGTTTTATCAGCTACGTCACTAGAGTTGATGACTGATATTTATCTTTTGTAATGTTGACTATCCTAATAAGAAATATATAAGGTGCCATTAAAGTGTAATATTACAATATACACAGTGAAGTGCAACAGAATGTTAATAAATTGTAAATAAAATACTACACATATTACAGAATAAACTCTGTAATTCCGTATAATTTTACCTCAGATGAGACATGGTTAAAATCATGGATATGTGCTGTATTACATTTTACTGTTTTGTTTTTCCACCTTAGCGTTCTTTAATACTTTTATATTTTATTAGAGTATTCTGTTAAGTATGCGCATGCGTTTTAATGACGTGTTACGTCACGCACGACGTGAAAACACCTAACGTCACCCCGTAATGTAAATTACACACGCATATGGCAAGCCGTTTTAGCATTTAAAACATTTTTTTGACTATCCATAAATATAATTTCGGATAGTCACAATTGTAATTCCAGATATCTATATTGCAATTATGACTAGTCGTAATTGGAATTAAGATATCTACAATGGGATTGTGACTAGTCATAATATGCATTGAAGATATCTACAATGCAATTGTAGATATCCAAGAAGGCACAACAGCGCCTACACTTCCTCCGCCGGCTGAAAAGAGCAAGTCTCCCTCCACCCATCCTCACCACTTTCTACAGGGGCACCATTGAGAGTGTGCTGACCAGCTGCATCACTGTCTGGTACGGGAACTGTACTGCAGCAGAGCGCAAGACCCTCCAGCGGACAGTGAACACAGCTGCAAGGATCATCGGTGCCCCTCTCCCCTCCATCCTGGACATTTTCCTCAAACGATGCTCCAGCAAAGCCAACAGTATCGTAAAGGACTCCACACACCCCTCCCACAGTCTCTTCCAGCTCCTACCATCAGGTAGACGGTACCAGAGCATCAGAGCCCGCTCTGCCAGACTGCTCAACAGCTTTTTCCCCAGGCTGTGAGACTCCTGAACTCAAGTCACCCCGCCCCTCTCTGAATCCCCATACAAACCCCCTACCTCCTGAAACATGGACAATCTGGAACTTATGGAACTTTGTTTGTGCAATCGAAGAGTGCTACAGGTGAGTGGGCCTGTACAAACCACCTATAGTAGCACACTCTCTTCCTCTATGCGCACTAGTCACTTTTCACACACACTGCTGTGTGCACACAAATCCCACAAAAAGACTCAGTAATATCAGTAATATATGTATGTTTACATGCTCATGCACTACAAATCATCCTGCACTGTTCCCCAGTCAGCTGCTTGAACTCACATTGTCTCTCTTTGCACATGTACAGTATTTATCTGAAGCATTCGTATAGTTTGTATAGTTTGTATTTTTTAGTTTATGTATAGGTAAAATTTGTATATAGATAGTATATTTATAGTCAAAATCTATCAGTAGGATAGTTTGTGTATAGGTTTATATTGTTTTACTTCATTGCTGTATGCCTGTATTTATGTAGCACCGTGGTCCTGTGAGGCACGACATTTCGTTCCACTGTATGCCCCCGCATGTAGCGGAATGACAATAAAGCTCAACTCAACTCAACTCAGCTCAACTCAATTACGACTAGTCATAATACACATTCCAGATATCTACAATGCAATTACGACTAGTCATAATCTTCCATTGACTTCCATTGAAAAATATTTCCAGATATCTTCAAATGAGTTTTGACTAGTCGTAATTCCAATTCAAGATATCTCTAATTGAATTGTGACTAGTCAAAATTCTAATTAGAGATATCTCTAATTACAATTCGACTAGTCACAATTTAGTTAGAGATATCTTCAAATGAGTTTTGACTAGTCGTAATCCCAATTCGAGATATATTTAAATATGATTCGACTAGTCAAAATACAATTGGAGATATCTCTAATTCAAAATTGTTAAAGATATCCGAAATACATTTGAAGATATGCTTTCCTGTAGATCAAATAGTAGAGCATGGCGCTAGCAATGCCAAGATCATGGGTTTGGTTCCCAGGGAAAGCAAGAGCTGATAAAATGTAAAAAACTGTAACTTGAATGCAATGTAAGTCGCTTTGGATAAAAGCGTCTGCTAAATGCGTAAATGTAATATCTGCAATTCATTTATGACTAGTCAAATTACAATTGTAGATATCTTGAATTGGAATTTTGACTAGGCAAATCATATTTAAAGATATCTTCAATTGGAATTACGACTAGTCGAAACCCATTTAAAGATATCTGCAATTCAATTACAGATATCTCAATCAGATTTGTGACTAGGAAGAACTTATTTGGAGATATCTGCATTAAGCTTTGTGACTAGGCGAAATTGCAATGCAGATATCTGCAATTAACGATCTGACTAGTCAAAATTCCTTTAGAGATATCTACAATGTGCATGCAAATACACCTTTGTTGAGCCCCACCTTAAACATTTTATTTAACCAATCATAGCTTGGAAACTGTCATCTGCTGTTTTGTCTAAGAGTTGTATAATAAAGGTCCTGCGTCTCTGGGTGATTTTAAAGTGTTTTATACAGAAGTAATTGAAAAGTATGGAAATAAAAATGTTGCTAGAGCATGTGTAAAAGTGGTAGGCTATACAGAGAGGACTTAAATAGGCTTTTGTCCTGTTTTATATGGTAATGTTGAGATGTGTGTGCTGTGGATTAAATTTTGTTAGCCTTTCCAAACGAACACATGTATAAGCCTCGTGTCAGCCGCCGCAACATTTGATATAATGTTAAAAGAATCGGAGTGTCTATGTACACTAAGTGCAAATAGTTCGCCTTGTTGGCAGAGACAATTTACACTATCCGCCCACCAACGTGTGTTTGAGATTGTCAACAATGCAAAACGACGCAGGCTTTGTATCAGTGGTAGTGGAGTAGCGGCTACAGTACTTGCTTTTTGACGCGATCGACCCGAGTTCGCATCCGCCTTTTGCCGAACTTTTTTTCTCCCTTTTCAAATCTCATATCGTTTCGGAAAGGCATTTCTTTTCAATAAAAATTAAGGAAATAATACAAAAGTTTAAAAGAAACTAGGTAGGTGTAGGGAGGGCTTTATTGTCCTAATAAGGTGGCATCCATTTAAAAATTTGAATTAAAATTATAAATCACACTCAATACGTTATTATTGCCTACTGTTTTATAATGTACTACAATACTGAGGTGCAGATAATTGCCACTATTTGAAATAAGTAGTAGAAATAGCAGAAAATCTTGCTATTTTATCATAGTGTATATAGAATCTATAGCTATTTACACTTAGTGCAAATAGCAACTGCCATTTATTTATTATATATTTAGACATAATGAAAAACAATGGAATTATACAAAAAAAAATAGTAGTAGTAAATCAGATGCAGTCAAGAAAGGTGAAGGCTGATTTAATAAAAGTTTAACTGAAATTGATGACATACGTTACTTTGTGTATGAACTCAGGTTCACTGGTGTCATTATGGCAGCTTGTTTCGCTGCAAAACGGACCAATTTCTGTGTAATGTTCAATAAAGGCAGAAAACCACAAACTGCTCGTCTGAATTTATTTATTATTTAGACATAATGAAAAATAATGGAATTATACAAAAAAAAAACAAAAAAAAACATGAAAAATAGTACAAATAAATGCATTACGGACAAGAACAATCCCTCATAATCAGATGCAGTCAAAAAAGGTGAAGGCTGATTTAAAAAAGATTACAATTTAATAAAAGTTTATATGGCATTGATGACATTTATTAGTATGTTACATTACGTTGTGTATGAATTCAGGTTCACTTGTGTCATATGGCAGCTTGTTTCCACCATGGAATGAAAAATAAAGGTCATTTGCAGATTTTTATCTTACCATTCATTCTGAGTTTTTTTCTCAGAATTTCGAGATATAAACAATGCGAGTTATAAATTTTATAATTGTGAGATAAAAAATTGCTATTTATTTATTTATTTAGTTAGTTAGTTAGTTAGTTAGTTAGTTAGTTAGTGGCGGAAACGAGCTTCCATATGAAATAGCCCACAAGGTGGGAGTATTGTATTGTATTATAGCAAGAGATCCATGATGATGATATTCTGCTGTGTTCAGTGATCAGCGCCAATGTAAATAGCAATTAAATTATATTTACACTAAGTGCAAATAGCAATAGATGCTATTTACACTGTGTAAATAACAATTAGATTCTATTTACACTAAGTGCAAATAGCTATAGATTATATGTACACTATGTTAAAATAGCAAGATTTTCTGCTATTTCTACTACTTATTTCAAATAGTGGCAATTATCTGCACCTCAGTATTGTAGTACATTATAAAACAGTAGGCAATAATAACGTATTGAATGTAAATTATAATTAGAATTCAAATTTTTAAATGGATGCCACCTTGGGACAACAAAGCCCTCCTTACACCTATAACCCTACCCAATATTTCTTTTCAACTTTTGAATTATTTCTTTAATTTTTATTGAAAAGAAATGCCTTTCCGATATGATATGAGATTTGAAAAGGTAGAGAAAATGTTCGGCAAAAGGCGGACACGAACTCGGGTCGATCGCGTCAAAAAGCACACAACGATACCGCTACTCCACTGAACCTGACCCTGATATAGCATCATTTTGCAGCCTTGACTATCCCAATCATACGTTGGTGGGTGGACACTGTAACAAGGCGGGCTATTTGCACTTAGTGTAAATAGACACTCCGTAAACGAATTCAGAGGAGCAGTTTGCAGTTTTCTGCCTTTATTGAACATTACACTGCATTTGGTCCGTTTTGCAACATTTAAAATCACAGCGCTATACATACATGCACACTGGAGACCTTTTACCACATAAGGCTGCATCCAGATTTATTTAATAATCCATGAAGCACTTCATCCAGTATCTTATCTCTCCGTGACAACAAAAGCAGACTTTTATTATGTTGTTAGCAGTCAGCAGAGTAGGCGGGGAGGAGCTGAGTAAATTTATTCTGACGTCACACAATGACAATTGGACTAGGAGCAATTGTAATTCAGATATCTTAAACTATAATTGTGACTAGTCGAAATTGAATTAGAGATATCTCTAATTACATTTGCGGATATATGACGCGCTATTGAAGATATCTCTAAAGTCATTACAGATATCTTAAATTGAGTTTTGACTAGTCATAAAGTATTTAGAGATATCTCTAATTCGATTTCTTACTAGTGCAATTACAATTGCAGATATCTCTAATTGTCATTGTGACTAGTCGAATTATAATTATGACTATCCGAATTACAATTGTGACTATCTGAAATTATATTTATGGATAGTCAAAACACAGTTTTAAATGCTAATACGGCTTGCCATACACGCATGCGCTGTCACCTCGTTAATGCGCATGCGTGTTATAGACATACCATTTGTCACTTTGCGCATGCGCGGTAAACACATACGTGACGTAGCCACCTGACGTCACCGCGCTACAGTATGCAGCTAGGGGTGTCTCAAAGTATTGGCAATGACAGAAATTTTGTGATTTACAAAGTTTGCTGTTTCAAGATTTGTAGATTATTTATTACGTTTGTATGGTACACTGGAGAAGAGTGATAAGCATACAGTGGAGATGATAGTAGACTTCAGGAGGAACCCCCCTGCACTTCCCCCACTCACCATCATGGACAGCACTGTGACTGCAGTAGAGTCATTCAGGTTCCTTTGTCCCACCATCTTTCAGGACCTGAAATGAGACATTCACATTGATTCTATTGTGAAAAAGGTCTAGCAGAGGCTGTATTTTCTCCACCAGCTGAGGAAGTTCAACTTGCCACAGGAGCTGCTGAAACAGTTCTACCCTGTCATCATCAAATCCGTCCTGTGTTCTTCCATAACTGTTTGGTTTGGCTCAGCTACCGCAACAGACATTACAAGACTACAACAGACAATCAGGTCTGCTGAGAACATTATCGGTGCTCCTCTACCCAACCTCCAAGATCTTTATATCTCCAGAGTGAGGAAAAGGGCAAAGAAAGTCACTCTGGACCCCTCACACCCAGCTCACTCTCTCTTTGAACTGTTGCCCTTTGTCCGGCGCTACAGATCACTGAGCACCAGAACAGCCAGACACAAGAACAGTTTTTTCCCCCAGGCCATATCCCACCTGAACAACACATAACACACCCCAGTACTGTACACCTGCAATTAACTCATCAAACCATCATCTGTACACAGGACACATGCACATTCACAGTTCTGTCTATGGACATCTTTTTTCTTTTTTTTTTTTTCTGTATATTTTTATTACTGTTTTTTATAATTTATTGTCTATTCTCTTCATCATTAGTGTTTGTATCACCTTAATTATATGTTGTCTGCACTATGTTTGTACTTCTGCACTGGAAGCTCCTAACACCAAGACAAATTCCTTGTGTGTGTAAACACACTTGGCAATAAAGCTCTTTCTGATTCTGATTCTGATTCTGATAAGTTCTCAATGCTTTACTTGGCAAAAAAAATAAATAAAAAATAAAAATAAATTATAAAAAAAATAAATAATTCAATTCAATTCAAGTTTATTTGTATAGCACTTTTCACAGTACAAATCGTTGCAAAGCAGCTTTACAGAAAATTAATTTTCTACAATATATTTATATATTGTAGAAACTTAATATATTTAACATGGCGAAATTTGGTAGTTCTGTATGTTGTCTGAGGGTAGGCATCATCTGAGGTCCTCTGAGGGGTTGGCATCATCTCTTCTCAGGTGTTCTGGATACAGACTGAAGCTTGTGTAAATCCTAGTTACCACGGGACATTAATCCCGTGGCAGAAACAGAGAAACAAATAGAGACATAATTAGCGTAGCTGCTGTTCCAACCAAGCAAAAATGATTTGTTCAATCCAAGCTAAAAAACAATAATGTGTGTTTGATGAGATATAACTGCAGTACAAGATTATGAGATGCATTATGTGAATGCTTGGCTAAAGAGATGTGTCTTTAATCTAGATTTAAACAGAGAGAGTGTGTCTGAACCCCAAACATTATCAGGAAGGCTATTCCAGAGTTTGGGAGCCAAATGTGAAAAGGCTCTACCTCCTTTAGTTGACTTTGTTATCCTAGGTACTACCAAAAGTCCAGAGTTTTTCGACCTTAGGGAGCATGATGGATTGTAGCGTGGTAGAAGACTAGTTAGGTACGCAGGAGCTAAACCATTAAGGGCCTTATAGGTAAGTAATAATATTTTGTAACTGATGCGGAACTTAATAGGTAGCCAGTGCAGAGACTGTAAAATTGGGGTAATATGATCATATTTTCTTGACCTGGTAAGGACTCTAGCCACTGCATTTTGGACTACCTGTGACTTGTTTATTGAAGATGCAGGACAACCAGCTAGCAGTGCATTACAATAGTCCAGTCTGGAGGTCATGAATGCATGAACTAGCTTTTCTGCATCAGAAACAGGTAACATGTTTCGTAGCTTGGCAATGTTTCTAAGATGGAAGAATGCTGTTTTTGTTACATGGGAAATATGATTTTCAAAAGACAAGTTGCTGTCTAATATAACACCCAGATTTTTGACTGTAGAGGAAGTAACAGTACATCCGTCTAGTTGCAAATTATAATCCAAGATATTCTATGTACTGTTTTTTGGTCCAATAAGTAATATCTCTGTGTTATCTGAATTTAATAGGAGAAAATTATTGGTCATCCAATCTTTTACATTTTTAGCACACTCTGCTAGCTTAGATAATTTAGAAGTTTCATCTGGTCTTGTTGAGATATATAGTTGAGTATCATCAGCATAACAATGGAAACTAATCCCGTATTTTCTAATAATATTACCAAGGGGCAACATGTATATTGAAAACAGCAGAGGACCTAGGACAGATCCTTGTGGTACTCCATACTTTACTGGTGATAACTGAGATGACTCCCTGTTTAAATAAACAAAGTGGTAGCGATCAGACAGGTAGGATCTAAACCATCTTAAAGCCTGCCCTTGAATACCCGTATAGTTTTGTAATCGATCTATGAGTATGCCATGATCTATAGTGTCGAACGCAGCACTAAGATCAAGTAAAACTAGCAATGAGATGCAACCTTGGTCTGACACAAGCAGCAAGTCATTTGTAATTTTAACAAGTGCGGTTTCTGTGCTATGGTGGGGCCTGAAACCTGACTGAAATTCTTCATAGAGATAATTTTTTTGCAAAAAAGAGCACAACTGAGCAGACACAACTTTTTCTAAAATTTTAGATATAAATGGAAGATTAGAAATGGGTCTGTAATTTGCTAGTTCATTAGGATCTAGTTGTGGTTTTTTAATAAGAGGCTTAATAACCGTCAGCTTGAATGATTTTGGGACGTGACCTAAAGATATCGATGAGTTAATAATATTGAGAAGCGGTTCTTCTGCTACAGGTAACAACTCTTTCAGTAATTTAGTGGGTACAGGATCTAATAGGCATGTTGTTGGTTTAGATGCAGTGATAAGTTTATTTAGCTCTTCCTGTCCAATAGTTGTAAAGCACTGCAGTTTTTCTTTGGGTGCGATGAATGGAGCTGAAGTACTAGACGCTGCAGAATCTTCATTTGTTATTGTATTTCTTATGTTATCTATCTTATCAGTGAAGAAATTCATAAAGTCATTACTATTAAATTGTGAGGGAATATTTAGATCGGGTGGCGTCTGTTTATTTGTTAATCTAGCCACTGTGCTAAATAAAAAACTTGGATTGTTTTGGTTATTTTCTATGAGTTTGCGGATATGCTCTGCCCTGGCAGCTTTTAAAGCTTACTCCTTCTCCGCCTGTCACTGCCGCCGAGCACCAGGCTTCATCGCGACCGGTGCTCTGCTCGACCAGCCACACGCTCTCCACAACGCCGAGGCTTAACCTCGCCTCCACTGACATCCTCGTATCATTCGGCCATGCCAATATATCCTCCGATCGGAAATGGACAGTATTTAAGCCTGAAGCAAACGCTGATTTATTCCGACGATCCGTTCTCCTGGAGGGTAAACAAAGCGGGTCTGTGCGATACATTTGTCACACTGCAAATTAGCCAACCTCACTTCTAAATCCACTCCAGTCGCAAAGGCGGCCAATAGATCGAACAAAGCCCCGAACTTGCCTCGCTCATCACCATCACTGTCCCGCACAAGACCTGGCTCTCCTAGAGTGTTGGGTCGCAGTGGCAGGCCTCAAACGAGCCTGGGACGTGCCCCAGTTCTCACCGCAACAAAACCTCACTCGCTTCCCGCTTCGGCTCTTTTCACCGCAGCTCTTCTGGCCGCAGCGCCGCTTGTAGCCGGACCTCCAGCTCTCGTAGCAATCAGCGCAAGGCTGCCTCCACTAGCGGCGCAGGCCGTGTTGCAAATGAACTTTTAGGTAAAGTCGCTAAAGGCAGGTCGTTTGTTGCTAAAAGTTTGGATGTCGATGTAATTTTTGTTACCATGACGCAAACTGCGTAGAACACACAAGGAAATTACTCCAATTTTCTGTATTAATTTTCACTAGCATTTTACTTGTATTTTAAATTACACATTACTCAGATAGACCGATAAGATGAAAAAGATTGTTGAACTTAATTTTTCGAAAATCAGTGTACCTAAATTAACTATTATAGGTGCAAACTAACAACTAAAGTGTATCATAAAGAACTATTAATATTATTATTGAATAAATGCAACTAGCAACCAAATTTGCATGTGTTGTGCATACTGCTAGGCACCCCTCTCCAAGTCTCTGCCAGCCGATGTGCGGCTTGGCTGGTCAGCTGTTTCAATACTTTCTTCTCTTCATGTGGTTAAGAGGAAAATCATGTATTTTCATCATTTTATCCAAAAAAAAAAAGTTGTTAAAAGCCGTCATATTTTCTCCTGCTACTTCTATCCCCTCTTCCTTTTCAATGGTCTCCAGCTCCTATTGCACACGCTAGCGCGAGTCTGCCTCTGCTAACTGCGAAGGCTGCACAGGCTCTCCAGCATTTTTCCTTCAAACATAACAAGCCTCCGCGGCCTACAGCTACAGCAGCTGAAATGAGCGCAAAGTTGCTTATGCTTGCAACACATGCCTTCACATCTCAGTCTTTTCCTCCTGTTACTTCTAATCCTTTTCCTTTTCAGTGGCCTCCAGCTCCCATAGCACACGCTAGCATGAGTCTGCCTCCGCTAGCTGCGCAGGCTGCACAGGCTTTTCAGGATGCCATAAACCCCACTCCAGTCCCATGGCTGACAATAGCTGAAGGAAGCGTGAGGCTGCCTCCGCTTGCAACTCAGGCCCACACATCTCAGGCTTTCCTCCTGTTTCTAATGACCCCTTTTTCTTTTCAGTCGCCTCCAGCTCCCATAGCAGACACTAGCCCAGAGGCCGATTTAAAAGTCAGGCTGCCTCTGCTGCAGGGCTGTCAAATAAATTTGAATTTCAAATATTCGTCAAATTCAAAATAAAAATCCACATTCGAATACAAAAACGTTGCATTCGAATTTTAGGTGTGTGTCAGGCAGCCTTATCAGTGGCGCATGAGATGCATCGATGATGGAAGTGTCTTTTGTTTTTTAATGTTTTAACTAGATGCGGTGAAGCTGCATCGTTCATTAAAAATATTGCGGAAAAAGAGTATATCAATGCGGACATGTTGTTAACGTCAAAATTGAAACCAAGCCGTTCACACAGAACGCGTATTTTGCGCATTTTCTAGAGTGACATCTATCACTTTTACACTCGCATCTCGCACAAGAGAGAAGCATGTTTAGAAAGCCATGTAAAATGTCTAATTGGCTTTTGTCTCTTTGTATTAAACCATGCATACATGATGCTGTTTTGTTCATCATTGTTCAAGCAACATAATTATATTTGGTTTATAATGCACTTTTTCACAGATAGTCATGTTGTTTTATTGCTTTAATAAACGTGCATTAGTAATATTTTGCTCGATGCGCCCTCTTGTGGCCTCAGGAGAGAAGCCAAAAGCTTTTCCCCCCTAACTGAAATTATGCCTTTCAAATTCGAATATTGATAATATATGTGCAAAATTCGAATTTAGTTTTTCAGCCATTTTGACAGCCCTACTCTGCTGTCAATCACGTCCCATGCTCCTTTCCCTCATAGCTTCCTACTTCATTCAAAATAACGTTGTCTTTCTCCAGATCAAGTTCCGGCTCCCCTCGAGATTCAAGACGCAGCAGGCCATCAGCAAGCATGGGCCACGCCCCAGACTCGGCAGCTTCTCATACTGCATTGCCTCTCTCCTCAATAAATCACTGCGGTGCCTTCAGCTACAGCGCCGCACGCAACGTCGCCCGCTGGCTTGGCTTCCCAAACTCCTATCCTTTACACTCCCTTCCTTCTACCTCTGGCGGCAGACGCTAGCGTGAGGCTGCCTCCGCTAGCCACTCAAGCTCAGCCACCTTACTCCTACCCTTCCGCTACTCCTTTTCCCTATCAATGGCCAGCAGATCCTGCTGCAGACATCCAAGTAGGGCATCATCAGCCAGCAACGCAAGCTTACTGGCCTCCTCCCTCATTTCCTTCTACCTCTTCCTACGTGCTTCCCTAAGCACCAGAGGCTAATCCGTGCGCAAGGCTGCCTCCGCAAATGGTTTTGGCTCCTCCCTATCTTCTTTCTAACCCTTCCCTCCAATCTAAACCCCAGTACACTTCATTCACAGCAGTCCCACTACCTACCCCACCGAATGCTGCAGCTCCAGCACCACCCCCTGTGCCAATACCATCAAGTCTCAGATTCTCGCAGAAATTCTGAGTGCTGGCTCCGGAGGCGGACCCATCGCCAACCCCAGTTCCTCACTGTTCGCAACTCGTATCCCTATAACACATCCTTCAAAACCTCTCCTCGATGCGTTACTCTGTTCCTTCCTCAAAGCAGGTTCACCCAGTACCATCCATTCATATCCAACAGCTGATCCAAGCTCTCAGTCGATGGTCATCGGACGCCTTCAAGAGCTATATCAGGACCAATAATTTTCACAAAGAAAGCCCATCTAACTCTGATCAATTTAATGAAATTTGATGCTGCCGCTTCAATGCTTTGCTTAATATAATACTGCCACTGCAGTGCCCTGCTTAATTTGATACTGCCACTGCAGTGTCCTGCTCATTTGATACCACCGTTGCAGTGCCCCGCTTAATTTGATACTGCCGCTGCAGTGCCCCGCTTAATTTGATACTGCCACTGCAGTGCCCCGCTTAATTTGACACTGCAGTGCCCTGATAATTTTATACTACCGTTGCAGTACCTTGCCCATTTGATGCCGCTGCGGTGCCCCGCTTAATTTGATACTGCCGCCGCAGTGCCCTGCTCATTTGATACTGCCGCCGCATTGCCCCACTCATTTGATACTGCTGCTGCAGTGCCCCGTTTAATTTCATACTGCCGCCGCAGTGCCCTGCCCGTTTCATACTGCCGCTGCAGTGCCCTGCCCGTTTCATACTGCCGCTGCAGTGCCCCGTTTAATTTCATACTGCCGCAGCAGTGCCCTGCCTGTTTCATACTGCCGCTGCAGTGCCCTGCCCGTTTCATACTGCCGCAGCAGTGCCCTGCTCATTTGATACTGCCGCTGCAGTGCCCTGCTCATTTGATACTGCCGCCGCAGTGCCCTGCCCGTTTGATACTGCCGCAGCAGTGCCCTACCCGTTTCATACTGCCGCTGCAGTGCCCCGTTTAATTTCATACTGCTGCCGCAGTGCCCTGCCCATTTCATACTGCTGCTGCAGTGCCCTGCCCGTTTCATACTGCCGCTGCAGTGCCCTGCCCGTTTCATACTGCCGCAGCAGTGCCCTGCTCATTTGATACTGCCGCTGCAGTGCCTTGCTCATTTGATACTGCCACTGCAGTGCCCCGTCTAATTTCATACTGCCGCCGCAGTGCCCTGCCCGTTTCATACTGCCGCAGCAGTGCCCTGCTCATTTGATACTGCCGCTGCAGTGCCCCGTTTAATTTGATACTGCCGCCGCAGTGCCCCGCTCGTTTCATACTGCCGCAGCAGTGCCCCGCTCGTTTGATACTGCCGCAGCAGTGCCCCGCTCGTTTGATACTGCCGCCGCAGTGCCCCGCTCGTTTGATACTGCCGCCGCAGTGCTCCGCTCGTTTGATACTGCCGCAGCAGTGCCCCGCTCGTTTGATACTGCCGCAGCAGTGCCCCGCTCGTTTGATACTGCCGCCGCAGTGCCCCGCTCGTTTGATACTGCCGCCGCAGTGCCCCGCTCGTTTGATACTCCCGCCGCAGTGTCCCGCTCGTTTGAAACTGCCGCCGCAGTGCCCCGCTCGTTTGATACTGCCGCAGCAGTGCCCCGCTCATTTGATACTACCGCGGGCTCTCCCTTCCAGTGCAGCAGAGCCGCGGCTCCCTCTGGTCGCAGTGAGAGCCCTCCATCCATTGTTTTGAGCCTCATGGCTCATTCAGCATCGGACAGGGCTCTCCCTTCCAGTGCAGCAGAGCCGCGACTCCCTTCGGTCCTGTCAAAGGGAGTCGCCTGCCAATACCGATTTTTGCCTATTCTGATTTTCTTTCTAAGAACTATAATTGACAGCATATACAAACAAAAATCTATGCAAATTGCAATGCAAAAATTATTTACATAAAATAAATTATTAAACATTACAATTCCCCCAATCTGGACTAAGTTACAGATTTTCTCTCACTTAAACAACTCTCAAAATAAAGTGCTCTGTGACTGGAAAGAGGAAGAAATAGTTAACTTAAAATGAGTTGCTGTATGTAACAAAACAGATGTCATTTCCCACAATTTTTTATAAATGGTCATGTTTTTTCCCCTAACCTTATTAAATCTGTCATCTTTCACATCAAATTCTTACTTTGTTTCAATGAATTCAATTAGCATAATAAGAAACTGTAGAGTTGTTACCATCCACATGAAATTAGTATTAACAAACACTATCTTTCCACTGCTGAGGAAACAGAAGCTGCATCTGAAGTGGCATTAGATGCATTTACACAGACAGTTTGATAAAGCTGAGGTGCCATAAATGCATTTACACTGCAAAATTTCAAATGCATAAATAATTTTCTAAGATTAATGTTTTACATATTTTTTAAACATACAAATAAGCTTTCCTGTAGCTCAAATAGTAGAGCATGGTGCTAGCAACGCCGAGATCGTGGGTTCGATTCCCAGGGAAAGCAAGTGCTGATCAAATGTAAAAACTAATTTGAATGCTATGTAAGTCGCTTTGGATAAAAGCGTCTGCTAAATGCATAAATGCTGAAAAAATGCAATGATTCTTTTAAATATGACTAAACCACCAGTAGGTGGCGGCAAGTGTCTGTTTTAATGAGTGAGTCATTTATTCATTCATTCAACCGATTCATTCAAACGGCTGATTCATTCAGAAACAAGGCAAGTGACTGTCCTTATGAATGGGCCACTGAATCATTGACTCACTCGATTTGTTCAAAAACGTGGATTCATTCAGTAACGAAACACCGCTGTGTGTAGCTCGGAGACACACAACAGTTAGTTCTGCTGTGGCTTTGATCGGCACTATTTTCATCAGCGAAATTGAGCAAAAACAGTCAATATTTTGTCTAAAATCTACGTCACTTAATTTGAACTTCTTGTTTATTGAAATACTATTGTATAAAATCAGTGTCACATTGCAATCGTGTTGATATTGATATGCGGGGAAACATCATGGCCGTATAATGTTGCTTATCTAAATCATATTTTGTAAATGTCTTTTTTTTTTTCTGCCGCAGTATGCATCTATATATTTCTGTGAGTTACTTTGTGTGTGCTGTCTCTCTCACACACTCATTCAGACCGCACGATATAAATACTTTATCAGTCGCCGTTTACACTGAATGCCTGCACCGCTGGCAATAAAAGGATCGGTTCGGAATCGGCTACACGTGAGACTGACCGGCCGGTCACCGATCCGGGCCGATCATGCAAAAAATCGTCTGATTCCGATCACTGGCCGGTCAATCGGTGCATCTCTACCAAATATGCTTACTAAATGCTCAATCATATTATATGTTAGTGCGAACTCGTGAATTGCTATTCGCTCTGTCGTGCTGGATATCAGCTTCTGGGTCAAATCCTGACTGATGGCAATTCATTCTTGCCTTATCTGCTTGTGATTGACCACAAGTTCTCTATAGGATTAAGATTCAGGGAGTTGCCTAGCCACAAATTCAAAATTTAACTAAAATGATATCTGAGCCACTTCATTATCACTCTTGCTTTTGTGATATGGTGCTCTATCATGCTGGAAAATGCACAGATCATTGCCAGATTGCTCCTGGGTCAGTGGAAGAAGTTGTCCTTGCAGGACGTTTTGATACCATTCATGGCAGTGTTTGCAAAACATAATTTTTAATTTATGTATGTATGTATGTATGTATGTATGTATGTAAATATGTTTGCAAAACACAAAATTTATGTTACGTATGTACATTTATGTTATGTTTTTGGCCATGGCTGTAAGGCATCTAAAGAGCCTCAGCAGACTTACAAGGTACTATAGCTTCAACATTAAAATTTAAAATAATTTAAAATAAAAGGTTTGTAAAAAAAAAAAAAAAAAAAACGTAAGATATATTACAAAATATACCACATACAACAGACATAATTCATACATCGTGAAATTTGCATGAGCTACTAAGATTGATCTATTCTCATATACAGAGAGAAAAAAAAAAAAAAAACAAAGAATGAAATGCTGAGACTTGAGTTCATCTGCTTCCTTTCCTTCATCTTTAACTTTGGATTTAAAAACTTCTTCATGAACGATGACTCCATGTAATAACAAATATGATGCCAAAGTATCATTCCTCCAGATTTCATTTTAAACTTATATGAAGAATGTAAATCAAAACCGAACAGAAAAATAAGAGCACCTACTCTATCAACTACCATACCATAACGTACATAAAGAGTTTTTTCATTAAAAACAAGGAATTTAACCAAATGTAACCCATATTTGCCACTAGGTGGAGCCAGAAGCTACAGTTAGGCATTTTTGTTCATGTTTAAGCAGATGTTCTCAAGCAATATTTTCACAGACTTCGTATTGGTTCAATGCCTTTGTAGCCTCAACTTAAATTATATTATTCCTAAAGAAATTTCACAAAATTTTTCATCCTGTTTATTTATTCTGAAACGTTGCAGTTTGCATTATACATCTACGTAATATGGAATCAATGAATATAGCACATACTCAATTTTTTTGAAAGACCTGGCAACCATCTCATTGTATTGTGGTGGTTTTGCATGCAGTAGGGCCAATTTCTTTCAGAAAATGTAGCTGGATATAGGCTAGGCCTACTGTTTGAGTCATTTTTATATTCATGCAAGTTTTAGAGTAAAAAAGTTTAATATGCTAATTGACATACTGTAAAATGAGGCATTTCATCATAATATTTTATTTATTTTTTTTTTTAATTGTGAGTTTTTTAAATTTGTGATTCATAAGGCCTGACCATTAGTTACACCACTGCTGCCAAGATCAAATAAATTACCATAAAAGTTATTGATACGATTCGTGCTCTGTAATTGGAAGCCCTCTGAAGACATAAAAAAAATATTTGTGTGAGAAACAGGCCTAAATTTAATTTATTGCTCACATAAAATCTTCCTCTGTCCTATCAATTCAAATGCCTAAACACCCGTGAACTTTGTTTTCATTCAAATGGACTCTCAGCGCGGAGTCGTCGACTGTGCTTAAACCTCACTGGCTGTTGCGTGTATCGTAGTCTTGCAAAATTTGAATATTCATTATCGAAATAAGAGAAGGTTTACATCTTTTCATCACAGAGTAAAGTTGAACAACATGTAAAACAATGTGAAATGTACCAGTGCTACAGAAAGCATGAGGTGGCTGAACAGTTGTATTTTTAACTTTTGAAAAGGAAGCAGATCTTTTAAATTGCAGACTTACTTATAACTTCAGTTGGTTTGAAATAGATTCGATATTGTACCTCCCTCTAGCAAATATTTCAGATGACCTGACTAAAACCCTTTGGAGCTAAATCCTTTTGAATTCTGAATAGCTTTGATACATTATACATAATTACTATTTTTCATATATTCAACAAATTGACAGCATGTTTTTATGGAGTGGAAAATCTGTGTCCATCTACTAAGATAAACATTTCATTTTTTAAATCACACCTGCAGGTGGCTGAAGGTTTTTGGTTTGACTCAAGAAATATAAATAGAGCAAAAGAAAACCACAATCTGGAGAGCATCTCATGTAGATGATCTTAAGCACACTCTGCAAACATAAAGCACGGAGACATTTACAAGCAGGTCACTTTATCCTAGTAAAGAAGCCAGGTTAAAAAGCTTTTTTGACTGACTGACTAAATTTAGAAAAGCAAACTAGTGTACAGCTCTCACTATTACTGCCATATAAAAATATGCTATTAAATATGACATTTCAAATTTGACCAGAGAGATAATGATGGAAAATCTGAGAACACACATTGAAATATAAAGTAAATCTTGCAGATGTTGCTTCTTTAAAGTGTATTGACAAATGTAACAATACAAATGTGTGACATTTAAAGAATGATTACAGACATTCTCTGTTCAGTGTTCATTCTCTGCTCATTGTTTTGATTTTCTTTGATCTGTTTTTGAAAGAAAAAATTCAAAGCACACAGACAATTCTTTGATAAGAAAAGAACACTTCCAGTCATTTTTTGAGGTGAATTACTGAATGAGCAGCTCTTAGTCTTTCTCTTCTGCACAATCAATGTTCATCTTCAGTCTCGTGTGTCTCAGTGTGGGTTTCCTGAATAAGTCTGTTTATTCTTCACAGTCAAACCAAACTGAGACCCTGAACCTTCACCAGTTTTCTGTGGCTTTGAGATGGACGGAAAAACAGTCTGTTCATCATGCAAACACACAAAAAAAAACACCTCCAGCGTTTGAGACCGAAAGCATCAAACATGCCTTTTTCAAGTTTCTGAATATTACCATAGTAACAAATCATTTAAAAATGCAAATTAATATTGTTTATTTGCATATACTGTGAATATCTGGATCAGTTCTGGGGGTGATACCAAATAAAATGCATAAAATTATTATTCAGATTTCAGAAAGTACAAACTTTTCTCACTGCCTTTCATAGTGATAATTAGATAATCATGGGTTTATACTGTATTTCTAGATGTTTCTCTGGTAACGTTGATTTCATCAGTATGAAAACTAGATTCAGTCATTATCTATGCTGAAGCCATGGCAATTGTTGACAATTCAAATATAATATAAAAATTAATGTAAATAATAATTGATTCTCTGATTCTACAACTTTAAATGAGCAATAAACAAGAAATAATATCAAGAAATGTTTATTTTTGTTTATTTTTCAATTAATAAAATATATAATTCTACTGTAAAACATCAGAAAAATTAGCAAGAGCAGGAATGAACTAAAAAAAAGCAGCATAAGCAAATGTATTTAGCATGTACAAGTCTAAAGCAGGTCAAAGACAGTAAATATTCAGAAAGATGAGAAAGAGACAACTGTCATTTTAACAGCTGCTATTAAAGAGTCTTTATTAACTGTCAAAGGCTGTTGTGTCTCTGCATTTAGAGTGGAAACTTTACAGTATATTCTAAAAGTGTCAATCAAGGGTTTTATTTCCTGTCCTCATCACACCCTCAGATAAACTGAGATGGCAAACTATTTTAAACATGTGAAAGAAGCAACATGAACAGCAGTGGAAACTTCAAAGTGTCTCATGATTCACACACACATGATTCACAACTGTTCAACACTACATTATGAATTATAATAACATTTTAATAAACAAACTCTGAATGTAAACAGATGTGTGTGTGTGTGTGTGTATACATATACATATATATATATATATATATATATATATATATATCATAGTCATAATCATATCATAGTCTATTTTTTAAAAATACAGATGTGTGAAGATTTGTTATCTGTTATAAGTGAGTTAGTTGAGTCTCATGCAGTGACTGATCGTGGTGTAATCAGAGATAATCTCATTCTTACTGAACCTGACTGTAGCGTCACTGAGAGACTCTTCATGCTTCTGGAAACTGACAGCAGCGTACAGGAGCCCATCAGAGGGGATTGTGGGTAGATCATCAAGAATGTTCATTTGGGCTGATCCAGGATCTGAGAGAGAATCATGTCTGCTGTCTGCACATGATGACTTGACATGCATATGAGAGAAAATTAATTTTAAAATGAGAAAATATCTCATAAGCACAATATACAAACACACACACAAACTGTAACTCACTGTTGTATTTTTCTTTCTCTTTTTCTTGTCTGATGTTGAGATTCTTCCTAATTACCCCAAACAAAATGAATTGATCAGAGAAAGACAAAATAGATTTACATCAAATGTCAGGAGCATTTGAGACACAAAACTCATTGAGTGAGATTTACTGAAGCAGATCTGAAACAATCAAACAATTTAATTAAACAATTCAGGAGATAAATAATGAAACCAAGTGTCACCTCGTCTCTTGTGTCTTAATCTCCACACAGTCAGAGTGAATCCACCGATCAGCAGCAGAATCATACACACACTAATAATGATGATCATGGAGAAATCTGAAACAAAACACACAAACACAGAGTGATAGTTAAACTTCATGCATTAGAAATACAATTAATTGATCAAATTAAACTAAATTATGGGGGGAAATTAGCACATTTTAGTCTCTCTTCTGCAGACATGCACACAACTCTACTTCATCTCTCTGTTGAGTCTCATGTGGGTTTCCTGAATAAAGGCTGTTAGTTCTTCACAGCCGAATTAAACTGAGACTCAACCTTCAGCTCATCTCTGTGGTTTTGATGTGAAATGAAAACATATTAAACACACTTCATCAAACACACTAAACACCTGCATTTATGAGCAATGTCACAAAATGAGATTCAAAGGTGTCTTAAGCAATAAAGGAAATTTTTATATGAGATTACAAGGAATCAAAAAAAAAAAAAAAAAACTGACAAGTTTGTAAAAAAAAAAAAAAATATGCATAAAAATAATACGTCTGAAATAAAGTTCCATAGAAATCCAGAGACTCAGATGTACAGTAGGTCAATCATTTTATCTGAGGATAAATTACTATATTGATATCTACTTAGTTATGTGAAAGAGTAAAATACAAATTTTAGTGCATTAAATTTAAGAGAAACAGCATATTAAAGACACCAAGAATGACTTTAGAACGACCCTCTCAATGTCACACTGAAAGATCTGTAAGTGGTCATAATTGACAATGTAAATAAAATAAAGTTATCTTACTTCTGTCCTTATCTTTGCTGACATTTAAATGCACTTTTGTGATGACATGAGCTCCACACCAGTATATCCCAGAATCCTCTTCTCTCAGATCAGTGATGTTCACAGTAAAGGCTCCAGTAGATGCTTCATCACTGAAAGAGAATCGATCATCTCTGATCGTCTCCAATGAAACTCCATCCTTCACACACATGGAGGCTTCATGTGCTTTGCAGAAGCTTTTCTGATCTTCATCATGATGTTTGCACTGGATTGACACGTCGTCTCCTTCATATTTAGTCAAGTTCAGCTCTGGAAATGATTACAGACACAAGAACATCAATTCACAGCAGTAGCTTCACATATTCAGATTAGTGCTGGGCGGTTTGACCAAAAATCTGTATCACGTTTTTTTTTTTAGGATTCTTGCAGTTTCACGGTTTATCACGGTTTGCCCCTGACTTGCCTTTATAAATCAGATTGCATGAAACAGTTGCAGAACCACTGCATTTTAATCACGATCCAAACAAACATGATGCTACATTATAGTATGAGCATGTTTTAATGTAAATTAGATTGTATAATTTCAAAATTTTAAGCTAAAAACAGAACGGTCTGACCATAACTTTGTGAAATTATGCTAAATAAAACATATCTTTATGAAACAAAAACAGCGAGAAGGGTCTGGCTGCAGACATGCACTTGCATTTCAGACTTGCACTCTCAGGCACCTGCACTTCCGCAAGTGACGTCACTTGCAGTCTTTTTTTATTTTTTATTTTATTTAATTTATTAATTATTTTTTTAATTGGATCTCTCAACATTTTACACAAGTAGCCAGGTGGTGAAGACAAGAAAAACGAAACTAAATTACAAAAAGACAAGACCCACAACGCAGTGCTCTCATTAAGTGCTTTTAAACCTCCTTTAGAAAATCATAAACACTTAATATGGCTAATTGTGCTATTAAAATATCAAATTCAATATACAGTTTATTAATAAAATGTACACTCTCAAAAAGGATGTGTTAATTAATAACACATTTTTGTGTTATGGCCATTTTAACACATTTTGTGTAATTTTAAGTTGATCATGTGTAAAAAGAAAGAGAGAGAGAGAAACAACACAGTGTGTCCAACACAATATGTGTTAACTATCATCCAATCACATTGCTGCCTACATCACTCCACAAGCTGTTAACCAAATTCATGCCTCTTTTTCATTGGTGGATGACGTGGATGCACTCATGTCAGGTATATGGATTTCCCCGCTAGAAATGTAATGTTCCCAGAGTTTTCTCAGAGCATCCCGCCGGTGTCAATGACGTTCCCAGAACGTTTCTCGAGATGCTCATGATGTGGCGCTCTTTAAAGTGTTGGGGGACGTTATTTGGAGGACCTTCAGGGATTAACACTGCTCAGAGTGTATTTGGCAGAAGTGGGACTTTCAAGTCACAAGCAAGTCTCAAGTCAAATCCCAAGTCCTCAAAGAGTTAAAGTTAATGAGATAGTTAAGTGACTAATTAAATGATGATTGTGCATTAGTGATGAACACCTGCTGTTATTGAGAATTACAGAGGATCAGATGTTGGTTTTATTGGTTAAAATGATGCCACCATCATGGAGATCAGTGTTTGCTTTAGTTGGGCTCTTGACCCTTGACTCCTGTGTTTTGTAACAATGCATGTGGTTTTGTAATGCAGTGAGGTCAGTGCTGTACAGTGAGTAGTAGGAATGGTTGATGTGAAACTGGCATTTTGATACAGTGTCGAGATCTCGAAGCGCAGATATTTTGAAACACTGCTCCAAAGTGTGATTTGAAACACCCCTGTCACGTGACTAAGGTGATTTGAAGCATCGGGACGTGTCACAAGTTTGTTCGAGACATGGTATACCTGCCGAATCTGCGTTTGATTGACAGGGTTGGTAACAAATCACACAATAGCACATCTGTGTCAACCTAACTCCCACAAAGTATAAAAGTGGAATTAACGCATCTTCACTTCGTGGGTTTTTGTGAGAGGAGAGAAATTTTGCGATATAGTGTAATTTGGTTATTTATATTTAGGCTACATTAAAAGTTTTTATTAAGATATTGCTAGATAGGCTATAGACATTGACAGATAATTGGGATAGATATACTGATACATTCATATAGGCACACATATACATTCATATAAATTATATAGTGACAAGCACAGCAAGTTAGAGACAGGATATCATAGGCAAGTTGATACATAGATTATTTCATATTCATAGATTACATAATTTTTAAATAAAAATCTTTATATGTAAAATAAAGTGGCTTGATGTACTTTGTCTATTTTTCATTACCAAAATAACACTTATTTATTCACAAAGAGTTCATTCAGATGTCAGAACGATGTTTCAACACATTACAAGAACAGAACAATAAAAACACACATTTTAATTGTTTATTATAATTTTGTGAAGACGACTGCGTCAACCCAAGGAGACAAAAATCCAGTCAAGCACACTAACCACTCCCCCAAATCACTTGGTGGCTCTATTAACACAACATACGTTATAATTCATCAATTCGCGTAACTTTCTTTGTCAACGCTGTTTCAGAGCAATACTTAAAAATGACCACTAGGTGTCACCGTAGAAACGGGTGTCGAAATGTTTCGAAGCCTCGACTGCAACAGTGTTTCACGAAGACTCGCTCTGCCCACCACTAGTGTGAGCAGCTGTTTTTATAGGTTTTGCATAAACGACCCTGTGAAACTACAGCATGCAAACAAAGTGCAGCTCTAATAGTTAATTTGATTTAATAGTTAATCCACTATTGAGGATCGTATGATAAGTGTTCATGTCTAAAAGCCTGAGTAAAACCAGTATTTTTTTTCCTCTCAATATTGAAGTATTATGGTATCACTTGTTTAATAGAATTTTTTTTTTTTTGGCAGCTCTGTAATAGCTTACTGTCAGTCAATAAACCAATGACAGAAACCATTCAAATGAATTATAAGCATAAGTTAATCTGGTACTTCAAGGTTTGATTCAACAATGCACAAATGTTTGCTGTAAAACAATATTGTGACGGCTAAAGAAAACACTGACCACAATTATGGTGGCATCTGGGTTTTTTTTTTTTCCCAGTTGATTCCATCCAAGGCTGTGGCTGAAGTCAGATGTAGTTTTTGTTTCTCTTTTCTTCAGTGATGTTGATTGTTAACAGCAGCTGTTCATTATTAATGCTCAATCATCATTTAATTAGTCACTAAATTATCTCATTAACTTTAACTCTTAGAGAATTTGGGATTTGACTTGAGACTTGCTTGTGACCTGAAAGTCCCACCTCTGTTGAGCAGTGTTAATCCATGAAGGTCCTCCAAATAACGTTCCCAACCCTTTAAAGAACTCCACATCATGACCATCTCGGGAACATTCTGGGAATGTCATTGACACCAGCGCGACGTTCTGAGAGCGCTCTGGGAACATTACATTTCTAGCGGGGTAGATGTTTTCATTCTAACACTGCTTGTGAACTACTTTTTGTACTGTTAATGTTAAGTATTCAAATCACATGTGAATATTGGCTTTGTGTAAATGTAGCAGTCAAGTTTTAATAAATAAATAAATGTATATATATATATATATATATATATATATATATATATATATATATATATATATATATATATATATATATATATATATATAAGCTTTTTTTGTATTGTATTCATTTTAAGTGGTTAAGAATAGCACATCTATGACACAAATTGTGTGATTTATGACACATAGTGTGTTAAATATTTGAACACACTGCCTGTGTTAAGAAGAATAACACAATTGTTCTGTTAAAATTTAATTAACAAAAAATGTGTTGTCCTTAACTAGACACACAAGTGTGTTAAGATATAACACAGGTTGTGTTGTTTTTAACACATCTGTTTTAAGAGTATATATGTATATAGTGTTTTCCTCCCATATCGCAAAACATGGCATAATGTGGCATAACGGACTAAGATTACAGACCAAACTCAATATGCTCTTCATTATGAAAACATAATTAATATGTACAGATAAGCAGGTGAGCCCAGAATAAACGCAACGCGCAAAGTTTCGCGTTTTCCCATTCCAATAAAATGTCTACAGCCCTTTTGTATCGTCTTTGTCCATTAAGCTACATTACGTGTTTTATCTATAACGATTTTCTACGGGAGGAAAACGTTTAATGTGCAACTTAACGCATTGCGTTTTGGGCTTGTCTGCTTGCCTGCATGGAGTTGGTCCTTTTAATATCACTTAATCATTTCTTAATGCGTGTTCATGGTCTGTATAGTTTGCATCAACAATAAGAAATAGCCTACTGAATTTGGTCTTTATCATCTTAGTCCGTTATTATGCCACATTAAGCGTTTTGCTGTATGGGAGGAAAAATGAAAGTTTGCTCATTGTGTTCACGGACATATGCTTGCCTTGTAGTAGTACATTAAATTAATAAACTATATATCGAATTTGATCTTTTAATAGCACTATCAGCCATATTGAGTGTTTATGGTTTTCTACTGGAGGTTTAAAATCACTTAACGAGTGACTTTGCACATTGCGTTCATATTCTGCTGTTCTGTGACCGTGGATTTGTGGGTCTTGTCTTTTTCTCTTACAGATGACTTGCAGGACCCTGTATGTTATGATATTAAATTAGTTTAACCACCACAGCGTCTCGTCTCCATTGGCAACACGCACGGTTTGTGTTGATTGCAAGTGACGTCGCAGGTAGCAAAAAGTGGCTACTTGTGTAAAATGTTGAGAGATTCATTTTGAAAATTATTAATAAATACAATAAAATAATAAATAAAAAAGACTGCAAGTGACGTCATTTGCGGAAGTGCAGGTGTCTGAGAGTGCAAGTCTGAAAATGCAAGTGCAAGTCTGCAGCCAGACCCTATTGAAAACAGCAGACAGGCTGAAAGAGAGGCAAATTCATTCCCTGCCAGCAGGTGGCACTTATGGAACAGAAACAATAGAACATTTCCTTGGTTACTGCTGTAAACAAAGCAGCGCTGCACTTTTTAGTACTACATTAATATGCATTATATGGAGGTAAGATAAAAAAAAAAAAAAAATACCATCTAAACTTTTCTAAAAAAAAACAAAAAAACAGTCAGTTCGCCTTAGAGATACATTCATTACCCCAATTCAGTATTTAGGATTTTCTTCCAATATTTTGCGCATTGCTCTACCTTCATTTTCTCTTCTTTGCATTCGTCTTCAGCATCTCTGGCTTCTGTTAACGGCCATTTACAGTTGGTTTATTTGTCCAGTTAAAGAATTAGTTTATTAATAGTTCCCTAACCATTAGTCAGAAGTGGATGCAGTTAACATCTCCTCTCAATTCATGATGCTGTCTACATTACTTAGCCACTTGTACCGGTATGTCAGTTTTTTAAAAATTCATTCTGTGTGTGTAATTCAAACCGGTTTACCGTTTGAACCAGTATATTACCTAGCACTAATTCAGATGAATAAACCTTCCTCACCCTCGTTCATGATGACGATCAGATGAGTGTAAAGATAATTGAGGTCTGTTTCTAATGTGACTGCACACCAGTATTTCCCAGCATCCTCTGCTGTCAGTCCAGTGATGGTCCCAGTGAAGACACTTGCAGTGACGTCATCTTTCAGAGTCAGTCTGTCAGTCTTGGTCTCTTTCTCTTCTCTCACAGTCTCACTGAGAGGATTTCTGTCTCTAGTGGAGCACTTCCCCTTACAGAGAGACTTTGGCTTTGATTTATAGATTGAATCATAAGGGCAGATGATCTCAGCAGATTCTCCTTCATGTCTCATTACTGGAGCCACTAAAAACAAACACAGACATTTAACACAAATTATTCTGAACAGATTTATTACAATGAAATCATGTGAATTGACTCACTGATGAGGTTGAGCTGAATTTTCGTGGTCAGGGAGATGAAAGTCAAATATGTGTCTCTGGTTTCTGCTCCACACCAGTAAACTCCAGCATCTCTCACGCTCACATTACTGATGCTCACTGTAAAAACTCTCTCTTCATTTCTCTCAGATGAACCACTCATTTGTGTCACTTTAGATGAGATGAATTTCTGGCAGACATGATTATCATCCTCTTTATAGTAATGAACATTATGTTTCTCTGGGATCTGACAGGTGAAGTTGACTTCTTCACTGAGACGAGTAGATTCTGTCACTCTCTTTGGATAATTTGCATCTACAAACCAAAAGAAATTACAGAAAAATCAGAACAAATACTTAAACATATACACATAATTAAAGTATCTGAGGTTCCTCACCGTGTTTGACGCTCAGCTGAAGTTGAGTGAAGCTCTCAGTATAGTCAGATACTTTCACTCCACACCTGTATGTTCCTGCATCTGCAGCTTTCAGCTCTCTAAAAAACACCATCAAGACTCCTGCTCTGGTGTCGTCATATAAAGAAACATCTCCATTCTCCATCCATTCATCCTGAACTCCTGGATTCTTCCTCTCTGAACATCCATCTGATTCTTTACAGATGTATTTTGGCTTGGTTTTGTATTGAGGATGTTCACACTTGATCATCAGATGACCTCCTGAGAAGCTGCTCACTCTAGACATGCCCACTACATCTGTTTATCACAAATATCACTTTATATGTACATCAAATGATAATAATATAATGATAATATATTTCATTTCATTCAAGTCAAATATATTTTTAAACATTAAACTCAGAATGACTGTATTGGGTTATAGCAATGAAAGGTAACACCTGGATCTACAGTACTCACCCATAATAATATGTAGATGAACAGTAGTAATAATGGAGTAACTGTATGAAAATGTTTTGATCTGAACTCCACATAAATAAACTCCTCCATCTTCTGGTGTCACAGCAGAAATTACCACAGTTACATATTTTTGATCTCTTCTTTCAGACATACTGAACCTTCCATTCTTTTTCAATGAGCTGTTTATGATCTCATCAATGGAGCCATTTCCCTCTTTGAATATGATCTTGGGATTATTAATATGATTCTGTGAATATTCACAGCTGAAGATGGAAGATCGTTCCCTTCTCACCTCCACTCTCTTTGACATGTAACAACATGGATCTGTCATTTACACAAAAGAGAACATTTATGTAACGTATGTGGGATCTTTTGTTAAGTAGACGTAATGAGGTTGCATAAAAATGCCATGTCATTTATATGTCTGTTATATTAGTTCAGCAAAGCACAACACTTCAGCCAAAGCAGAGTGTTTGTCACTTAAATTACCTTATAGCAAAATAAGTTTTAATTTCTTAACATAGTTCATTCAGTAAGTATCATAACAATGAACAATAATTGTCCCCAGCATTTATTAATCTAGGTTAATCCAAACAGATACTTGTACAAATTACAGATGTACATTTTAACATCTCAATATGTATACATTAACATAAATAACTCTTTATTTTGATGGTTCTTTTTGAACATTATTTTGACAATAAATAAAGTTGCACCTACATGTCAACCAACTCTCATTAAAGTATTGGTATTAGTAACTGTCTGATTAATAATTGCTAACTCTTTACTGTGTTCTCTCAACAGACAATCTACTGACTATAACTTTGCAAGTACATGTCAACTTATTCCAACCCTAACCCTACTAATACTCTACTAACAGTCTAATGAGAGTTAATAGAAATGTAGGTGCAACATTACTTATAGTCAACAAAATGTGTTAAAGGGACCATCAAATAAAGTGAATCCAATAAGTTAATGTGTAATGAACAAACAGTAACTTACTATTAACAATACTAAATTTCTAAATAAATGAACATGGACCTAGATTAATAAATGCTGAAAAATTGTGTTCATGTTAACAAATTGAACCTTGTTGTAAAGTGTTACCAGTTAAAATTGTAGATACAGTACTGTAACTACAATAAAACAGCTATACTGTAGGTAAATGGATCCTACACAAACCCTCCATTGTCAAGTTCCCTTCTTGCCCACAGTCCATTTTTGAAAAAAAAACAAACAAATAAATAACGAAATAAATATAAAAAATAAAGGATATTAACATTCAGTAAATTCAGCCCTATTCATAACATATCAAAATTACTCACCGTCTAGCACATTCAAATATATTTCAATAACCTCTGAACCTGAAAGCCTAATCTTGTATCTTCCAGAGTCCTGTGCATTTAGTTCTCTGATTAAAAGCATGACATTTCTGTTTTTGTTGAGATACAAAGCGTATCTTCCTTTACTAATCCATTGGGCTTGTTTTTTGTTGTCTATTATTATATCCCACTTGCCATTGGTTTGTTTTTGCAGATTGTGATTGTTATTGGGTGAAGACCTGACAGTATCAACAAGAAGGCTTCCTCCAGAATATCCAGTGACGCTAAAGCATCTCACTGCACCTGTCAATCAGATTGATACTGTGATCAGAAAGCTGATGAACAGAAAACAACATCATTACTGCAGTGATGAAAGAGAAAAGCTCTGACCTGAGATCAGGTAGAAAGTGAAGAAGATGAGGAGGATCTTCATTGTGACTTGAGTTCAGTCTTCTTTATGCTGAATGATCTCTGTGTGAATCTCTCTGTCTCTACATCTGTCTGCTTTAGTTACTTCCTCTTTATTCAGCACTTTATCAGTAATGAGCAGCTTTACTGGCTCCTCCCACCATCACCACTGACTGAATATCACATTAATCACACTGAAAGAGCGCCACCTACTGGAGGATACAGTGCCTCATACTGACAGTTCATAAATGTTTCATGTTTCATGTTCTCCATATAAGGACAAATGACACTGAAGCAAACTGATCGGCATTATTCAAATCTTCCACCAGGTGGCGATTGTTAAAACATTTAGTTCCAGGGTCTCAGGAAACTTACAAGGGTGTTTCAAGATTCAAATAATTTCAAATAAAAGGTTAAAACAATGTTAACATGATGAAAATGCTAAAAAAACACAAGATGTTTCAAGGTATATCACATACATCTGGTATTATCAGGATGTTTACATGTTGCAAAGGTTGATGTAATCCCATGTCTTTATTCAATCAAATCACCTGTATCTCTGGGAAATCAAAACATGCATCTGACATTTTTTTTTTAGACATTTAAACACTGATTTTTGACATTTTTATAAGTTAGAAACAATAACAGGTAGCAAATAGACTGGCATGTTGGATACTTCATGTCCATAAAATAACATGCTTTTGCATTTCTCTAAATATTTTACAGAGTTGCTTTAAAAATATAGTACATACACACACACACACAAATATATATATATATTCAAAATATATTCAAAACTCATTTCAATAAAACCAAGAAATCAAGTCATTTCAAATAAACCATTAGATGTGTAATATTTGCCAATAGATGGAGCCAAAAGTTTAAAGGCATCATATGATACGATTTCAAGTATTCCTTTCTCTTTGGGGTGTTACAAGCTGTTTGTGCATAGATACGATCCCTGAAGTTGCAAAGACTAAAGTCTCAAACCCAAAGAGATATTCTTTATAAAAGTTAAGACTCGACCATGCTCCCCTAAAACGGCTCATTCAAACATGCCCCCACATCTCTACATCACGGTGTGGGTAGATTTGCAAAATACCGCCCAAACGTATACGCAATGAAAGAGGGCGGGACTTTTATTCTCACTGTAGTGTTGTTGCTGCCGCCGGCACCATGTCCTGGAGATGCTGTGTTTCATTGTGAAACTACTTTGTTTGGCTTCCAAAAGAGGACACAACTAGAAATCAGTGGTTAAGTTGTATTTACAACACTGTTCCAGAACAGTTCAACACAAATATTAGAGTGTGTGCAGCACATTTTACGGAGGACTATTTCCTGAACCTGGGAGTAGCTGCCAGCTTTTCAAAGACTGTTTCTATAAAGTGGGGCAATTCCAACTTTGCAAGGACAGTCTGATGCTTCTGACTCACAACCTGTAAGTATGTTTTCATATTTAAAGAATTTGCCACTGACGATTCAAACACGAGTTTTGAGCTGTGTAGAGTAGTACTTGTTGTTTGTAATTTTTCTGATCACAAATGCGTTGCATCGCTCCGCGAAAAAAGACAGTATAAGTCATTATAATCAGTAATTATGTCGCCACTGGATGCAACAAATTTCTCATTTGTAATGGGTTTTATTGTTTTTGTGTCGTCGCGCCGGGACACAGCATCACAATACGGTTGAGGTATTCGTCCAATCATAACACACTGGATAGCTGGCCAATCAGAGCACGCCTCGCTTCTCAGAACGATGAGCTTTGTAAAAATCTACACATTTCAGAAAGGCGGGGCATATAAGAGCAACAATAATGTACAGTATGTGGAAAATATT
The DNA here is from genome assembly GCA_039654775.1 of Spinibarbus caldwelli. Lineage (NCBI taxonomy): Eukaryota > Metazoa > Chordata > Actinopteri > Cypriniformes > Cyprinidae > Spinibarbus > Spinibarbus caldwelli. Next base: position 38,275,390 of record CM077225.1, on the reverse strand, counting down.
GTGTTTTTTTAACCTTAAACCGCATAAACACATTGCATTACACCAAATACACAAAATAATGTTATTTTTAGCAACGTCATATGACCCCTTTAATAAGATATCTGCTTGTGTGTTTATTGTGGGTGCTACAAAACTATAATGAATGCAATCATGCACAATACATTACAAACATGCAGCTTACAAGAATAAACTTTAAAAAAAAATGTTGGTGTTTTCATCACGTCTTTTCATAAGTATTAAAAGTTCTATGTCTTTGTTGTCTCACATGATATTCAACCCATTTACATGCCTTACATGATATTCCAGAATGAAACCATTTATATTTAATCTCAGTTCTGATGAGCTCAGAGCACAGCTCACTCTTTCTCTGGCTTCTTTTCTCTACAAAAATACTTTGCCTTTTGAGTATATATTTCCTCATATTTGCATGTAATGTTGACTTCACCTCCTGAATATCCTGTCACACTGATGGAGCTCAACACACCTACAACAAACCAGCAGTAGAACCTAAATAAAGATAAACTTTTAATTAAATTAGGCAGCTGTTTCTTAAAAATCAACTGAACCACATGAACTGAAGTTAAAGACTCTGTTTTCAGTGATTTACTGTGAGTTCAGATACTCACCAGGAATCATCAGCAGAGTGAAAGTCCAGATGATCTTCATTCTTCTCTCTTATTCAATGATCTTCTCTGTTGTTAGTAGATTCAGTTCTTCTGAAGCTCTCGATGTGTGTTCAGATGAGTTTTAGTGTTTCTTTCTTGGTCACATGTTTAACATGAACTGATGAATGTGACAGAGAGACGCCCACTTCCTCTGAGAGAGAGAGAGAGAGAGAGCGAGAGCGAGAGCGAGAGAGAGAGACAGCGAGCGAGCGAGCGAGCGAGCTGAAGCTCACGAAGAGTCCCCTCCTTCAGCTGCTACTGAGACTGACTGAGATCAGCCAGCCTCAGGACTCACACACACTCTCAACCATTCGGCCCACACAGATCATCAACACAGAAAAACACAAGTCCGTCACCCACTGGACAAACACCATCAAAAACCAACATAAATTAGAATGTTATTCTGCACTAAATCGAGAGTACACCATGGCAAACTACCTGAGCACAGTGACTGATGTGAAACTCAGGAAAACATTGACGATGTACAGACTCAGTGAGCAGTCTGTCTGTAGAGATGGCCGGCACAGAAAGATATGGCTCTCCTGTGAGGAGAGAATCTGCTCCCACTGCAGTCTGGGAGAGATCGAAACAGAGCTGCACTTCCTCACTGAATGCCCAAAATACCAGAACATTAGAGACCACTTTTAACCCAAAATTAATCAAATATTTCCCCAATTTAACAATTGTAGCCCAACTGGAAAACTTTGTTTCATTCTTGGCGAAAAAGCCAAATGTGTAAACATAGCTGCAAAATTCGTAGCATCATGCCATCACCTGAGGGACAACCACAACCCAGAAACAAACAGCCAATAGACATGCATAATGCTCTAATTCTCAGTCCAGTATTTACTACATGACTTCTGTATTCTATATATTCTGTATATATTATGTTTTTGTTTTTTTTCTTTTACGTACCTGTGAGTGTAAATGACATTTCCATATTAGTTATAAATTACAAAGTAGTTATAACATATACATAAATGTTCATAAGTTCTAATGTAAATGTTCATATGTTATAAACCATTTTCTTTGTTGTCTTAAAGGTGCCATAGAATGCATTGATACAATATTTTAAATTGTTCTCTGATATCTACATAGAAGGTATGTGGCTTAGGTAAGGGCAAAAATTCTCCAGAAACGTGCATTTACAACATGTGCATTTACAACCTTAGGATTTCTCCCTAGAATGAAATGGTCTATTATTGGCTTATTTGGAAGGGTCGTGAATAATAATGTTGAGCTGTGCTCTGATTGCCTGTTTCACAGTGTGGCTCTGCTCTGATTGGCTGTTTCACAGTGCGCTCATTTCAGTAGCTCACAGCAGGAAGGAAACACGGGGAGGAAAATATATGTTTCAGTACTTTCTCTCGCAGTTATATCGCCGGGTAATTATACTGTATATAAAATGCGGGCATCAGGGTGCTGCTATTAATATGCGGGGCACTGAAACTGCTTTCAAATGCACGACCGCTTTTTACTTTCACTCTCGCTTTCGAGATTCACGATCGCAGGAACTCTGTTTATACTATGGAGCGGCAGTACTTACCACACATTTTACAAGATCAGATGCTTGTCAGTGGTGCTCAGGATCTGTAAATCATTCGCCATCATCCTCAGTCATCTCTCCTTACTCTGTTTATGTGGTAAGTGAAATCTTATGTACTGCAATGTAACAGGCTACCTCTAGCAAGCAACTAACCATGTCCCTTTAGTGGCTCATGTTATTTTATTAGAATGCGTTATTTGCTTTCTGTGCCTTTCTGAATACGGACACCAGCCCATCCCTGCACTTCACATCCCCTGCATAGCCTGGAACATAACATTTATTTCCAAGATCTGCCATTTTCACTGTTGTCCTCGCTTGTTTCTTCACAATACCTGCAGAACTTCTGATGGTTCGGCTGGCCTAGAACATGGGTGGGTATATGCAAATGTTGGGGGCGTAACTATTAGTGATCCCGACTGTAAGGTCACAGTCGGTGTTATGCTCTGATTCACCTATTTTTCAAGAAGGATATAACTGCAGCCTGGAGATCCAAGTACTCCAGAGTGCAATCTGGACGACTGGGGCGGGGCGACACATTGGAGCACCTACCCCCAATTCCATTGGTTTATAACACGGCAAATCTTATTGGTGTAGACCCAAGCATGCACATTCCTTTGTGTATGATTTTGTAATTGATTTGGCCATATTACAGAAATATTAATATTATGTGCTAACTCTAGAATCAAAGGCCTATCTTAATTATTATCTGTTTAGTAACCATGGTAATTTTAGTCAGATGAAGTCATTGTTTACAAATAAACTCTTGATGACGGCACCTCCGGGTTCTTCAGGCTGAATAGCACTTCATTCATATTTCCTTGAGGATCGGCAGGCCGCGGATCAGCACTAAGTTGGGATTTTATACGCAAATGATGATAATTTAGTGTATTTTAGAGATGGACGAACATGAACATAAGTGGCTGATTTTAAGTTTTAAAGCACAACCGTTTTTTGTTGTTGTTTAAAGAGTTATAGCCTACGTTGCTCAATGCGTCACAAACTTGTAGGTTATAAAGTGCTAATAAAATGTTTTCATGGCAAGCTCAATGTTTCCTTGTTTATATCTTAATAAAACAGTTGAGCCTATATTGATTCTCTTAAAGGTTTAAAGGTTCCTATCTTATAGTAACTAAGTGTCCATGACATCAGATATTAAAAATCCAATTATTTATGTATCCACACGCTCATTGTGTGTGCGTGTTCTAATCTGTGTATGGGATGAATTTAGATTCACTTATTAACACTCGATCATTGTAGCCATATAGACCTGTATAACTATTGAATATTAAATCACTTGGAGCTGTAAATTTGTGCAATAGGTACGTGAGCACTTTTAATGAGTAAAAGAGACATTCTCTGTGATTACTATTTTTTTATTTATTAAAGACTATAATAACAACTAAAAATCTAAAATCAGTAGGCCTAATATAGTACAGTGATTCCTGGTTCTTTTGTAAAGGATTGAGCCACAAAACCAGTAATTTAATTTGTGCCTATATATAAAAGTATAAATAAAATTTTACAGAGAAAATTAACATTTATTACTTAAATACGCACTAAAGCACATTAATAATAATGTAGGTCAGATTTAATAACTGTTTTAGTAAACAAAAACATTTAGAATAGGCCTATATGCAAAAAAAAAAAAAATATATATATATATATATAAATAAATATATATATATATATATATATATATATATATATATATATATATATATATATATATATATATATATATTATATTATTATATTATTATTTTTTTTTTTATTTATTTATTTTTCAGCAAGGTTTTTATTCCTATTATCCACACATAAAACCCCAGTTCACGCTGATGGACTATTTGGTATTATTGTCTTATTTGTCACCGCAGCTGTTCTTTAAAATAAAAAAATTTGCGGGTTTGTCCTATGTCTTAATGAACTACAGTGAATTATCATCATATCCTACGTTTTTGCTTATCCACCGATCCTAAAATAAAGAATATTGGCTACATAAGTTATACAAAACAGCTAAATCTCAGTCACTGAAGCCCTGCGAATTGCAAAAGCAGACTCCAAATCATCAGTCCTCATTCTGCTGGATCTATCTGCTGCGTTTGACACTGTTAATCATCAGATCCTCCTGTCTACCCTCTCATCTCTGGGCATCACTGGGATTCCACTTCGCTAGTTTGAATCCTATCTCACTGGTAGGTCTTTCAGGGTGGCCTGGGGAGGGGAGGTATCCAAAGCACATCAACTGGTCACTGGGGTTCCTCAGGGATCGGTTCTTGGACCCCTCCTCTTCTCCACATACACGATATCACTGGGTCCCATCATACAGGCACATGGCTTCTCCTACCATTGCTACGCTGATGACACACAGCTCTATCTCTCTTTTCAACCAGATGATCCAACAGTAGCTGCACGGATCTCAGGCTGCCTGGCGGACATCTCGGCATGGATGAAAGAACATCACCTACAGCTCAACCTGGCAAAGACTGAGCTTCTTGTCTTCCCTGCTACTCCAACCCTACAGCATGACTTCACGATTCAGTTAGGTTCATCAACAATTGCCCCATCAACTTTGGTCAGAAATCTCGGTGTAATCTTTGATGACTAGTTGACCTTCAAAGAGCACATTGCAAAGACTGCTCGATCTTGCAGGTTTGCACTACACAACATCAGAAAGATCAGGCCCTTTCTGACAGAGCATGGTGCACAACTTCTTGTCCAGGCCCTTGTCATTTCTAGGCTGGACTACTGCAATGCTCTTCTGGCTGGACTTCCATCAAACACAATCAAACCTCTACAAATGGTTCAGAATGCAGCGGCACATCTGGTCTTCAATGAGCCCAAAAGAGCCCATGTTACACCTCTCTTTATCTCCTTGCACTGGCTACCAGTTGCAGCTCGGATCAAGTTCAAGACACTGATGCTTGCATATAGAACAACCACAGGCTCAGCACCCGCCTACTTCCACTCACTATTACGAATCTACACCCCCTCCAGAAGTCTGAGATCTGCTAGTGAGCGACGCCTCGTGGTACCATCACAGAGAGGCTCAAAATCACTCTACAGAACATTCTCATTCACCATTCTTGGCTGGTGGAATGATCTTCCCACCCCTATCCAGAATGCTGGACCCCTATCAATCTTCAAACAACAACTGAAAACTCATCTCTTTCAGCACTACTTGACTTCATCCTAAACTTAAAAAAAAAAAAAAAAATTCTTTCTCCTTACTCATTCCTTTCCTTTCTAGCTTGTACTTATTTGAACAATGCCTGAGATTTGTTGTTACGAGCACTTCCTCTGTCTGTTTGCCTCTTCAAGACGAATCGCTTTATGTATTCCCCAATTGTAAGTCGCTTTGGATAAAAGCGTCTGCAAAATGACTAAATGTAAATGTAAATCTCAAACAGTGGATAATTTTTATCAACATCGCCCAGCTAAAACTGCTCAATGTTTAATGTCTGCTTCGTGTACAGTGAAAAGTGCAAAAAATATCTGACTTCATTTAACGTGCAACCCACCTGTTGAGATTGAGGACCACTATTTACGTTCATCACACTGAAACATGATTAATATTTCTTATAGGTGAGGCTATTTATAGCATAGGTAGGACTATATCATGGCCACGAATTAAGAATTTGTTCCCCAGACTTAATTCGTGAGCCGCTCATATTAACCAGCTCTGTTCTGCCCTGAAGTACTCGGAGATGCCGCCACCAAGCGTTTGATAGGAACTTAATATAACTAATTTGTCATAAGTTAAAAAAACACACATTTGCTAATTGATTCTAACTAAAATCGCTGTTGTTAGCACTTAACATTTCTGTAGTACAGCCAAACAGCGTAGATCATTAATAAAAACGTACACTGTAAAAAATTGCTGTAAAATTTACAGTAACTTACTGGCAATTTTGGTTGCCAGTAAGACTGTAAATTTACAAGAGTACTGTAAATCAATAATTACACTTGTACTGTAAAAATACAGCAAACTCTTGCATGCTGTAAAATTGTTGTGATGGTGTAAACATTTGGTTAACTTATTTCATTTGAATCTACTAAGAAGGAATATTTCTTAATATAAAACTGCAAACACTTAATTTGTAATAGTAAAGTTACTAAAAACATGACTTTAACTCAAATCGTTGCAGTATATCATCAGCTATAGCACACATGTATATGTCAAAGCACTTAAAGAGATCATCACTGTATCAACAATTCTACAGTTACTGTCTTTAAATAAAGCAGCAAAACATCAGTGTTTGTGGCTCATCATTGACTGAAGCACAGGCTCTACTCTCCACCACAATGGTGACCCACAAAACTAAATTAGATCTCTCTTGTGCAAAATAATACAGTTCAGTTAAATATTTACTCTCCTTATAGATAACACCTGCTGTTAACAAGCAGAATCACTGAATGAAAGAGAAACAAGAACTACAACTGACTTCAGCCACAGCCTTAGATGAACTCATCTGAAATACAAGACATCATTAAATCTCTCAAGATCTGATTAAACAACTCCACAAACAGCATTACCAGCTTCACACATTACAATTTGACTTTATTTCTGTCATATTTCTATAAAAATGATTTGAGAATTAACAAAAGTTTAGTTGTTTTATCGAAAACGTTTTGTTTGACCTCACCATTGTGGCGATCAGGGTTTTCTTTAGTTGGGTTCTTGACCCTTGATTTTTAATCTTAGCTTTTTTTTTTGGACATGTGTTGCCCCGCCCCTCTCTGGAGGTCTCCCAATGGGGGCGGTACCTCCAAAACGGGGTGTGGTTTTCTTCTATTGACAGGCACATGACACGCAATTTTTTCTCCCAATCAACTTCAGGGCAAACTCCGCCCCCACAGATGATTCCAAAGATTTTATTGGTTGTGTCAATTACAGAGTTAATTTCTTACACTATGCTTCAAAAATGCTAACCCCTAAACCTATCTCACACCTAACCCTAACCAGTGAATTTGGCGGGACTGGCGCTGAATAGCATGGTAAAGAAAACTGCAATTCAGGAGATATGCAGTTAATCAGATTATGCGATACGAGATCGCCGAACCGGGCCGTTCCGTAAATCCCCAACTGGACCTCACCGGACAATGGCACCTTTTTAGTTACACCCAGCGTCACTACCCCCTCCTACTCTGTGCATCCTGGCGATAACATGAAATGCAGGCTATTCAAAAAAAAAAAAAAAAAAAAAACCTTTGAAGTTGTAAAGACGAAAACAAAGTTTTTACATTGTAATGTAATGTAGGTCATCGCAAATTGTAATAGGTCAAAAACCTTTGCTACATATACCGTGTTAGACTTCACTTAGACCAAGTCGTTAGACTAAGTCGCTGTGGATAAAAGCGTGTGCAAAATGATTAAAAGTAAATAAAAATATGAATTTACTCGAGACCTACTACAGCGCATGCGCGTAAAACATCCACTACGTAGTGGATATAGTCCAGCTACGTCATCGTGCTGCAGGCTGCACGGACAGGCTGCAGGACTCGCGCCGGCGCCAAGTTTAAAGGGGTCCTATTATGCTCTTTTACAAAGTCTTGATTTTGTTTTGGGGGTGTACTAGAGCATGCTCTCATGCTTGGTGGATCGAAAATCACGTTATTTTTCACATAATTTACATTATTACAATACCATTCTCCCCATCCTGGCACAAACGGCTCAATTAGTTCCGGGTTTGATGAAGGCCCGCCTTCCGAAAAAACGAAATGTATTGTGATTGGATAGCTGTCCCAGTGCGTTGTGATTGGCGAACAGCTTAGACGGTGTTTCAGTACTGCGCCGCCCCTTGGCAAAGCAGCAAGTTCGTCAATATTGCCATATCAATTCTGAACTACTTTAAACCGTCTCATCATTCACACACACTGAGCTGAACAACCCTGATCAATAAAAACATTTGTTTAATGCTAAATTATGATTTATGAAGAGATTTTTGATCTGTGAACTATAAATGTAAGTAAATACTGCTGTAATGCGGTGATCTCTTATCTGTAATAAGTTAGTTGAGTCTCATGCGGTAACTGATCGTGGCATAATCAGAGTGAATCTCATCCTTACTGAATCTGACTGTAGCGTCACTCAGAGACTCTTCATGTTTCTGGAAACTGACAGCAACATACAGGAGCCCATCAGAGGGGATTGTGGGTAGATCATCATGAGTGTTATTTTGGACTGATCCAGGATCTGAGAGAGAATCACGTCTGCTGTCTGCACATGATGACTGAACATAGAGATAATATAGAGTTTTAAATAGAGATAAGAATATATATTTATAATACATATTTAAATACAAACATACACACTGTCACTTACCACTGTATTTTTCTTCCTCTTTCTCTTGTCTGATGTTGAGGTTCTTCCTAATTAAACCAAAACAAAATGAATCGATCAGTGAGAGAAAGACAAACTAGATCAACATCAAACTGGAGATGCAGAGCAGCATCTGAGTGAATGAGATTTACTGAAGCAACTAAGAGACACTCAAAGAAATTTAGTTATTAATTTAAAATAATTATTATTTCAACAGATTATAAATGATCAAACCAAGTGTCACCTCGTCTCTTGTGTCTTAGTTTCCACACAGTCAGTGTGAATCCACCGATCAGCAGCAGAATCACACACACACCAATAATGATGATCATGGAGAAATCTTGAAATGAAACCCAGAGATACACATGACATTAATAAAATATTACCTACACAAATATTAAAATTCATGATGCTCACTTTCAACCCATTTCTATGTACACTTTATAGAACAAGTGTGAGTAAAAATGTTTTACGTAAATTAAATATTAACAGAACTCTGTTTGTAATGTTTGTCATAAATGGACTGGTTTAGTTTCATGAGGTGAATGATCATGCTTCACATTTCATTTGTTCTTTTTTTTATGAAGCTGATTATTCAGCAGTATAATAAGTGTATTTCAGTCTCTATTCTGCAGACTTACACATAACCTACTTTCTACTTCATCTCTCTGTTGAGTCTCATGTGGGTTTCCTGAATAAAGGTCGTTAGTTCTTCACAGCCGAATTAAACTGAGACGCTGGACCTTCAGCTCATCTCTGTGGTTTTGATGTGAAATGAAAACACCCTGTTCATCAAATACTAAACATCTCCTGCATTTATGAGCAATGTCACAAAAAAAAAAGAAAAAAACAAAACAAACAAAAAAAAAAAAAACGTAGTGGTTAACAAAATAACAAAATATCAATATCCAGAAACCCAGATGTGCAGTAGGTCAATAATTTGTATTATTATATTGATACCTGTGTGGAATAAGAATTCACAAGTTTTAGGGCATTAAATCATTTTTAAACACTTTATTTATTGGAATTTAGTGCACTAAATTTAAGAGCAGCAAAAATCTATTTATTAAAGCCACCAAAAATGATTTTTAAAATGACCCTCTCAATGTCACTCTGGTAGATCCAGCCCTGAGTGATTATTTGTGTTCATATTTGACAATGCAAATAATAAATACTGCCTTACCGTTATTCTTGCTGACATTTAAATGCACTTTACTGATGATGTGAGCTCCACACCAGTATATCCCAGAATCCTCTTCTCTCAGATCAGTGATGTTCACAGTAAAGACTCCAGTAGATGCTTCATCACTAAAAGAGAATCGATCATCTCTGATCGTCTCAGTGAAACTCCATCCTTCACACACACGGAGGCTTCATGTGCTTTGCAGAAGCTTTTCTGATCTTCATCATGATGTTTGCATTGGATTGACACGTCGTCTCCTTCATACTTAGTCAAGTTCAGCTCTGGAAATGATTACAGACACAAGAACATCAATTCACAGCCATAGTTTCACATATTGAGATGAATAAACCTTCCTCACCCTCGCTCATGATGACGATCAGATGAGTGTAAAGATAACTGAGGTCTGTTTCTAATGTCACTGCACACCAGTATTTCCCAGCATCCTCTGCTGTCAGTCCAGTGATGGTCCCAGTGAAGACACTTGCAGTGACGTCATCTTTCAGAGTCAGTCTGTCAGTCTTGGTCTCTTTCTCTTCTCTCACAGTCTCACTGAGAGGATTTCTGTCTCTAGTGGAGCACTTCCCCTTACAGAGAGACTTTGGCTTTGATTTATAGATTGAATCATAAGGGCAGATGATCTCAGCAGATTCTCCTTCATGTCTCACTACTGGAGCCACTAAAAACAAACACAGACATTTAACACAAATTATTCTGAATAGACTGTATTTACTACAATGAAATCATTTGAATTGACTCACTGATGAGGTTGAGCTGAATTTTCGTGGTCAGGGAGATGAAAGTCAGATATGTGTCTCTGGTTTCTGCTCCACACCAGTAAACTCCAGCATCTCTCACGCTCACATTACTGATGCTCACTGTAAAAACTCTCTCTTCATTTCTCTCAGATGAACCACTCATTTGTGTCACTTTAGATGAGCTGATGTTCTGGCAGATGTGATTATCATCCTCTTTGCAGAAATGAACTTTATGTTGCTCTGGGATCTGACAGGTGATGTTGACTTCACCAAGATAAGCAGTTTTAATCACACCTTTTGGATATTTTGCATCTTCAAACCAGTACAAAAATTACCTAAAAATCTGAACTGATATTTCAAACATTCAACATAAAGTATCTGAGGTTCCTCACTGTGTTTGACGCTCAGCTGAAGTTGAGTGAAGCTCTCAGTATAGTGAGATACTTTCACTCCACACCTGTATGTTCCTGCATCTGCAGCTTTCAGCTCTCTAAAAAACACCATCAAGACTCCTGCTCTGGTGTCGTCATATAAAGAAACATCTCCATTCTCCATCCATTCATCCTGAACTCCTGGATTCCTCCTCTCTGAACATCCATCTGATTCTTTACAGATGTATTTTGGCTTGGTTTTGTATTGAGGATGTTCACACTTGATCATCAAACCACCTCCTGAGAAGCCACTAACATTATACACATTCAATTTATCTGTCAATCATAAACATCACATCTAAGCAATTTTGCAGCAGACAGTACTTTTATCTACTTTTATAGATTTGAGTTTGTTCTACTTTCCATTTACATCGAATCATTCAGCAGATGTTTTTTTTTATCCAAAGCAACTTACAAATGGGCAAAAAAAAAAAATATATATATAGAATAAATTAACAAACAAATGGTCAACAATATGTAAGTCCCAGTTAGTCTAGCACAGTGTAGTATCTACTTACTAATAATATGTAGATGAACAGTATTAATAATTGTGTAACTATACAAGTGTCCATAGATCCAAACTCCACATAAATAAACTCCTCCATCATCTGGTGTTACAGCAGTGATTCTCACACTGAAGAGGTTTTTATGTTTGTCATCAGAAACTCTGAATCTCTCTTTCTTCTTCCATCTGCTGTAAATCGTCTCAATGGAGTCTTTTCCTTCTTTGAATATGATCTTGAAATCATTAATATTATTCTGTTAATATTCACAGCTGAAGCTGGCAGTTTCTCCAACATTCACCATCACTCTCTTTGACACTTTACAACATGAATCTGTCCTTCCCACAAAGAAATATATAGATTTAAAAAACTTTGAAATGATCAGTAATTTTACTACACAAAGTCTTTTAAAATGACTGACCATCTTCCACGTTTAAAGTCATATCAATGAATCACTGACCATCAACCTCAATCCTATAACTTCCAGCATCATGTATGATCAGTTCTTTGATGTATATCATGAGGTTTTCATTTTCATTGCAAAATAAAGTGAATCTTCCTTCATTAATCCATTTTTCATGTTTCCTGTTATTTATTATTTTTGTATTCTGTAGCTTTTGCATGTATTTAGCACTGTTTTTGTGCCAAGGCTTCCATGATCTAACAAGAACACTTCCTCCAGAATATCCAGTGACGCTAAAGCATCTCACTGCACCTGTCAATCAGATTGATACTGTGATCAGAAAGCTGATGAACAGAAAACAGCATCATTACTGCAGTGATGAAAGAGAAAAGCTCTGACCTGAGATCAGGTAGAAAGTGAAGAAGATGAGGAGGATCTTCATTGTGACTTGAGTTCAGTCTTCTTTATGCTGAATGATCTCTGTGTGAATCTCTCTGTCTCTACATCTGTCTGCTTTAGTTACTTCCTCTTTATTCAGCTCTTTATCAGTAATGAGCAGCTTTACTGGCTCCTCCCACCATCACCACTGACTGAATATCACATTAATCACACTGAAAGAGCGCCACCTACTGGAGCATACAGTGTCTGATGCAGTTATTTTAATCTTCCACTAGAGGGCAACTGTGCAAATAAGTTCACTGTGCTTCCATACAGTCTATACAACAAGCCACTCTTGGAAATGGGGAAGAAAATAAATAAATAAATATTTATTCTGATTTGGATTTTTGACATATGTATTAGTTGTAAGAAAAATGAACAGCTTTTTATAAGGAAACAGACCATATCTGACTGGCTTTTGATTTATTTGGATACTTTATGCATAAAAAACAATAATATGGCAGATTGATGAGGATTCAGCACCACGGACAGCAGCTTTCAGACAAACTTCAGCATCATTGATGACCGCTGAACATGAGTTCCTGCTTCCTTCCCTTCACTTTAACGTTGATCATAAAAACATCTGCACGAACAATGGCTTAGTAATGATCAAATATTAGGCCAAAGTTTCATTCCTTCAGATTCATTCTTTGTTTTTGAACATACTGGGGGCTAGTAAATTAGTGCCATTTACAATTTATCAAACCAGAACACAAGAAAGTTAACGCAGGTTCTGTATCAACTACCATGATTTTAATGAAACCAAGAAATGTAATGTTTTGTCACAGAAATGTAACATTACCTAATATGTGCCACTAGATGGAGCCAGAAGCTTGAATAAAACGGTCGTGAGTTTACTGTAGAAGCTACAAGACTATAATAAATGCAATTGGGAAAAGGACACTAACACTTAACACTACAGAGATTCAATAGAAGTCGTCAGCACAGCTTACAAGAACAAAAATAAAAATATGAATAAATGACACTCTATTTTTGTGTTTACAGTCTCGAACAATTAGTGCTCTCTCACGTTATCCCTTAACAGACTATAATAGGAAATGCAATGTTTTTATTCTATATTCTTAAATTGCACTATCCCTAAAAACAATTCACAAAATAATCGTATTCATCCAGTTTAATATATTCTGAATATGTACAAATGTAGTCTGATATATTGTTTGAAATGAGTCGTTTTGATATCTCAGCACGTTAGTGTATGGTGTTTAATATAATAATGTATACTGCATAATTAGTAATGTTCATAATTAAAGTCATATGCTGTTTGAGTTTGTAAATATACTGTGAGATTCACGAGCATCCGCGCGACTGTTGGTTAAAGCACTGCTGTCAAACTCCACAAATTACCATATAAATCGTTCATGCGTTTCGTGGCGTGTCATTGCAAGTCTTCTGAAGACATAAAATAGGTCTGTATGGGGAACAGATCCAAATTTAACGATAACTCACTGAAAATCTTTCTAGATGATCTGTCTGTTCATTTGATTCATCCGCAATTTTTGTTTTCTTTCAAAGAGACGCGTTGCGCTCAGCGCCACATAAAGTCCAAACTGCGCTTAAACCTCACTGGCTCTCGAGTGTGTGTCGGTCCATAGTTGAATATTTACAATCTAAATGAGAACTGAAGGTTCTGTGTGCCACAGTGGATCACAGTCGGACACAAAAACGGTACAAAAATGATATTTTGATTTCCTGTTTCAAGTACTGATGTATTATTTCAGGGCTTCTAAGTAAAAGATTAATGCACAACAACATGAGAGTTCCAGTGTGACTGAGAGCAAAAGGCACTGAGGTGTTCGATGTTTTATAATGCACACTTACTTTTTACTACAGTTGGATGGGCTATATGTATGCATGATTATATATGTATGATTTTTATGTTCATATATTACACACATTTACAACAACTTCATTTATAGAATGGAAAATCTGTTACCAATGGGTACTAAAAAAAAAACCTATTTCCTGTTTTTATCACACATGCAGAGGGCTGAAAGGCTTTGGTTGGACCCAAAGAATTTAAATGCAATAAGAAAACCACAAGCTGAAGAGCAGCACATGTAGATCTTTAGCACACTGACCACAGTAATAAAGAACTCTATACAAACACAAAACACTGAGACTCTTATAAGCAAGCAACTTCACCTAATAAAAATAAATAAATAAATAAATAAAAATAAAATACTGTGTTAAAGATAATTTTTTCTGAAATTACACACCTTGATTTAAAAAAAACGATAACCAAATCAAACTTATATTTTCTTTTTCTTTTTTTTTTACTTAAAATCTTCTTGTAAATATTCAAATGTGAATGTACAGACTCATCATTTTTCATCTGTTTGCTGTCTGATGATGATCCCACCCATAATATCACAACACAACATCAGAAACTGACATTACACATTCAGAAATTCTCTTAAGTTATGTTCTGTTAAAGCAGTATTGATGTCAGTTGTATGTTAGTACGTTTATCCAAATGTACTAAATGCACTAAACAATACAACGATGATGTTTAAAGCAGACAATACAGTACAATACACAGTTTCGCTCAATCTCATGTTAATCTTGAGTAGCTATAGAGCGGTATTGCATCCTTCATATCTTCGAAGTGTCTTTAGACAGATACAGCTTACAGTAATGTATGCTTCTCTCTGAAAACGGTCGAGCTCCTAGAGGTGAAAAAAAAAAAAAAAAAAAAAACCTTTCTGACACTTATACGAGCCCAGAAGGAGTGTATTTGGCACAGAAATACTCTGTCATATGTCCAACTCGTTTTTTGAGTCTTTGGTTATGTTTAGCATGAGAGTCCAACTCTTTTACAGTGTAAATAACTCATGAATGCATGAAATAGCATTAGACCTCCACTTTAAAGTATTTTTACCAGACATTTTCTTCCATTGCTTTGTAGGCTCGTTGTTTTGTTTTTGTTTGATCTGAAAGGTAACAATGTAAAATCACATATAGATAATCTGTTGATCATAAACATTTTCAGTCTTTTTCAGTTCATTATTTCAGTAGATATTGAAGGTGAATCACTGAATGAGCAGCTCTTAGTCGTTATTGTCTTCTGTTCAGAGTCAGTCTTCTCTCTGTCTGTGTTCAGCTTCATGTGTCTCAGTGTGGGTTTCCTGAATAAGTCTGTTTAATCTTCACACTCAAACTAAACTGAGACCCTGAACCTTTAACAGTTTTCTGTGGTTTTGAGCTGGATGGAAAAACGCCATGTTCATCACGCAAACACAAAAACACCTCCAGCATTCATGAGAAACTTTGTGACAAAAAAGATCTCAGATTAAAAATGTATAATGACAAATCATATAAATAATATGATTATAACCATTCTGATTTTAAATTACCTGACTATTATTAATATGTGAATATTTAAATTAGTGAAAATAAAATAAAATAAATAAAATTATATCATTAAGATTTCAGACTCAGACTTTCTCCTTTGCATAAATTAAAAACTTTAATTTAAACTGTAAGGATTATATTCTTAATGTAAAATTTTAAATAACATCTTTGGACAATATACAAGAAATTATAGCCCAAAAAAAATAAATTTATTTTTTCAATTAATAAAATTATTCTACAGTAAAGTATGAAGAGTTGTTACATCATACAAAAAGAACTAAGAACAAACAGAACAAGAATGAACTGAAAAAAACAACATCAGAAATAGTTTTCAATGTGCTAAAATAATGGTGTTATTAAAAGTGATCTTTCTCATAATCTATCTTTTACTAGTATCTCTTGTATGTACAAATAGTAAGAATTTTAAATGTACAAAGATCAAAACAGAGATGAGAAAAAGAAAACAGACATTTTAAAAGCTCTGAACAGATTCACGTGTCTCATCATAACGGATATAATGTTTAAGAGCTGCTATAAAAGAGGTTTTATTAAATCTAATGTCAAATGTCTGTATCACAGTATATTCTAGAAGTGTAACTCAGGAGTTTTATTTTCTGTCTTCACTGAACTATCAAACCAAAAAACTGTTTAACACTAAATTATGGATTATAAAGAGATTTTATATATATATATATAAAAATTTTATATATATATATATTATATATATTTATATATATATATAAATGAACTGCGAGAGTAAACAAATGTAAAATGATCTGTGATCTGTTATGAGTTACTTGAGTCTCATGAGGTGAATCTGATCGTGGCGTAATCAGAGATAATCTCATCCTTACTGAATCTGACTGTAGCGTCACTGAGAGACTCTTCATGCTTCTGGAAACTGACAGCAGCGTACAGGAGTCCATCAGAGGGGATTGTGGGTAACTGTGAGTGAGTGTCACCTCGTCTCTTGTGTCTTAATCTCCACACAGTCAGAGTGAATCCACCGATCAGCAGCAGAATCACACACACACTAATAATGATGATCATGGAGAAATCTGAGAATAAAACACACAAACACAGAGTGCTAATGAAAGAGAAACACAGAGATATATGCATAAATAAAATATTATCTACACAAATATTAACATTGGTGCTGTTCATTTTCAGCACTTTTCTTACCAAAAATAACTCTGTTTTAACACTTACGGTTTACAGCCCACGTTATAGAACAATTGTGAATAAAACAGTATAAATTGTAATTATAAATACATTTCATTCTCTTTTTAAAGCTGACACACATCACACAAGTGTATTTTAGTCTCTTTTCCTGAATAAAGGGCGTTAGTTCTTCACAGCCAAATTAAACTGAGACTTTGAACCTTCAGCTCATCTCTGTGGTTTTGATGTGAATTGAAAACACTGAAAACAACCTGGATTAAAAAATACAACAAATAATAAACAAAATCAATATATTTATATAAATGTAGATAAATAATAAACAAAATGAATCAAAAATCCATATATGGGGAAATATTACAGATCACATTTCCGCCTAATGCTGCCTAAGAAAATAGTAGTTACAATACTCAAAAAAGATCAAAAATAAATGAGGAGAAGCATTGAGGAAAATATAACTATCCAGACAGAATTACATCAGGGGACGTCTGAGTTAGTGGAAAAACTGTTTTTTTTTTTTTAATCTGTTGTGCAAGAAAATAAAACACAAACATTTTGATTCACACAGGATTAAAACCACTTAGCTAATAATAATTTAAATAGGGCTGAATAAAACATTAACACATAGTAGCTGTTCTTATTCATCTGTTTGATGTGTAGTAGAAGGTTCATCATTTTTACCTTGAGTGATTCCACGTGTTGATATCTGAAATTTAAATCTGCCTGAAAGAAATATAAAAACTTCTTACCCTTTTTAACAGTGAGATTGACTTTACTGATGACGTGAGCTCCACACCAGTATATCCCAGAATCCTCTTCTCTCAGATCAGTGATGTTCACAGTAAAGACTCCAGTAGATGCTTCATCACTGAAAGAGAATCGATCATCTCTGATCGTCTCCAATGAAACTCCATCCTTCACACACATGGAGGCTTCATGTGCTTTGCAGAAGCTTTTCTGATCTTCATCATGATGTTTGCACTGGATTGACACGTCGTCTCCTTCATACTTAGACAAGTTCAGCTCTGGAAATGATTACAGACACAAGAACATCAATTCACAGCCATAGTTTCACATATTGAGATGAATAAACCTTCCTCACCCTCGCTCATGATGACGATCAGATGAGTGTAAAGATAATTGAGGTCTGTTTCTAATGTGACTGCACACCAGTATTTCCCAGCATCCTCTGCTGTCAGTCCAGTGATGGTCCCAGTGAAGACACTTGCAGTGACGTCATCTTTCAGAGTCAGTCTGTCAGTCTTGGTCTCTTTCTCTTCTCTCACAGTCTCACTGAGAGGATTTCTGTCTCTAGTGGAGCACTTCCCCTTACAGAGAGACTTTGGCTTTGATTTATAGATTGAATCATAAGGGCAGATGATCTCAGCAGATTCTCCTTCATGTCTCACTACTGGAGCCACTAAAAACAAACACAGACATTTAACACAAATTATTCTGAATAGACTGTATTTACTACAATGAAATCATTTGAATTGACTCACTGATGAGGTTGAGCTGAATTTTCGTGGTCAGGGAGATGAAAGTCAGATATGTGTCTCTGGTTTGTGCTCCACACCAGTAAACTCCAGCATCTCTCACGCTCACATTACTGATGCTCACTGTAAAAACTCTCTCTTCATTTCTCTCAGATGAACCACTCATTTGTATCACTTTAGATGAGCTGATGTTTTGGCAGATGTGATTATCATCCTCTTTGCAGAAATGAAATTTATGTTGCTCTGGAATCTGACAGGTGATGTTGACTTCACCAAGATAAGCAGTTTTAATCACACCTTTTGGATATTTTGCATCTTCAAACCAGGACAAAAATTACCTAAAAATCTGAACTGATATTTCAAACATTCAACATAAAGTATCTGAGGTTCCTTACTGTGTTTGATGCTCAGCTGAAGTTGAGTGAAGCTCTCAGTATATTCAGATATATTCACTCCACACCTGTATGTTCCTGCATCTGCAGCTTTCAGCTCTCTAAAAAACACCATCAAGACTCCTGCTCTGGTGTCGTCATATAAAGAAACATCTCCATTCTCCATCCATTCATCCTGAACTCCTGGATTCTTCCTCTCTGAACATCCATCTGATTCTTTACAGATGTATTTTGGCTTGGTTTTGTATTGAGGATGTTCACACTTGATCATCAGACCACCTCCTGAGTAGCCACTCACATTATACTTATTCAGTTTATCTGTCAAACACAAATATCATTAAATATTTAGTAAACACATATTGTAATTTATATATATATATATATATATATATATATATATATATATATATATAAATATATATATATATATATATATATATATATATATATATATATATATATTTTTTTTTTTTTTTTTTTTTTTTTTTTAATTGAGCGTTTTTTTTCTTTGACTTACTAATAATATGCAGATGAACAGTATTAATAATGGAGTAACTGTATGATTGTCTGTTGATCCAAACTCCACATAAATAAACTCCTCCATCATCTGGTGTCACAGCAGTGATTCTCACACTGAAGAGGTTTTCTTCCCTGTCATTGGAAAAACTCAATTCTTTTTTATTCTCCCATGTCTCAGTGGTGTAAATCAACTCTATGGAGGCTTTTTCTTTTTTGAACATGATTTTGGGATCATTTTTATGTTTCTCTGAATATTTGCAGCTGATCATCACATTATCTCCACGATTGACAATTACTGTCTTTGATAACCCACAACACGAATCTATCGTTCATGTAGAAAACAAAAGATTTGCATGTATTGAGGTTTTAAAATTGATCAGTAATTTAACTATACATACTTATATGTTAATGAATCTTACCCTCTGCCACAATTAAATTCATATATTCAGGCCTCACACCAGAAACCCCAATCCTGTATCTTCCAGCATCCTGTTGGTTCAGTTCTCTGATAAAGATCAAGAGGTTTCCCTTGCTATTGCGATACATTGATAATCTTCCCTCATTAATCATGTGATCATGTTTCTTATCATTTTTTATTCTTCTCCATTCAGGTAACTTATACATGTACTTAGCAGAGTCGCTGTACCAAAGTTTCCCAGAATCAACAAGAAGGCTTCCTCCAGAATATCCAGTGACGCTAAAGCATCTCACTGCACCTGTCAATCAGATTGATACTGTGATCAGAAAGCTGATGAACAGAAAACAGCATCATTACTGCAGTGATGAAAGAGAAAAGCTCTGACCTGAGATCAGGTAGAAAGTGAAGAAGATGAGGAGGATCTTCATTGTGACTTGAGTTCAGTCTTCTTTATGCTGAATGATCTCTGTGTGAATCTCTCTGTCTCTACATCTGTCTGCTTTAGTTACTTCCTCTTTATTCAGCTCTTTATCAGTAATGAGCAGCTTTACTGGCTCCTCCCACCATCACCACTGACTGAATATCACATTAATCACACTGAAAGAGCGCCACCTACTGGAGGATACAGTGTCTGATATTGACAGCTCATACATGTTTCATGTTCCCTATAAAAAGGACACTGAAGCAAATGAAATCAACATCAACATTATTTTAATCTTCCACTAGAGAGTGAATATAGAATGTACATCTAAGTTCACTGAGGTCCCCTGGACTCTGTACAACAAGGCAGTCATGGAGAAAAAAGGCATCTAATGTGGGTTATTGACATTTTATAACACTTTTTATAAGGAAACATACCATATCTGAAAGGCTGTTGATTTGTTTGTATACTTTATGCACAAGAAACAATAATAATATGGCAGATTGATGTGAATTCAGCACCATGGACAGAAGCTTTCAGACAAACTTCAGCATAACTGATAGCAATTAAGCATGAGTTTATCTGCTTCCCTTCCCTTCACTTTGACTGTGATCATAAAAAACATCTGCATGAACAATGGTTTAGTAATTATCAAATATTAGGCCAAAGTTTCATTCCGTCAGATTCATTCTTTGTTTTTGAACATACTGGGGGCTAGTAAATTAGTGCCATTTATACTGAATCAAACCAGAATAAATGTATGTTCTCTACCATACAATACAACTACATAAAACTAATTTTAATGAAAGAAAGAAATCTAATGTTTAGTCATAGAAATGTAACATTACCTCATATTTGCCACTAGATGGAGCCAGAGGTTTCAGTAAGACAGCTGGTTTTGCTTTTACTGTAGATGCTACATTACTGTAATGAAGGCAATGGAAACAGGACATCACCAACTCTAGAGAGATTCAATAGAGGTCGTCTGCACAGCTTACAAGAACAAAAATAAAAATATGAATAGATGATACTGTAATTTTGTGTTTACAGTCTGACCAAACTCTCTCCTATTATTCTTTCACAGACTAGGCTATAAAAAATGCAGTGTCTTTATTGTATATCCTTAAAATACACTATTCCTAAATAATTTTCATGAAATAATCATGTTCATCCAGTATCATATATTCTAAATAAGTAGTCTGATATATTGTTTGAAATGAGTCGTTTTGATATCTTGGAGTATGGTGTTTAATATAATAATGCATATACTGTATAATTTAATGTCCATAATTTATTTTAGTCACATGTTATTTGAGTTTAAGATTTTGTGAGATTCACGAGTCTCAGCGCGACTGTTGGTTAAACCACTGCTGTCAAGCTCCAAAAAATACCATGTAAATCCTCCATATGTTTCGTGGCGTGTCACTACAAGTCTTCTGAAGACATACAAATAGGTCTGTGTGAGGAACAGATCTAAATTTAACGATTACTCACTGAAAGCTTGCTCTTTCTGATCTGTCAGTTCATATGACTATTCACCCGCGAACTTATACTCAAAGCGCCATATAAGGAAAAAAGGGAGGAGTCGCAACTGCGCTTAAACCTCATTGGCTCTCGCGTGTGTGTCGGGCCATATTTGAATATTTACAATCTAAATGAGAACTGAAGTTTCTATGTGCCACAGTGGATCACAGTCGGACACAAAAACGGTACAAAAACGACTTTGATTTCCTGTTTCAAGTACTGATGTATTATTTCAGGTCTTCCAAGTACAAGGTTAAAAGGATAGTTCACCCAAAAATGAAAATTCTGTCATTAATTACTCACCATTTTTGGGTGAACTATCCCTTTAAAGAAGAACAACATGAAAGGATGAGATGTTTCAGTGTGACTGAGAGCAAAAAGCATTGAGAAATTGAATTTTTATAATGCACCCTTACTACAGTTGGTTGTACTTGTTGACAAAATCAGTTTCTGTGTAGTAAATCTTTCACATATCTACAACGAGAAAACTTTTGGAGAAATAACTATAATGTATGTATATATATATATGATTATATATGTTTTTTTTTTTGTTTTTTTTCAAATATTACACACATTTACCGCATCGGTAACACTTTACAATAAGGTTCATTATTTGACATTAGTTAACTACTTTAGTTAACGTGAACTAATATTGAACAATACTTCTGCAGCATTTATTAATTTTAGTTGATGTTAATTTCAGCATATACTAATGCATTATTAAAATCACAGATTGTGTTTCTTAACATTAGTTAATGCACTGTGAACTAACACGAACAAACAATTAATGATTGTATTTTCATTAACTAACTTTAAAAAAAGATTAATAAATAGTGTAATAAATGTATCGTTCATTGTTAGTTCATGTTAATACATTAACTAATGTTAACAAATGACATCTTATTGTAAAGTGTCACCACAGCATCTTTATTATGGAGTGGAAAATTTGTTAACAGTGAGTACTTTAGAACTATTTCCTGTTTTTATCGCACATGCAGGGGGCCGAAGGGCTTTGGTTTGACCCAAAGATGTTGTAGATCTTCAGCACACTGAGCACAGTAATAAACAACTCCCCAAACACAAAACACTGAGACTTTTACAAGCAAGTCATTTTACGTAGTAAATAAATAAATAAATAAATTAACCGGGTTAAATAGCATTTTTTTCTGAAATTACACACCTTGATTAAAAAAGATAACAAAATCAAACTTATGTTTTTCTTTTTTACTTAAAATATTCTTGTAAGCATTCAAATGTGAATGTACAGACTCATCATTTCTCATCTGTTTGCTGTCTGATGATGATCCCACCCATAATATCACAACATAACATCAGAAACTGACATTACACATTCAGTAATTCTGTTATGTTATGTTCTTTTAAAGTAGTATTGACATAAATTGTATGTTAGTGTGTTTTTGTAAAAGTGCTAAATGCACTAAACAATACAATTCTGACATTTAAAGTATTTTTAATAATCATTTTCTGATCTGAAAAGTAACACTGTCAAATCACATATAGATACTTTGTTGATCATAAACATTTTTCAGTCTTATTCTCTATTCATTACTTTCAGTAAATGTTGGAGGTGAATTACTGAATGAGCAGCTCTCGTCTTTATTGTATTTTGCTCACAAATGATGTTCATCTTCTGTCTGTGTTCAGTCTCATGTGTCTCAGTGTGGGTTTCCTGAATAAGTCTGTTTAAACTTCACACTCAAACTAAACTGAGACCCTGAACCTTCACCAGTTTTCTGTGGTTTTGAGCTGGACAGAAAAACGGCATGTTTATCAATCATCACGCAAACACAAAAACACCTCCAGCATTCAAGAGAAACTTTGAGACAAATATGATCTCAGATTAAAAATTTCATTTTCAAGTCTTTAAATATCACTATTATGACAATTCATACATAAAAAAGATGATAGCAGTGCAGATTTTAAATGACCTGATTGTTGTAGTTAAAATTTTATTACTGAAAATAAAATTAATGAAATTATATCATTTAGATTTAAGACTTAAACTTTCTCCTTTGCAGAAATGTTATAACTTTCCTGTTGTAAGAATTGCATTCTTAATGTAAAATTAATAGCTTTGGACAATAAACCAGAAATAATAGCCCAAAATATTTATTTTTCAAGTGATAAAATAACTCTGCAGTAAAGATATGTTATTCCATCAGAAAAAAACAAAAACAAACTAATAACAAAGAGAACAAGAAAGAACTGAAAACAACATTCAAATCAGCAAATGTATCATTAATAAAAAAAAGTAACATTATTAAAATGATGAACAAATGTATGAACGAATACTAAGAGTTTTAAATGTACAAAGATCAAAACTCAGAGATGAGAAAAAGAAAACAGACATTTTAAAAGCTCTGAACAGATTCATGTGTCTCATCATAACGGTTGAACTGGTGTCTGTTTAAGAGCTGCTATAAAAGAGGTTTTATTAAATCTAAGGTCAGATGTCTGTATGTCCCTGCATTTGGAGTGTAAACTTTCCAGTATAATTTGTGTCACTCAATGGTTTTATATTCTGTCTTCACTGAACTACCTTGGTCAAACCAAACATCTGTTTAACACTAAGTTATGGATTTTAAAGAGATTTTTATAATGTAAAATTATATGTAAAATGTTGGTAACGTGATAATCTGTTATATGTTATCATCAGTTGAGTCTCATGAGGTGAATCTGATTGTGGTGTAATCAGAGTGAATCTCATTCTTACTGAATCTGACTGTAGCGTCACTGAGAGACTCTTCATGTTTCTGAAAACTGACAGCAGCGTACAGGAGTCCATCAGAGGGGATTGTGGGTAACTGTGAGTGAGTGTCACCTCGTCTCTTGTGTCTTAATCTCTACACAGTCAGAGTGAATCCACCGATCAGCAGCAGAATCTCACTCACACTAATAATGATGATCATGGAGAAATCTGAAACAAAACACACAACCAGTGTTAATAAAATATAATGTTTGTCATGAAGGAATGAGTTTAGTCTTGTGAGTTTAATGAGCATACATCACATTTCATTTGTTCTTTTTTTATGAAGCTGAATTATTCTGCAGTATAATGAGTGCATTTCAGTCTCTATTCTGCAGACTTTCACATAACCTACATTCTACTTCATCTCTCTGTTGAGCCTCATGGGTTTCCTAGTTCTTCACACCCAAATTAAACTGAGACGCTGGACCTTCAGCACATCTCTGTGGTTTTAATGTGAAATGAAAACACTAAACACCTTCTGTCACAAGCAATTAAAGCTATACTGTGAGTTTGGACACGTCTTGTTTTCTCACCTCTCTCGCTACAGAGGAAACTGTATCTATGGCTATATTTAGAGTTTCACAAGATAACCAGCGACAATAAAGAAGAGACACAGGGCCAGTGTCAGTATATATATATATATATATATATATATATATATATATATATATATATATATATATAAAAAGCTTAAAGATCTCATGCAATGAAAATCTTTCAGAGGAAGCAACAGTTATATTCATTAGTTCTGCTTCAATATACTGCAATATCTGGACAGGATTATATAAGAGGACACTTTGTTTCAGCTCAACAACAGTATTTTGCTCCATAGTTTTCAGAGAAAACAAAATACAAATGTTTTGATTCAAACAGAATTAGTCATCTTATGTGAATGATGAATTTGCCTAATCTCAGGGAAAACTAGTCCTGTTTAAACACACCTGTATTAAACATCATCACATAGTAGACTACACTCATTTGTCTGCTTAGTCTGCACTGAAAAAAATGATTTTGTGGTGAAGTAAATACTACATAAAAATAAATGTAATTTCTACATTAAATAATTTAGTTCAGGCAAAAATTAAAAACAATAAAGTAAATTCTATATTAGTACTCAATTTAAGCTTGTAGAAATGAAAGTTTGAACTTATAAGTATATTTTATTTGGAATTGTTTGTTATGTTTACAAGGATTCTTTAAGTAAATATCAAAGTTATGATCCCATCTGAAAGGTTAAATTTGAATCGAATTCTTTATCAGCATGTTCTTTTTTTATTTGTTGTTTTGTTTTGTTTTATTCCAGTGCTACACTGTTGGAGTAGATTTTAAAAACTGTGTCTGAGTGAAATGTACTGGAGTATTGCAGCTTTTATTTAAAATATATGTGTGCAAAAACTTGCAAAAGAAAAATTAAGTAAACCTTACATTTTGTTTTGTTTTTTTTCAGTGAAATTACTGTTATTTAACAGCACAATTTTTTTTTTACAGTTATAAGCATTACTTAAGTTAAATTTACAAACAAAGAGTCAATAAAATTTACTGGGAATTCCTAAGTAAACTTAAATTAAAATTTCTATTTAAAGCTACTAATAATTATGTTTAGGCTTTCGCTTGGCAAATTTTTGTAAATTAACTAGCCTTTTCTGAGTGAGAATTGTTTCCAAGCTTTTTTCAAGTAAATCTTACTCCACATGTTTTTTCAGTGTGTAGCAGAAGGTTCATCATTTTTACCCAGTGAGAACAAGTTAGGCCACTGATATTTGCAGGTTAGAAAGTTGTCAGATATTGATTCAGTACAAGCTCTGACTGAGTTTGTGAGTTTGAAAACCCTTCTGAACAATTCATTAAAATAAGTGATGAGCTTCTACCGTAAGTGTAAATTGTTCATAAAGCAGTAAACACTGGAGGTGTTGTGTTGTGTGAGTGTGTGTGTGTGTGTGTGTGTGTGTGTGTGTGTGTGTGCGTGTGTGTGTGTGTGTGTGTGTGTGTGTGTGTTCCATGAGGACAACTTAATACAAACTTAATGTTTCTACCACCCTTTCTTGGTATACTATCTATTTATCTCATCATATTGATGCACTGTTGCTGAAATAGCATGCATATTTTCTACATCAGAATACCAAATTCCACGTGATACCACAATACATCAGTGATTGTTCATGAGTTGACATCTGAATATTTATATCTGATCCAAAGACAATGGATAAATGATAAACTATCTTACCATTTTTTACGGTGAGATTGACTTTAGTGGTGACGTGAGCTCCACACCAGTATATCCCAGAATCCTCTTCTCTCAGATCAGTGATGTTCACAGTAAAGACTCCAGTAGATGCTTCATCACTGAAAGAGAATCGATCATCTCTGATCGTCTCCAATGAAACTCCATCCTTCACACACATGGAGGCGTCATGTGCTTTGCAGAAGCTTTTCTGATCTTCATCATGATGTTTGCACTGGATTGACACGTCGTCTCCTTCATACTTAGACAAGTTCAGCTCTGGAAATGATTACAGACACAAGAACATCAATTCACAGCCATAGTTTCACATATTGAGATGAATAAACCTTCCTCACCCTCGTTCATGATGACGATCAGATGAGTGTAAAGATAATTGAGGTCTGTTTCTAATGTCATTGCACACCAGTATTTCCCAGCATCCTCTGCTGTCAGTCCAGTGATGGTCCCAGTGAAGACACTTGCAGTGACGTCATCTTTCAGAGTCAGTCTGTCAGTCTTGGTCTCTTTCTCTTCTCTCACAGTCTCACTGAGAGGATTTCTGTCTCTAGTGGAGCACTTCCCCTTACAGAGAGACTTTGGCTTTGATTTATAGATTGAATCATAAGGACAGATGATCTCAGCAGATACTCCTTCATGTCTCACTACTGGAGCCACTAAAAACAAACACAGACATTTAACACAAATGATTCTGAATAGATTTATTACAGTGAAACCATCTGAATTGACTCACTGATGAGGTTGAGCTGAATTTTCATGGTCAGGGAGATGAAAGTCAAATATGCGTCTCTGGTTTCTGCTCCACACCAGTAAACTCCAGCATCTCTCACGCTCACATTACTGATGCTCACTGTAAAAACTCTCTCTTCATTTCTCTCAGATGAACCACTCATTTGTGTCACTTTAGATGAGCTGATGTTTTGGCAGATGTGATTATCATCCTCTTTGCAGAAATGAACTTTATGTTGCTCTGGGATCTGACAGGTGAAGTTGACTTCTTCACCGAGATGAGTAGATTCTGTCATTCTCTTTGGATATTTTGCATCTATAAACCAAAAGAAATTACAGAAAAATCAGAACAAATACTTAAACATATACACATAATTAAAGTATTTGCAGTTCCTCACCGTGTTTGACGCTCAGCTGAAGTTGAGTGAAGCTCTCAGTATAGTCAGATACTTTCACTCCACACCTGTATGTTCCTGCATCTGCAGCTTTCAGCTCTCTAAAAAACACCATCAAGACTCCTGCTCTGGTGTCGTCATATAAAGAAACATCTCCATTCTCCATCCATTCATCCTGAACTCCTGGATTCTTCCTCTCTGAACATCCATCTGATTCTTTACAGATGTATTTTGGCTTGGTTTTGTATTGAAGATGTTCACACTTGATCATCAGATCACCTCCTGAGTAGCCGCTCACATTATACTTATTCAGTTTATCTGTCAAACACAAATATCACTTTATATGTACATCAAATGATAATAATATAATGATAATATATTTGATTTCATTCAAGTCAAATATATTTTTAAACATTAAACTCAGAATGACTGTATTGGGTTATAGCAATGAAAGGTAACATCTGGATCTACAGTACTCACCCATAATAATATGTAGATGAACAGTAGTAATAATGGAGTAACTGTATGAAAATGTTTTGATCTGAACTCCACATAAATAAACTCCTCCATCTTCTGGTGTCACAGCAGAAATTACCACAGTTATATATTTTTGATCTCTTCTTTCAGACATACTGAACCTTCTATTGTTTTTCCATGTGCTGTTTATGATCTCATCAATGGAGCCATTTCCCTCTTTGAATATGATCTTGGGATTATTAATATGACTCTGTGAATATTCACAGCTGAAGATGGAAGATCGTTCCCTTCTCACCTCCACTCTCTTTGACATGTAACAACATGGATCTGTCATTTACACAAAAGAGAACATTTATGTAACATGTATGTGGGATCTTTTGTTAAGTAGACGTAATGAGGTTGCATAAAAATGCCATGTCATTTATATGTCTGTTATATTAGTTCAGCAAAGCACAACACTTCAGCCAAAGCAGAGTGTTTGTCACTTAAATGACCTTATAGCAAAATAAGTTTTAATTTCTTAACATAGTTCATTCAGTAAGTATCATAACAATGAACAACAATTGTCCCCAGCATTTATTAATCTAGGTTAATCCAAACAGATACTTGTACAAATTACAGATGTACATTTTAACATCTCAATATGTATAAATTAACATAAATAGCACTTTATTTTGATGGTTCCTTTTGAACATTATTTTGACAATAAATAAAGTTGCACCTACATGTCAACTAACTCTCATTAAAGTATTGGTATTAGTAACTGTCTGATTAATAATTGCTAACTCTTTACTGTGTTCTCTCAACAGACAATCTACTGACTATAACTTTGCAAGTACATGTCAACTTATTCCAACCATAACCCTACTAATACTCTACTAACAGTCTAATGAGAGTTAATAGATATGTAGGTGCAACATTACTTATAGTTAACAAAATGCGTTAAAGGGACCATCAAATAAAGTGAATCCAATAAGTTAATGTGTTATGAACAAACAGTAACTTACTATTAACAATACTAAATTTCTAAATAAATGAACATGGACCTAGATTAATAAATGCTGAAAAATTGTGTTCATGTTAACAAATGTTAACAAATTGAACCTTGTTGTAAAGTGTTACCAGTTAAAATTGAAGATAAAGTACTGTAACTACAATGCAACTGCTATACTGTAGGTAAATGGGTCCTACACAAACCCTCCATTTTCAAGATCCCTTCTTGCCCACAGTCCATTTTTGAAAAAAAAAAAAATATATATAAAAATAAATAAAATAAAAAAGACAAGGATATTAACATTCAGTAAATTTAGCCCTGTTCATAATATATCAAAATTACTCACCGTGTATCACATTCAAATGTATTTCAATAACCTCTGAACCTGAAAGCCAAATCTTGTATTTTCCAGAGTCCTGTGCATTTAGTTCTCTGATTAAGAGCATGACATTTCTGTTTTTGTTGAGATACAAAGTGTATCTTCCTTTACTAATCCATTGGGCTTGTTTTTTGTTGTCTATTATTATATCCCACTTGCCATTGGTTTCTTTTTGCAGATTGTGATTGTTATTGGGTGAAGACCTGACAGTATCAACAAGAACACTTCCTCCAGAATATCCAGTGACGCTAAAGCATCTCACTGCACCTGTCAATCAGATTGATACTGTGACCAGAAAGCTGATGAACAGAAAACAGCATCATTACTGCAGTGATGAAAGAGAAAAGCTCTGACCTGAGATCAGGTAGAAAGTGAAGAAGATGAGGAGGATCTTCATTGTGACTTGAGTTCAGTCTTCTTTATGCTGAATGATCTCTGTGTGAATCTCTCTGTCTCTACATCTGTTTGCTTTAGTTACTTCCTCTTTATTCAGCTCTTTATCAGTAATGAGCAGCTTTACTGGCTCCTCCCACCATCACCACTGACTGAATATCACATTAATCACACTGAAAGAGCGCCACCTACTGGAGGATACAGTGCCTCATACTGACAGTTCATAAATGTTTCATGTTTCATGTTCTCCATATAAGGACAAATGACACTGAAGCAAACTGATCGGCATTATCTAAGATCAAGATCTAAGATGGCGCCGCAAATGGCAGCTACTGTGCTTTGCTCTTCAGTGTTTGTACTGTTTTTGTTCGTTTTTCCTGTTTTTTGTTTCTCAAACACCATCAGTTTTACCAGGGATGATCTGCTGAACATTCGGCAGAACACACCACAGAATCTTTTACCGGTTTTTGATTATTCGGACGTTTTGCTGGACATTGTTGTTGGCGGAGCCGTAGCTCTGGTCAAACGCTTCAGGACGCGCAGACGGGGGAAGCGAGCCGGCGCGCTCGTGAAGCTCAGACAGCGCGGATTTAGAACGGCGTTGCCTAGCATCCATCTGGCGAATCTCCGCTCTCTACCCAACAAAACGGACGAACTCCTTCTGCTCTCCCGGATAAACAGGGACTTTTCAAACTCTGCTGCTCTGTGTTTCACGGAAACCTGGCTGAACGACGCCATTCCGGACAGCGCGTTACATCTTCCGAGCTTTCAGCTGATTAGAGCGGATCGTGAGGCAGAATCAACGGGGAAATCACGCGGCGGCGGGACGTGCTTTTACATCAATGAGAGGTGGTGTACAGATGTAACTGTGTTAAAGAAGATGTGCTGTTCAGATCTAGAAACGCTCTTCATTAACTGCAAGCCTTTCTACTCGCCGCGGGAGATTTGCTCGTTCATTCTCGTGAGTGTTTACATTCCTCCGCAAGCGCACGTGAGCTCAGCTTTACAGAAACTCGCTGATATGATCACAGAGACTGAGCAACAACACCCGGACTCTGTTTTAATCATTCTCGGGGACTTTAATAAAGCAAATCTCTCCCGTGAACTGCCAAAATACAGACAGCATGTTACATGTCCCACCAGAGACAGTAATATATTGGATCACTGCTACACAGCGATAAAGGACGCATATCACTCTGTCCCACGGGCAGCTTTAGGACTCTCTGATCACTGTTTGGTTCATCTTATACCGACCTACAGGCAGAAACTCAAATCTGGAAAACCTGTATTAAGAACTGTTAAAAGATGGACTAATGAAACAGAGTGGGATTTACAAGCCTGTTTCGACCTTACTGATTGGACTGTTTTTGAATCTGCCGCAAATGATCTGGATGAGCTCACAGAGACTGTAACATCTTACATCAGTTTCTGTGAGGATATGTGCATTCCTACCAAGACTCATCTAACTTACAACAACGACAAACCATGGTTCACTGCAAAACTCAGACAGCTCCGTCAGGCCAAAGAAGATGCTTACAGAAAGGGGGATAAAGTCTTGTATAAACAGGCCAAATACACACTGGAAAAGGAGATCAGAGTGGCAAAGAGGAATTATTCCGGCAAGCTAAGGAAAAAATTCTCTTCCAGTGATTCTGCTTCAGTGTGGAAAGGTATGAAAGAAATCACCAGTTACAAGTCACCATCCCCCAGCACTCTGGAGAATCAACACCTGGCAGACGGTTTGAACGAGTTCTATTGCAGGTTTGAAAAAACACCCCACACCCACCCTGAACACCTCTCCACACAACCATTCACACAACCATTCACACCTCCAGCAACCCCCGTCTCCCCCACACCTGCAATTCAGATCAGTGAAGATGAGGTGCGCCAGGTCTTCAGGAAGAACAAAAGAAGGAAAGCACCAGGCCCAGACGGTGTGTCACCAGCCTGCCTAAAAATCTGTGCTGACCAGCTGGCCCCCATCTTCACACAGATCTTCAACAGATCTCTGGAGCTGTGCGAAGTCCCCTCATGCTTCAAACGCTCCACCATCATCCCCGTCCCAAAGAAACCCAAAATTACTGGACTTAATGACTACAGACCTGTGGCTCTAACATCTGTGGTCATGAAGTCATTTGAAAGACTGGTTTTGGCTTATCTGAAGTCCTCCACTGGACCCTTACTGGACCCCCTGCAGTTTGCCTACAGAGCAAACAGGTCTGTGGATGATGCAGTCAACATGGGACTTCACTTCATCCTGCAGCATCTGGACAGACCAGGGACTTATGTGAGGATCCTGTTCGTAGACTTCAGCTCCGCTTTTAACACCATCATCCCGGACACCCTTCAGAACAAACTAACTCAGCTCTCCGTCCCCACCTCCGTCTGTCAGTGGATCACCAGCTTCCTGACAGACAGGCAGCAGCTAGTGAGGCTGGGAAAATACACATCCAGCACTCGTACGATCAGCACTGGAGCTCCTCAGGGCTGTGTTCTCTCCCCACTGCTCTTCTCCTTGTACACTAACAACTGCACATCTAAAGACCCCTCTGTCAAGCTCCTGAAGTTTGCAGACGACACCACACTGATCGGCCTCATCCAGGACGGTGACGAGTCTGCCTACAGACAGGAGGTTAAGGAGCTGGCTGTCTGGTGCAGTCTTAACAACCTGGAGCTCAACACGCTCAAAACTGTGGAGATGATCGTGGACTTCAGGAGAAACCCCTCTGCACTCCCCCCACTCACCATCATGAACAGCACTGTGACTGCAGTGGAGTCATTCAGATTCCTGGGCACCACCATCTCCCAGGACCTGAAGTGGGACAATCACATAGACTCCATTGTGAAAAAGGCCCAGCAGAGGTTGTACTTCCTTCGCCAGCTGAGGAAGTTCAACCTGCCACAGGACTTGCTGAATCAGTTCTACTCCGCCATCATTGAATCCGTCCTCTGCACTTCAATAACTGTCTGGTTCAGCTCAGCTACCAAATCTGACCTCAGAAGACTACAGAGGGTAGTCCGGACTGCTGAGCGAATCATTGGTACAACCCTCCCCACTCTCCAAGAACTGCACTCATCCAGAGTGAGCAAAAGGGCTGGCAAAATCACTCTGGACCCCTCACATCCAGCACACTCCCTCTTTGAACTGTTACCGTCTGGTCGACGCTACAGAGCTCTGAGCACCAGAACGACCAGACACAGGAACAGTTTCTTCCCTCAGGCAATCCATCTCATGAACACTTGACATTAAAAGTGGAACACACAACACTATTATAAATTATTTATTCAACACACATACTTATTTTTTTTCATTTCAGATTTGCACATATTAGACCTGTACACCATAATTGTCTATATATTGTGTTTTTGCTATTTGTACATTGCCTATTTGTAAATTATTCTTTTATTATCTGTGCCCTGTCCTGTTGCTGTCTTTCTGTTGCACTGTAGAGCTTCTGTCACAAAAACAAATTCCTCGTATGTGTAAGCATACCTGGCCAATAAAGCTCATTCTGATTCTGATTCTTCTGATTCTGATTATTCAAATCTTCCACCAGAGGGCGATTGTTAAAACATTTAGTTCCAGGGTCTCAGGAAACTTACAAGGGTGTTTCAAGATTCAAATAATTTCAAATAAAAGGTTAAAACAATGTTAACATGATGAAAATGCTAAAAAACACAAGATGTTTCAAGGTATATCACATACATCTGGTATTATCAGGATGTTTACATGTGGCAAAGGTTGATGTAATCCCATGTCTTTATTCAATCAAATCACCTGTATCTCTGGGAAATCAAAACATGCTTCTGACATTTTTTTTAGACATTTAAACACTGATTTTTGACATTTTTATAAGTTAGAAATAATAACAGGTAGCAAATAGACTGGCATGTTGGATACTTCATGTCCATAAAATAACATGCTTTTGCATTTCTCTAAATATTTTACAGAGTTGCTTTAAAAATATAGTACATACACTCACACACACACACACACACACACATACATATATATATATATATATATATATATATATATATATATATATATATATATATATATATATATATATATATTCAAAATATATTCAAAACTCATTTCAATAAAACCAAGAAATCAAGTCATTTCAAATAAACCATTAGATGTGTAATATTTGCCAATAGATGGAGCCAAAAGTTTAAAGGCGTCATATGATACGATTTCAAGTATTCCTTTCTCTTTGGGGTGTTACAAGCTGTTTGTGCATAGATACGATCCCTGAAGTTGCAAAGACTAAAGTCTCAAACCCAAAGAGATATTCTTTATAAAAGTTAAGACTCGACCATGCTCCCCTAAAACGGCTCATTCAAACACGCCCCCACATCTCTACGTCACGGTGTGGGGAGATTTGCAAAATACCGCCCAAATGTATACGCAATGAAAGAGGGCGGGACTTTTATTCTCACTGTAGTGTTGTTGCTGCCGCCGGCGCCATGTCCTGGAGACGCTGTGTTTCATTGTGAAACTACTTTGTTTGGCTTCCAAAAGAGGACACAACTAGAAATCAGTGGTTAAGTTGTATTTACAACACTGTTCCAGAACAGTTCAACCCAAATATTAGAGTGTGTGCAGCACATTTTACGGAGGACTATTTCCTGAACCTGGGAGTAGCTGCCAGCTTTTCAAAGACTGTTTCTATAAAGTGGGGCAATTCCAACTTTGCAAGGACAGTCTGATGCTTCTGACTCACAGCCTGTAAGTATGTTTTCATATTTAAAGAATTTGCCACTGACGATTCAAACACGAGTTTTGAGCTGTGTAGAGTAGTACTTGTTGTTTGTAATTTCTCTGATCACAAATGCGTTGCATCGCTCCGCGAAAAAAGACAGTATAAGTCATTATAATCAGTAATTATGTCCCCACTGGATGCAACAAATTTCTCATTTGTAATGGGTTTTATTGTTTTTGTGTCGTCGCGCCGGGACACGGCATCACAATACGGTAAGGGGCGTAACATTTCCGTCTCATGCTTGAGGTATTCGTCCAATCACAATACACTGGATAGCTGGCCAATCAGAGCACGCCTCGCTTCTCAGAACGATGAGCTTTGTAAAACTCGACACATTTCAGAAAGGCGGGGCATAGAAGAGCAACAATAATGTACAGTATGTGGAAAATATTGTGTTGTTTTAACCTTAAACTGCATAAACACATTGCATTGCACCAAATACACAAAATAATGTTATTTTTAGCAACATCATATGACCCCTTTAATAAGATATCTGCTTGTGTGTTTATTGTGGGTGCTACAAAACTATAATGAATGCAATCATGCACAATACATTACAAACATGCAGCTTACAAGAATAAACTTAAAAAAAAATGTTGGTGTTTTCATCACGTCTTTTCATAAATATTAAAAGTTCTATATCTTTGTTGTCTCACATGATATTCAACCCATTCACATGCCTTACATGATATTCCAGAATGAAACCATTTATATTTAGTCTCAGTTCTGATGAGCTCAGAGCACAGCTCACTCTTTCTCTGGCTTCTTTTCTCTACAAAAATACTTTGCCTTTTGGGTATATATTTCCTCATATTTGCATGTAATGTTGACTTCACCTCCTGAATATCCTGTCACACTGATGGAGCTCAACACACCTACAACAAACCAGCAGTAGAACCTAAATAAAGATAAACTTTTAATTAAATTAGGCTGCTGTTTCTTAAAAATCAACTGAACCACATGAACTGAAGTTAAAGATTCTGTTTTTAGTGATTTACTGTGAGTTCAGATACTCACCAGGAATCATCAGCAGAGTGAAAGTCCAGATGATCTTCATTCTTCTCTCTTATTCAATGATCTTCTCTGTTGTTAGTAGATTCAGTTCTTCTGAAGCTCTCGATGTGTGTTCAGATGAGTTTTAGTGTTTCTTTCTTGGTCACATGTTTAACATGAACTGATGAATGTGACAGAGAGACACCCACTTCCTCTGAGAGAGAGAGAGAGAGAGAGAGCGAGCGAGCGAGCGAGCGAGAGCGAGCGAGCTGAAGCTCACGAAGCGTCCCCTCCTTCAGCTGCTACTGAGACTGACTGAGATCAGCCAGCCTCAGGACTCACACACACTCTCAACCATTCGGCCCACACAGATCATCAACACAGAAAAACACAAGTCCGTCACCCACTGGACAAACACCATCAAAAACCAACATAAATTAGAATGTTATTCTGCACTAAATCGAGAGTACACCATGGCAAACTACCTGAGCACAGTGACTGATGTGAAACTCAGGAAAACATTGACGATGTACAGACTCAGTGAGCAGTCTTTCCGTAGAGATGGCCAGCACAGAAAGATATGGCTCTCCTGTGAGGAGAGAATCTGCTCCCACTGCAGTCTGGGAGAGATCGAAACAGAGCTGCACTTCCTCACTGAATGCCCAAAATACCAGAACATTAGAGACCACTTTTAACCCAAAATTAATCAAATATTTCCCCAATTTAACATTTTGTAGCCCAACTGAAAAGCTTTGTTTCATTCTTGGCGAAAAAGCCAAATGTGTAAACATAGCTGCAAAATTCGTAGCATCATGCCATCACCTGAGGGACAACCACAACCAAGAAACAAACAGCCAATAGACATGCATAATGCTCTAATTCTCAGTCGAGTATTTACTACATGACTTCTGTATTCTATATATTCTGTATATATAATGTTTTTTTTTTTCCTTTACGTACCTGTGAGTGTAAATGACATTTCCATATTAGTTATAAATTACATATTAGTTATAACATATACATAAATGTTCATAAGTTCTAATGTAAATGTTCATATGTTATAAACCATTTTCTTTGTTGTCTTAAAGGTGCCGTAGAATGCATTGATACAATATTTTAAATTGTTCTCTGATATCTACATAGAAGGTATGTGGCTTAGGTAAGGGCAAAAATTCTCCAGAAACGTGCATTTACAACATGTGCATTTACAACCCTAGGATTTCTCCCTAGAATGAAATGGTCTGTTATTGGCTTATTTGGAAGGGTCGTGAATAATAATGTTGAGTTATGCTCTGATTGGCTGTTTCACAGTGTGGCTCTGCTCTGATTGGCTGTTTCACAGTACGCTCATTTCAGTAGCTCACAGCAGGAAGGAAACACGGGGAGGAAAATATATATTTCAGTACTTTCTCTCGCAGTTATATCGTCGGGTAATTATACTGTATATAAAATGCGGGCATCAGGGTGCTGCTATTAATATGCAGGGCACTGAAACTGCTTTCAAATGCACGACCGCTTTTTACTTTCACTCTCGCTTTCGAGATTCACGATCGCAGGAACTCTGTTTATACTATGGAGCGGCAGTACTTACCACACATTTTACAAGATCAGATGCTTTTCAGTGGTGCTCAGGATCTGTAAATCATTCGCCATCATCCTCAGTCATCTCTCCTTACTCTGTTTATGTGGTAAGTGAAATCTTATGTATTGCAATGTAACAGGCTACCGCTAGCAAGCAGCTAACCATGTCCCTTTAGTGGCTCGTGTTATTTTATTAGAACGTGTTATTTGCTTTCCGTGCCTTTCTGAATACGGACACCAACCCATCCCTGCACTTCACATCCCCTGCACAGCCTGGAACATAACATTTATTTCCATGATCTGCCATTTTCGCTGTTGTCCTCGCTTGTTTCTTCACAATACCTGCAGAACTTCTGATGGTTCGGCTGGCCTAGAACATGGGTGGGTATATGCAAATGTTGGGGGCGTAACTATTAGTGATCCCGAATATAAGGTCACAGTCGGTGTTATGCTCTGATTCGCCTATTTTTCAAGAAGGATATAACTGCAGCCTGGAGATCCAAGTACTCCAGAGTGCAATCTGGACAACTGGGGCGGGGCGACACATTGGGGCGCCTACCCCCAATTCCATTGGTTTATAACACGGCAAATCTTATTGGTGTAGACCCAAGCTTGACCATTCCTTTGTGTATGATTTTGTAATTGATTTGGCCATATTACAGAAATATTATGTGCTAACTCTAGAATCATAGGCTTATCTTAATTATTATCTGTTTAGTAACCATGGTAATTTTAGTCAGATGAAGTCATTGTTTACAAATAAACTCTTGATGACGGCACCTCCGGGTTCTTCAGGCTGAATAGCGCTTCATTCATATTTCCTTGAGGATCGGCAGGCCGCGGATCAGCACTAAGTTGGGATTTTATACGCAAATGATGATAATTTACTGTATTTTAGAGATGGACGAACACAAACATAAGCGGCTGATTTTACGTTTTGAAGCACAACCTTTTTTTGTTGTTGTTTAAAGAGTTATAGCCTACGTTGCTCAATGTGTCACAAACTTGTAGGTTATAAAGTGCTAATAAAATGTTTCCATGGCAAGCTCAATGTTTCCTTGTTTATATCTTAATAAAATAGTTGAGCCTATATTGATTCTCTTACAGTTTTTAAAGGTTCCTATCTTATAGTAAATAAGTGTCCATGACATCAGATATTAAAAATCCAATTATTTATGTATCCACACCCTCATTGTGTGTCCGTGTTCTAATCTGTGTACGGGATACATTTAGATTCACTCGATCATTGTAGCCATATAGACCTGTATAACTACTGAATATTAAATCACTTGGAGCTGTAAATTTGTGCAATAGGTACGTGAGCACTTTTAATGAGTAAAAGAGACATTCTCTGTGATTACTATTTTTTTATTTATTAAAGACTATAATAACAACTAAAAATCTAATATCAGTAGGCCTAATATAGTACAGTGATTCCTGGTTCTTTTGTAAAGGATTGAGCCACAAAACCAGTAATTTAATTTGTGCATATAGCCTATATATAAAAGTATAAATAAAATTTTGCAGAGAAAATTAACATTTATTACTTAAATACGCACTAATGCACATTAATAATAATGTAGGTCAGATTTAATAACTGTTTTAGTAAACAAAAACATTTAGAATAGGCCTATATGCAAAAAAAAAAAAATAATATATATATATATATATATATATATATATATATATATATATATATATATATATATATATATATATATATATATATATTTTTTTTTTTTTTTTAAATTAATTAATTAATTAATTTTCAGCAAGGTTTTTATTCCTATTATCCACACATAAATCCCCAGTTCACGCTGATGGACTATTTGGTATTATTGTCTTATTTGTCACCGCAGTTGTTCTTTAAAATAAAACAATTTGCGGGTTTGTCTTATGTCTTAAAGAACTACAGTGAATTATCATCATATCCTACGTTTTTGCTTATCCACCGATCCTAAAATAAAGAATATTGGCTACATAAGTTATACAAAACAGCTAAATCTCAAACAGTGGATAATTTTTATCAACATCGCCCAGCTAAAACTGCTCAATGTTTAATGTCTGCTTCGTGTACAGTGAAAAGTGCAAAAATATCTGACTTCATTTAACGTGCAACCCACCTGTTGAGATTGAGGACCACTATTTACGTTCATCACACAGAAACATGATTAATATTTCTTATAGGTGAGGCTATTTATAGCATACGTAGGACTATATCATGGCCACAAATTAAGAATTTGTTCCCCAGACTTAATTCGTGAGCCGCTCATATTACACAGCTCTGTTCTGCCCTAAAGTACTCGGAGATGCCGCCACCAAGCGTTTGATAGGAACTTAATATAACTAATTTGTCATAAGTTAAAAAAACACACATTTGCTAATTGATTCTAACTAAAATCGCTGTTGTTAGCACTTAACATTTCCGTAGTACAGCCAAACAGCGTAGATCATTAATAAAAACGTATATAAAAGAGTACTCATGCGCAAGCATCTACACCAATAAGCTCTGCTGTATTATAAACCAATGAAATTGGGGGTGGGCGGAGCGACATGTGTCGCCCCGCCCCACTCTGGAGATCTCCCAATGGGGGTGGGAGCTACAAAATAGGGTGTGGCTTCCTCCCATTGACAGGCACATGACACGCAATTTTTTCTCCCAATCAACTTCAGGGCAAACTCCGCCCCGACAGATGATTCTAAAGATTTTATTGGTTGTGTCAATCACAGAGTTAATTTCTTACACTATGCTTCAAAAATGCTAACCCCTAAACCTACCTCACACCTAACCCTAACCCTAACCAGTGAATTTGGCTGCACGGCGGGACTGGCGCTGAATAGCATGGTAAAGAAAATTGCAATTCAGGAGATAAGCAGTTAATCAGATTATGCGATATGAGATCGCCGGACCGGACCTCACCGGACAATGGCACCTTTTTATTTACACCCAGCGTCACGACCCCCCTCCTACTCTGCGAATTTCGAGCCCCGGGACGCCCCCGTTGCTTAAAACAAAGCGATAGAGTAAAATCTTTCCCCTGTGCTGCACTGGGATGGCTCGTGGGAGAGCTCGTGGGTGATTCCTGTTTATATCATGAAGCAGAGGTTCAAACTCCGGTCCGAACACCACTGACCACGAGCTTTGGGCTCTGCTCTCACGCAGAATATTGATTTATATAGCACAGTTTATTTTAGATAAGCTAGAAACAATGTTTAATTTAAAAGTTTTATTTTGAAATGTAAGTCAATAACAATTGGCTGAAGCCAGAGCCAATGGTGAAAGTCTTTGTGCAAAGAGACCCCGCCCCATTTTGGAGGTTCTGCCCACTTTTGGAGTTAATGCCCCATTATGGAGATCTCCGGTCTGCAGTTATACCTACTTGTATTTTTCAGTGGTCTTTTTTTTTCTTTTCTTTTTTCTTTTCTTTTCTTTTCTTTTCTTTACATTTCTTTCCACGAGATTTACATAAGAAAGAGGAAACAATGGTGTTTGAGGCTGACGGCAGAGATGGGCACTCGAGTTAGTGACTCGACTCGCACTCCAGTCGCATTTTTATAGACTTCAGACTCGACTCGAGGAAAAGGACTCGTGAATATTTTAAAAGCAACTCGAGTCTATTATCCTTAAATAATTATATAACTGATTTTCAAAAGGCGGACTGGATCCGCACCCCGGCATCCATACGGACCGCGTGCCGTAACAGTAGCACCATTTTAAGTGAGCAGCGCGTCAAAACAGCGCAGCGGATCACATAACAAGCGTCGTTTACGGCCAATATCTTTCAGCGCTATATACTCTAGTATTTTTATCTAAAGCCAAACGCGCTTAATTCAAGCCCTTTCAGCTCCGTACGCTCTCTCTCTCTCTCTCTCTCTCTCTCTCTCTCTCTCTCTCTCTCTCTCTCTCTCTCTCTCTCTCGCCAAGTTTAAAGGGGTCCTATTATGCTCTTTTACAAAGTCTTGATTTTGTTTTGGGGGTGTACTAGAACATGCTCTCATGCTTGGTGGATCGAAAATCACATTATTTTTAACATAATTTACATTGTTACAAAACCATTCTCCCCATCCTGGCACAAACGCCTCGATTAGTTCCGGGTTTGATGAAGGCCCGCCTTCCAAAAAAACGAAAATGTTTTGTGATTGGTTAGCTGTCCCAGTGCGTTGTGACTGGCGAATAGCTTAGACGGTGTTTCAGTACTGCGCCGCCCCTTGCCAAAGCAGCAAGTTCGTCAGTATTGCCATATCAATTCAGAACTTGAGAATATTGAACAAGAGGATCGCGCAGAATCTTTGCACACATGGATATTGCAAGACATATTAAAGTGGTAACGATCTTGTTGTTTTTTTGGCTAAATCACGTTTTAAATAGGATGTCAACAACAGCTTAAAAATAACTGCATTTACTATGTACAGATAATTGCACCGGTAATATGAATTATGTTTATTGTTCTTTAATTCTAACATTATAACATGAATTGCAGTGAAACTGTTATACAGTTGAATTTATTTATACCATAGTCCCACAGAGTTACACTATTTGTGGCGGCATATATATGCAGATTAATTCTCTGCCAGCAGGAGGCGCTGTTGGAGTAGCAGAGAGCGAGGTTTCCCCGGTAACGCTGTACACAAAGCAGAGCTCCGCTCACAAAAGCTGCTTTATCAGACATTACATGCAAGATGAAATTAAAATGACATCCAACATTTTCTGAAGACAGTCGGTTTCCTTCAGAAATACAGTGATATAAAAACACCCACACCGGGTTTCGATTTGTGCATTCGAATTTCTGGAGGCGGGATTTATTTTAATGATATTCTAATGGACAAAATTAGTGATGTCACAAATACAGGAAAACAACTTTGTAGTCCAAATTCATTCCAAGCTCTTTTTCCAAGCTCTTACACACTTGGAAAATCCCAACAGCTACGTCGGGATGCTGTTTGTGGATTACAGTTCAGCGTTCAACACCATCAATCCAATAAAACTGGTCAACAAACTGCAAACATTGGGCCTGGGAGTCCTTCTCTGCCATTGGATTGAAAGCTTTCTCAGTAATAGACTCCAGCATGTCAGGTTTGACCACCATTGCTCTCAAAACATCATTGTCAGCACTGGGGTCCCCCAAGGCTGTGTTCTTAGTCCAGCACTGTACTCTCTGTTTACATACGACTGCACCTCCTCCCACAATTCAAATACCCTCATTAAATTTGCAAACGATACAACCATAGTGGGACTCATAACCGGCAACAATGAAACTGCATACAGAGAGGAGGTCCAGATACTAACTACTTGGTGCAAGGACAATGACCTCATTCTTAATACAAAAAAAAAAACAAAACAAAAGAAATCATAATAGACTTCAGGAGAAGTAAAAAAACATCCCACAATGGTCTGTATATTAATAGAGAGGAGGTAGAGAGAGTCTCAAGTTTTAAGTTTCTGGGAGTGCATATTACTGAGGACCTGACCTGGAGCTTGAACATCACCTGCATCATTAAGAGAGCCCAGCAGAGACTGTTCTTCCTGAGGACCCTGAGACGCAACAAGCTTCCTCGGAAGCTGCTGATCAGCTTCTACCGCTGCACAATAGAAAGTTCTAACATACTGCTGTACTGTCAGACAAAAAAGACTTGCAGCAGGTTGTAAAGACAGCTGAAAGGATTGTCGGCTCCTCACTTCCAAACTTGTGTGACATCCACTCAAACCATCTCCTCACACGGGCCATAAACATCCAGCAGGACCCCTCACACCCGGAAACTCCTTTTTCACCACCCTCCCCTCAGGTAGACTGAGAACTCCAAGAACACACACTAACAGGCTACGGAACAGTTTCTTCCCCAGAGCTGTGGACAGGCTGCAGAAATCATAGTAACCTCCACCAACACCACTAACACTCAGTTCCCCTATAAACATGTACATAGACACATTTACACACATGCACACATGCATAAGTTGTAACACCTGGGCTAATTGCAATAATGGACTTTGTGCAATAATGACCCTTAAAACCCTTGAGTGTCTTAAATTTGGCTAATGGACTATGGGCACAAATGAATGATCTCTCTGCAATAGCTTGTGTTTTAGTGTTTTTATATTGTTTTATATTTTTAGAGTATTTATTTATATTATGGGTTGAATGTATTATAATGTTAATGTGTGTAATGTTAAATGTAACATTTTTATTTTTATTTTAATGCTGCTAATCAGATTGCTCCAACATAATTTCGTTGTATAAGCATATGCAATGACAATAAAGATCTAATCTAATCTAATCAAACGAGCTGTTCGTTGTAGTTCTTGAAAAGGGATTTTTTAAAAACAATATTTCCCTTTGGAGTTGACTTTGAGATTTGTAACTTTGTAGATCTTTTTATGCCCAAACATACTCACTACACACTGACTAAAATTCAAAAAGTGAAAAAGCATAATAGGACCCCTTTAAGAGCTGCGGATGACGCGGTTATTTTAACAACAACAGAAACAATGCTGCAAATCTAGTTATT
The DNA here is from genome assembly GCA_039654775.1 of Spinibarbus caldwelli. Taxonomy (NCBI): domain Eukaryota; kingdom Metazoa; phylum Chordata; class Actinopteri; order Cypriniformes; family Cyprinidae; genus Spinibarbus; species Spinibarbus caldwelli. The sequence goes on along the minus strand of CM077225.1, from coordinate 38,231,603 downwards.
TTTCTTACTATCTATTTATCTCTCAATAACCTATGACCCTGACTGTTCAAACCAGATGTGACAAGATGTTTCTGATCTACATTTAGCACTATTAATCTGTAGGCTAAGAACATTTCAAAAGAATCATGTAATTATGATTGGGAAAATTGGCGTTGGATGGCTAGGATAGAACTTAAACTTTGAAACTGCTGGTTATCTTTCTTTTCTGCTCAAGATGAGAACGTTTTGATTATTGTAGACATTTTTAGTAGATAATGCTTATAATATATTTAAATATGTCATATCCAGTCACACCAATGCCTTTTACTGCACCTGATTTTAATGTCTCCCTTATCAGACACACCCAGTTCAAGTCTTGCAGTTTGTACTAATGAGCTGGTAAATTGAATCAAGTGTGTTGTATCAGGGAGACATACAGAATGTGCAGAACAGGTTTGAAAACCCTTGCTCTAGAGTCTAAGGCACTCCTTGAAATGACAAAATTCATCTGATTCTTTTGTTTTGGCATTCATACTTTGAGTTTTTGACATTTTCATGTCATCATGTCTCACTAAGAATAAACTTTTAAGTAGCAAACAGAAGGTTTTTTACTTATTTATTTATTTATTTATTTATTTATTTATTTATTTATTTTTAACCCTCTACTGCATGGTGTAGCCATATGGCAACATACACTTTGTGTTCATTTCCTTGCCACTGTGTCTTTAAGAGAACATTCTCGTTTTTTTTTTTTTTTTTGGAAAGAGAAGACCTTAGTTTAGCCAATGATGTGCTTTGGTTAAGTCACATGACATGCAGTTTTTTTTTCTTTGGTGCGATTTCTGACAGACTGCTGTCTCTTGCCCTGCGTTCCATTCGGAAGGGCTCATCCCTATGCCCTAATCCCTTCAAAGGGGTTTACCCTCCGGAGTGAGAGCTTCGAAGGGTTGAAGGGTGTAGGGGACCAAACAACTGTTTCTTGAAGTGCCCTTCTGCGTCATCATATGGAAGCGCCGTCATCATGCAAAGAATCTGTGCAAAGGATCATGGGAGCCCGAAGTGTCCATCAGTTGTACCCTTCGAAATCCTTCATTCCGAAGGGCCCTTTTGTAGTGGCTAGTTTTGAGCACTTCGGTTTGGAACGACCCTTCAATATGGCGGCCCATATTGAAGTGCCCTTCGGAGGGCGATATATCCCGTTTGGAATGCACCGTTGTCAGTAGTTGCTGAAAGCAAACTAAAACGTCAGTAACAATCAAGGACCAGCCCGTGTCACATGCACAAAAAAATTGTAAAGATCACCTCAGATAAGTTATAATGACATATTCACTACTCAAAAAAGTTTTTATGAAATTAGTTTTTGGTAAATCAATCAAATGTATGTGTTGCCAAGCGGCAGCACTGTGCAATAGTGGAATGATATTATTGCAATAGTTTAGCTAGCTAGCAAGGTCAGCTGCAATCTGTAAAGCTGTAACAATAACAATAACAATATTAATGCTAGTGATATAATGTTGATAAGTTGTATGTTAATGGCATGTGTATAATGGATAAAATCAAATTTAAATGGCAATTTTACTTTTGATTAGATACGAATACAGGTAACATTACATCAGTGAGCCACTGGCCTACCATGGTGTCTCAAAAAGGCAGATGCAAGTATCCTGGCTGTAAGGGTATTGTTAGGATGAAATGCACCAAATGTGAGGTATACCTGTGTCTCACCTCTGAAAAGAAAACTGCTTTGTTAAAATGTTCATACATAAAGTTTCAAGGATTATTGTGTGTGTGTGTGGGGGGGGGGGGGGGGGGGGGGGGTTCATAATCTCAAGTTCATAGTCTTCCTCTCATACAGTTGCGTAATGTTGAATTTTCATGAACTGCAGTGTTTTTGGTTTTATGTCAGTGTTTTATGATACATGATATACAGTATTATATTTGTTTTAACTGTATAAATTTTAAATTTAAATAATATTCATGAAAAATGTAATGAAATTCAAAGAATATAAAGCATTATTCAGCTAAAAAGAATGGAATAAATAAAAACAGAAGTTGTTGGAAAGTATGTATAAGGTTATAAGTACTGTGTTAAAGCTTATAATAACACCAATTGAATCACCACAAACATTTCTGAGGAAAAATATTAACTTTAAGTAAACTTACACTTATTCTAAGTTAGATCCACTATTGTATGTTGTTGCCGTATGGCAACAAATCATAAAGTACCTTAAAATAATATTTTTTCCCTTTTTTTTTTTTTTTTTTTTTTTTACAGCACTTTAAGTTAAGCCATTCCAAGAAAAGAAAAAGAGTCAAATATTTTTTTTTTTTTATACGTCTATCATAATGTGTGCGGTAGAGGGTTAATGTGGATTCAGCACCATGGACAGCAGCTTTAAATCAAACTAAAGCACACCTGATGAACAACATAAAGAGTGAAATGGTGGAACTTGGGTTTATCTTCTGTCTTTCCTTAATTTATGACTTTGATCATAAATCCATATTCATGAACAATGCATCCATGTAATTATTTAAAAACAAAATTAAATAATGCCAAAGCTTCATTCCTACAGATACTCTTTTATTACAAACTCACAGGAAAGGTGTAAATTAGTGTCATTTATAATTTATCAAAAAAAGGACAGAATAATAAGAAACATGCACCTACATTATCAACTACAATACCATAACCTACACAAAGATCATTTCACTAAAACCAAGAAATTTAACAGACATTAAGAATTATTCGTCACTAAATGGAGCCAGAATCTTCAATTAGACATTTGTGTTCATGTCTACAGTCTCAGTCAAGTTAATGTATCTTTTCACAAACACAGACAAGTTCAATGCCTTTGTTGTCTCTACTATTCCTAAAAGAATTTCGTAATATAGTAGCTTTCATCCTGTTTATTTATTCTGAAAGGGTGCAGTTTGCAAACAGACCTTGCAATCATCCCATTGTATTGTGCTATTAAGTTTTGTATGCAGTATTCACATTTCCTTCTGAAAATCTAATATATAGTTGGATATAGGCCTACTGTTTGAGTCGTTTTGATATTTAATCAAGTTTTAGAGCAGGGGTTGGCAACCTTTTGGGCATGAAGTGCCATTTTTAATTGGTTAACCACTGTGTCAATATCACCCTTGTTGTATTTATACAGTACATAAGCATTTTTAAATGTTCAGATAAAAATCTTGTTCTATCTTAATGTGCTGCTTTACTTGACGCACACACACACACACACACACACACACACACACATCACTCGCACACAAATCAGAGATCATGCTGCGCAAACACAGAAACATTCAGGAGCTCAGAAACTTGTCAAAGCTGCTCTGTGACTTTTATTAATCGATACTGAATCGCTACGTTATATTTCTCAGCAATGAGGAGGTAAAATTGCTTTTTTTGAAGTAACTAAACTCAGCTTCATTGTTTGTAGAGAGAGACACAGACTCAAGTAAGTTGAGTAGTTTGCATCACTGCATAAAGCTATCGGTCATTTAACATTTCTGTCGTAAAACAGTTGACTAAAATTAAATTATTTGAAACTTCCTTCTTACCAAGTTCTCTTTAAATATTAAAATGATGATTTGCTCTGGAATTTGTGCTCTACTTCTGTGAACAGGAAACTCTGCCTACTTTGATTTGATTGGCCATCTCAGTCATTTTGACATTGACGAGTACTGTTAGCCATGCGCATCTGTAGACTAGTGCAGGTTTAATTCTCACACTTTAATAGTACTTTTGTTTTACTTTTTTCACCTGAGCTGGGCTCGCTTATTTATTTTGAATAACAAAAAACCCAAAGGTTATATTCTTGGCAACTGTATAGACCCTTCACCAAAAGTGAAATGAATAAGCCTCAGGCTTAAGGAAATGCATCTGCACCTCACTCAAAGTAACTCAAATATTTTGTTGTAAATTTAGAAGTAAAGTGTTATTTTATTAGTTACTTGAAAAAGTAATCTGATTACTTAACTCGCCTTACTTATAATGTGATACCCCCAACACTGTTACTCACATAAAATCTTCCTCTGTCCTGTTAATTCAAATTTTGAGACACACATGAACTTTGTTTTCATCCAAACAGACACGCAGCGCTACGCAAGAAGCAAATCATCATTATGACAATGTATAATATAATATAATATAATATAATATAATATAATATAATATAATATAATATAATATAATTGTCTTATTTCAATATTCAGTATATAAATAAGACCGTGGATGAGACACAAAGAGTCAGACACAGATGCAAATACGGCTCATTATAAATTCACACTCTGTCCTACTGAGTATATTTATGTATTTTTATTACAGAATAAGTCAGTGTAAATAATAATATTATTTTTTATATATTAAACAAATTCATGTTTTTATGGAGTAAAAAGTCTGTGTACATCATTACTAAGGCAAACATTTCTTTCTTAATCACACCTGCAGGTGGCTGAAGGTTTTTGGTTTGACCGAAGGAATACAAATAGTGCAAAAGAAAAACACAAGCTGAGAAGCATCGGATGTTGATGATCTTTAGCACACTCAGTAATAAACAACTCTGCAAACACAAAACACTGTATTCTAGTAAAGAAACTGGGCTAACAAAACAAACTAGCATACGGCTCTCACTCTTACTGCCAAACAAATATATGCTATAATATTTTAAATTTGACCAGAGATAATGATGAAAGCACACACACACACACACACACACACAGAGTGAAATCTAAGTAAATCTTGGAAAGGTTGTTTGACATAAATGTATTGACAAATGTACTAACAATACAAATGTGTGACATTTAAATATTATTACAGACATTCTTTGTCAGTAATTTGTGAGCTCACTGTTTTGATTTTCTTTTAGAAAGAAAAATAGTCAAACCACATATGGATAACTTTTTGATAAGAAAAGTTCAACACTTCTGTCAATATTGAAGGTGAGCTGAATGCTGTTAGTCTTTATTGTCTTCTGCTCAGACTGGATGTTCATCTTCTGTCTGTCTCTGTTCAGTCTCATGTGTCTCGCTGTGGGTTTAATCATCACAGTCAAACCAAACTGAGACCCTGAACCTTCACCAGTCTTCTGTGGCTTTGAGAAATGAACGTTCATCACGCAAACACACACACACATACAAAACACCTCTAATTAAAATTAAGATAATTTTCATCACTAAATACCACAGTAACATCTAATAATTTCAAAAATGACAATCATTACAATAATCAGACTGTATTTCTGGATGTTTCTCTGGGATCTGGTAACATTGATTTCATCAGTATGAAAATGTTGTGACAATAATTGAAATTTCAAATATAGTGTGAAATCTCACTGATTGTCTTTAACAATATCTTTAGACAATAAATGCTGTTTATTTTTCAGTGAATAAAAAAATATATACAGTAAAGGTATAAGCAGTTGTTACATCTGAAAAAAATAAACTAAAAACAAACAAAACAAAAATTGAAAAAAAAAACATCAGCAAAATTAGCAATCAGCATGTTAATGAATAAAGCATTTCTGAGAAGTTTTTGATGTGCTAAAGTTATTAAAATTTATCTTTCTCATAACTGCTCTGTAACTGTGTTTTGTATGTACAAATCTAAAGCAGGTCAAAGATAAGAATCAATAATCATATGGGAATCAATAATCCATAATTATGACAAAGAGAGAGAGAGAGAGAAAAGAGTCATTTTAACAGTGCTGAACAGATTCTCAAGATTCATGTGTCTCATCATACAGGCTTTTTGAACTTGTGTCTGTTTAAGAGGCTTTATGTGTCAAAAGTTGCATTTTAAATACAGGTGTCTCTTTTGCATTTGGAGTGGAAAATTAAAAGTACATTTTGTGCCACTTAAGGTTTGTATTTCCTGTTTTTATCACACCTTCAGATAAACTGAGATGACAAACTCTTTACACACATCAATAAATGTCTCACACAGCTGCTATTTTAAACATGTGAAAGAAGCATTATGATCAGCAGTGGAAACTTTAAACCGTCTCATCATTTACACACACTGACCTGAACAACCCTGATCAATAAAAACATTTGTTTAACGCTAAATTATGATTTATGAAGAGATTTTTGATCTGTGAACTATAAATGTAAGCAAATACTGCTGTAATGTGGTGATCTATTTATTATCTGTAATAAGTTAGTTGAGTCTCATGCGGTAACTGATCGTGGTGTAATCAGAGTGAATCTCATTCTTACTGAATCTGACTGTAGCGTCACTGAGAGACTCTTCATGCTTCTGGAAACTGACAGCAGTGTACAGGAGTCCATCAGAGGGGATTGTGGGTAGATCATCAGGAGTGTTATTTTGGACTGATCCAGGATCTGAGAGAGAATCACGTCTGCTGTCTGCACATGATGACTGAACATAGAGATAATATAGAGTTTTAAATAGAGATAAGAATATAATACATATTTAAATACAAACATACACACTGTCACTTACCACTGTATTTTTCTTCCTCTTTCTCTTGTCTGATGTTGAGGTTCTTCCTAATTAAACCAAAACAAAATGAATCGATCAGTGAGAGAAAGACAAACTAGATCAACATCAAACTGGAGATGCAGAGCAGCATCTGAGTGAATGAGATTTACTGAAGCAACTAAGAGACACTCAAAGAAATTTAGTTATTAATTTAATATAATTATTATTTCAACAGATTATAAATGATCAAACCAAGCGTCACCTCGCCTCTTGTGTCTTAGTTTCCACACAGTCAGTGTGAATCCACCGATCAGCAGCAGAATCACACACACACCAATAATGATGATCATGGAGAAATCTTGAAATGAAACCCAGAGATACACATGACATTAATAAAATATTACCTACACAAATATTAAAATTCATGATGCTCACTTTCAACCCATTTCTATGTACACTTTATAGAACAAGTGTGAGTAAAAATGTTTTATGTAAATTAAATATTAACAGAACTCTGTTTGTAATGTTTGTCATAAATGGACTAGTTTAGTTTCATGAGGTGAATGATCATGCTTCACATTTCATTTGTTCTTTTTTTATGAAGCTGAATTATTCAGCAGTATAATAAGTGTATTTTAGTCTCTATTCTGCAGACTTACACATAACCTACTTTCTACTTCATCTCTCTGTTGAGTCTCATGTGGGTTTCCTGAATAAAGGTCGTTAGTTCTTCACAGCCGAATTAAACTGAGACACTGGACCTTCAGCTCATCTCTGTGGTTTTGATGTGAAATGAAAACACCCTGTTCATCAAATACTAAACATCTCCTGCATTTATGAGCAATGTCACACAAAAAAAAAAAAAAAAAAAAAAAACAAAACAAAAAAAAACGTAGTGGTTAACAAAATAACAAAATATCAATATCCAGAAACCCAGATGTGCAGTAGGTCAGTAATTTCTATTATTATATTGATACCTGTGTGGAAAAAGAATTTACAAGTTTTAGGGCATTAAATCATTTTTAAACACTTTATTTATTGGAATTTAGTGCACTAAATTTAAGAGCAGCAAAAATCTATTTATTAAAGCCACCAAAAATGATTTTTAAAATGACCCTCTCAATGTCACTCTGGTAGATCCAGCCCTGAGTGATTATTTGTGTTCATATTTGACAATGCAAATAATAAATACTGTCTTACCCTTATCTTTGCTGACATTTAAATGCACTTTACTGATGATGTGAGCTCCACACCAGTATATCCCAGAATCCTCTTCTCTCAGATCAGTGATGTTCACAGTAAAGACTCCAGTAGATGCTTCATCACTGAAAGAGAATCGATCATCTCTGATCGTCTCCAATGAAACTCCATCCTTCACACACATGGAGGCTTCATGTGCTTTGCAGAAGCTTTTCTGATCTTCATCATGATGTTTGCACTGGATTGACACGTCGTCTCCTTCATACTTAGTCAAGTTCAGCTCTGGAAATGATTACAGACACAAGAACATCAATTCACAGCCATAGTTTCACATATTCAGATGAATAAACCTTCCTCACCCTCGTTCATGATGACGATCAGATGAGTGTAAAGATAATTGAGGTCTGTTTCTAATGTCACTGCACACCAGTATTTCCCAGCATCCTCTGCTGTCAGTCCAGTGATGGTCCCAGTGAAGACACTTGCAGTGACGTCATCTTTCAGAGTCAGTCTGTCAGTCTTGGTCTCTTTCTCTTCTCTCACAGTCTCACTGAGAGGATTTCTGTCTCTAGTGGAGCACTTCCCCTTACAGAGAGACTTTCGCTTTGATTTATAGATTGAATCATAAGGGCAGATGATCTCAGCAGATTCTCCTTCATGTCTCACTACTGGAGCCACTAAAAACAAACACAGACAATTAACACAAATTATTCTGAATAGACTGTATTTACTACAATAAAATCATCTGAATGGACTCACTGATGAGGTTGAGCTGAATTTTCGTGGTCAGGGAGATGAAAGTCAAATATGTGTCTCTGGTTTCTGCTCCACACCAGTAAACTCCAGCATCTCTCACGCTCACATTACTGATGCTCACTGTAAAAACTCTCTCTTCATTTCTCTCAGATGAACCACTCATTTGTGTCACTTTAGATGAGCTGATGTTTTGGCAGATGTGATTATCATCCTCTTTGCAGAAATGAACTCTATGTTGCTCTGGGATCTGACAGGTGATGTTGACTTCGCCAAGATAAGCAGTTTTAGTCACACCTTTTGGATATTTTGCATCTTCAAACCAGGACAAAAATTAGCTAAAAATCTGAACTGATATTTCAAACATTCAAGATAAAGTATCTGAGGTTCCTCACCGTGTTTGATGCTCAGCTGAAGTTGAGTGAAGCTCTCAGTATAGTCAGATACTTTCACTCCACACCTGTATGTTCCTGCATGTGCAGCTTTCAGCTCTCTAAAAAACACCATCAAGACTCCTGCTCTGGTGTCGTCATATAAAGAAACATCTCCATTCTCCATCCATTCATCCTGAACTCCTGGATTCTTCCTCTCTGAACATCCATCTGATTCTTTACAGATGTATTTTGGCTTGGTTTTGTATTGAGGATGTTCACACTTGATCATCAGACGACCTCCTGAGAAGCCACTCATTTTATACACATTCAATTTATCTGTCAATCATAAACATCACATCTAAGCAATTTTGCAGCAGACACAGTACTTTTATCTACTTTTATAGGTTTTAGTTTGTTCTACTTTCCATTTACATCGAATCATTCAGCAGATGTTTTTATCCAAAGCAACTTACAAATGGGCAAAAAAGAAAAAAAAAAATAGAATAAATTAAGAAACAAATGGTCAATGGTAAGTCCCAGTTAGTCTAGCACAGTGTAGTATCTACTTACTAATAATATGTAGATGAACAGTATTAATAATTGTGTAACTATACAAGTGTCCATAGATCCAAACTCCACATAAATAAACTCCTCCATCATCTGGTGTTACAGCAGTGATTCTCACACTGAAGAGGTTTTTATGTTTGTCATCAGAAACTCTGAATCTCTCTTTCTTCTTCCATCTGCTGTAATTCCTCTCAATGGAGTCTTTTCCTTCTTTGAATATGATCTTGACATCATTAATATTATTCTGTGAATATTCACAGCTGAAGCTGGCAGTTTCTCCAACATTCACCATCACCCTCTTTGACACTTTACAACATGAATCTGTCCTTCCCACAAAGAAATATATAGATTTAAAAAACTTTGAAATGATCAGTAATTTTACTACACAAAGACTTTTAAAATGACTGACCTTCTTCCACGTTCAAAGTCATATCAATGAACTATTGGCCATCAACCTCAATCCTATAACTTCCAGCATCATGTATGATCAGTTCTTTGATGTATATCATGAGGTTTTCATTTTCATTGCAAAATAAAGTGAATCTTCCTTCATTAATCCACTTTTCATGTTTCCTGTTATTTATTATTTTTGTATTCTGTAGCTTTTGCATGTATTTAGCACTGTTTTTGTGCCAAGGCTTCCATGATCTAACAAGAACACTTCCTCCAGAATATCCAGTGACGCTAAAGCATCTCACTGCACCTGTCAATCAGATTGATACTGTGATCAGAAAGCTGATGAACAGAAAACAGCATCATTACTGCAGTGATGAAAGAGAAAAGCTCTGACCTGAGATCAGGTAGAAAGTGAAGAAGATGAGGATGATCTTCATTGTGACTTGAGTTCAGTCTTCTTTATGCTGAATGATCTCTGTGTGAATCTCTCTGTCTCTACATCCGTCTGCTTTAGTTACTTCCTCTTTATTCAGCTCTTTATCAGTAATGAGCAGCTTTACTGGCTCCTCCCACCATCACCACTGACTGAATATCACATTAATCACACTGAAAGAGCGCCACCTACTGGAGGATACAGTATCTGATACTGAGAGGTCATACATGTTTCATGTTCCCTATAAAAAGGACACTGAAGCAAATGAAATCAACATCAACATTATTTTAATCTTCCACTAGAGAGCGAATATAGAATGTACATCTAAGTTCACTGAGGTCTCCTGGAGTCTGTACAACAAGGCAGTCATGGAGAAAAAAAGGCATCTAATGTGGGTTATTGACATTTTATAACACTTTTTATAAGGAAACATACCATATCTGAAAGGCTGTTGATTTGTTTGTATACTTTATGCACAAGAAACAATAATAATATGGCAGATTGATGTGAATTCAGCACCATGGACAGAAGCTTTCAAATGGCAGTTAAGCATGAGTTTATCTGCTTCCTTCCCTTCACTTTGACTTTGATCATAAAAACATCTGCATGAACAATGGTTTAGTAATTATCAAATATTAGGCCAAAGTTTCATTCCGTCAGATTCATTCTTTGTTTTTGAACATACTGGGGGCTAGTAAATTAGTGCCATTTATACTGACTCAAACCAGAATAAATGTATGTTCTCTACCATACAATACAACTACATAAAACTAATTTTAATGAAAGCAAGAAATCTAATGTTTAGTCATAGAAATGTAACATTACCTCATATTTGCCACTAGATGGAGCCAGAGGTTTCAGTAAGACAGCTGGTTTTGCTTTTACTGTAGATGCTACATTACTGTAATAAAGGCAATGGAAACAGGACATCACCAACTCTAGAGAGATTCAATAGAGGTCGTCTGCACAGCTTACAAGAACAAAAATAAAAATATGAATAGATGATACTGTAATTTTGTGTTTACAATCTGACCAAACTCTTTCCTATTATTCTTTCACAGACTAGGCTATAAAAAATGCAGTGTCTTTATTGTATATCCTTAAAATACACTATCCCCAAAGAAATTTCACGAAATAATCGTGTTCATCCAGTATCATATATATTCTAAATAAGTAGTCTGATATATTGTTTGAAACAAGTCGTTTTGATATCTTGGAGTATGGTGTTTAATATAATAATGTATATACTGTACAATTTAACATCCATAATTTATTTTAGTCACATGTTGTTTGAGTTTAAGATTTTGTGAGATTCACGAGTCTCAAGGTGCGTTCACACCAGACGCGAATGAAGCGTTAAGCGCGAGTGATTTACATGTTAAGTCAATGCAAAGACGCCAATAGACATCCTGCGGCGCGATTCGCGCGAATGAGGCTGCGCGAATTACGCGGCGCGAATTGAGCGTTTCGGGCGTTTGACGCGCGTAACGCGTGATTCGCGCGAAACGCGCGAGTTGAAAAATCTGAACTTTGGCGAAAATTCGCGCCGCGTTAACCAATCAGGAGCTTGCTCTAGTAGTGACGTAGCGAGAGGAGGCAGAAATCCGAAACAACAATGGAGGACAAAAGCATCGTCGCTGTATGTGGATACCCGGAGCTGTACGATACATCTTCGTACTTTTATAGAAACAGGAATTAAAAAAGATCTTGCTTGGAAGAAAGTGAGTGAGGAGGTCGGACAATCTTGTAAAAAACGCTCTTTACTCAATACGAGCTATATATAAGCCCCTCCCATGACGCGAATTCGCGTCTGTTGTGAAGTGAATTTCACGCGCGAATGAAGTGAATTTCACACGCGAATGAAGCGAGTAAACTCAAAACGTTCAAGCGTCCAACTACGCGCGAATAGCACGATTTATTCGCGCAAGTCGCGTCTGGTGTGAACGCACAGTCAGTGCGACTGTTGGTTAAACCACTGCACCTTGATAGTGCGTTCACACCAGACGCGAATGAAGCGTTAAGCGCGAGTGATTTACATGTTAAGTCAATGCAAAGACGCCAATAGACATCCTGCGGCGCGATTCGCGTGAATTACGCAGCGCGAATTCAGCGTTTCGGGCGTTTTACGTGCGTAACGCGTGATTCGCGCGAAACGCGCGAGTTGAAAAATCTGAACTTTGGCGAAAATTCGCGCCGCGTTAACCAATTAGGAGCTTGCTCTAGTAGTGACGTAGCGAGCGGAGGCAGAAATCCGAAACAACAATGGAGGACAAAATCATCGTCGCTGTATGTGGATACCCGGAGCTGTACAATACATCTTCGTACTTTTATAGAAACAGGAATAAAAAAAAGGATCTTGCTTGGAAGAAAGTGAGTGAGGAGGTTGGACAATCTTGTAAAAAACGCTCTTTACTCAATACGAGCTATATATAAGCCCCTCCCATGACGCGAATTCGCGTCTGTTGTGAAGTGAATTTCAAGCGCGAATGAAGCGAATTTCATGCGCGAATGAAGCGAGTAAACTCAAAATGTTCAAGCGTCCAACTACGCACGAATAGCGCGATTTATTTGCACAAGTCGCGTCTGGTGTGAACGCACAGTCAGTGCGACTGTTGGTTAAACCACTGCTGTCAAGCTCCAAAAAATACCATGTAAATCCTCCATATGTTTCGTGGCATGTCACTGCAAGTCTTCTGAAGACAGACAAATAGGTCTGTGTGAGGAACAGATCCAAATTTAACGATTACTCACTGAAAGCTTGCTCTTTCTGATCTGTCAGTTCATATGACTATTCACCCGCGAACTTATACTCAAAGCGCCATATAAGGAGAAAAGGGAGGAGTCGCAACTGCGCTTAAACCTCATTGGCTCTCGCGTGTGTGTCGGGCCATATTTGAATATTTACAATCTAAATGAGAACTGAAGTTTCTATGTGCCACAGTGGATCACAGTCGGACACAAAAACGGTACAAAAACGACTTTGATTTCCTGTTTCAAGTACTGATGCATTATTTCAGGTCTTCCAAGTACAAGGTTAAAAGGATAGTTCACCCAAAAATGAAAATTCTATCATTAATTACTCACCATTTTTGGGTGAACTATCCCTTTAAAGAAGAACAACGTGAAAGGATGAGATGTTTCAGTGTGACTGAGAGCAAAAAGCATTGAGGAATTAAATTTTAATAAGGCACCCTTACTACAGTTGGTTGTACTTTTTGACAAAATCACTTTCCATGTAATAAATATTTCAGATATCTACAATAAAAAACTTTTGGAGAAATAACTATGATATATGTATATATATGATTATATATGTTTTTGTTTTTTTTAAATTTTTCAAATGTTACACACATTTACCGCATCGGTAACACTTTACAATAAGGTTCATTATTTGACATTAGTGAACTACTTTAGTTAACATGAACTAATATTGAACAATACTTTACAAGCAAGTCATTTTACGTAGTAAATAAATAAATAAATAAACTGGGTTAAATAGCATTTTTTTCTGAAATTACACACCTTGATTAAAAAAGATAACAAAATCAAACTTATGTTTTTCTTTTTTACTTAAAATATTCTTGTAAGCATTCAAATGTGAATGTACAGACTCATCATTTCTCATCTGTTTGCTGTCTGATGATGATCCCACCCATAATATCACAACATAACATCAGAAACTGACATTACACATTCAATAATTTTGTTATGTTATGTTCTTTTAAAGTAGTATTGACATAAATTGTATATTAGTGTGTTTTTGTAAAAGTGATAAATGCACTAAACAATACAATTCTGACATTTAAAGTATTTTTAATAAACATTTTCTGATCTGAAAAATAACACTGTCAAATCACATATAGATACTTTATTGATCATAAACATTTTTCAGTCTTATTCTCTATTCATTACTTTCAGTACACTCTTAAAACAGATGTGTTAAAAACAACACAACCTGTGTTATATCTCAACACACCTGTGTGTCTAGTTAAGGACAACACATTTTGTGTTAATTTCAACTCAACCAGTGTGTTATTCTTCTTAACACAGGTTGATATTCTTCAACTATTTAAATAGTGCACCTTTAAGAATAGCACATCGATGACACAAATTGTGTTATGACACATTAGTGTGTTAAAAAAAACAGATGTGTTAAAAACAACACAACCTGTGTTATATTTTAACACACCTGTGTCTCTAGTTAAGGACAACACATTTTGTGTTAATTCAGTTTTAACACAACCAGTGTGTTATTCTTCTTAACACAGGCAGTGTGTTAAAATATTTAACACACTAATGCAGTGATTTTCAATCCTGTTCCTCGGGACCCACTGCTCTGCACATTTTGCATGTCTCCCTTATCTGACACACTCATTTGAGTTCAAGGAGCTCTTTCCTAATGAGCTGATGATCTGAATCAGGTGTGTAAATTAGGGAGACATGCAAAATGTGCAGAGCTGTGGGTCCCCAGGAACAAGTTTGAAAACCACTGCACTAATGTGTCATAAATCCAGAAGTGGGACTTTCAAGTCACAAGCAAGTCTCAAGTCAAATCCCAAGTCCGCAAAGAGTTAAAGTTAATGAGAAAATTAAGTGACTAATTAAATGATGATTGTGCATTAGTGATGAACACCTGTTGTTAACAAGCAGCATCATTGAAGAAAAGAGAAACACAAGAACCACAGACTTCAGCCACAACCTTGGATAGAATCAGCTGAAAAAAAAAAAAAAAAAACACACACGATGCCACCATAATTGTGGTCAAGGTTTGCTTTAGTTGGTCTCTTGTACCTTTTTTTTTTTTACTAACTCAAAGTAATTTTCTTCTAAACAATTGCAATATTGTTTCACAGCAAACATTTGTGCATTGCTGAATCAAACCTAGAAGTAGCAGATTAACTTATGATTTCTGCTTATAACTCATGGTGAATGAACAAAAGGATCTCTCTTTGGTTTTTTTGACTGACATTCAGCTATTACAAATCTGCAAAAAAAAAAAAAAGTGCCCTGTTAAACAAAGACCCCTGTAATGCTTCAATGTTAAAAAAAAAAAAAAATGTTTCTGCTCAGGCTTTTAGACATAAACACTTATCATATGATCTTCAACAGTGGTGACAATAATTTTTCATACTGCAGTGCATGATGGGAGTTTTTACTATGGTGTTACACCGCATGCATTGCAGCATGAAGCATTTTGTTGATATTCATATGCTGGTTCTTTATGTCTGTATGTGTCAAAATGATACTGGAGTTCAAAACTTTATTTTTATTACACAGATTTAAAATTCATTCACTATAACTGTTAAAGCATCACTTTATTTGCATACTGTAGTTTCACAGGGTTGATTATGCAAAACCTAAACATATTTATAAATATAAATTAGCAATAACAAAAGACTTTTTGATTGTAATCAAGCCACCTCACAGTGACTAGTTCATCACATAAAAACAGCTACTATCGCCACACTGCTTTACATCACCACATGCATTGCTGCAAAGAGAGATCTAACATAGAAATCAAGGGTCAAGAGCCCAACTAAAGCAAACACTGATCTCCATGATGGTGACACCATTTTAACCAATAAAACATCAACATCTGATCCTCTGTAATTCTCAATAACAGCATGTGTTCATCACTAATGCACAATCATAATTTAATTAGTCACTTAATTATTTCATCAACTTTAACTCTTTGAGAACTTGGGATTTGACTTGAGACTTGACTTGGTCCCACCTCTTCCCAGTCCTTTAAAGAACTCCACATCATCTCAGGAAATGTTCTGGGAACGTCATTGACACCGGTGGGACCTTCTGAGAACGCTCTGAGAACTTTACTTTTCTAGTGAGGAAATCCATATACCTGACCATATACCTGAGTGCATCCATGTCATCCACCAATGAAAAAAGAGGCGCGAATTTGGTTAACAGCTTGTGGAGTGATGTAGGCAGCAATGTGATTGGATGATAGTTAACACATATTGTGTTGGACACATTGTGTTGTTTCTCTCTCTCTCTCTCTCTCTCTTTCTTTTTACACATGATCAACTTAAAATTACACATAATGTGTTAAAATGGCCATAACACAAAAAATGTGTTATTAATTAACACATCCTTTTTTGTTGGAGGTGAATTACTGAATGAGCAGCTCTCAGTCTTTATTGTATTTTGCTCACAATGGATGTTCATCTTCTCTCTGTCTGTGTTCAGTCCCATGTGTCTCACTGTGGGTTTCCTGAATAAGTCTGTTTAAACTTCACACTCAAACTAAACTGAGACCCTGAACCTTCACCAGTTTTCTGTGGTTTTGAGCTGGACGGAAAAACGGCATGTTCATCAATCATCACGCAAACACAAAAACACCTCCAGCATTCAAGAGAAACTTTGAGATACATATGATCTCAGATTAAAAATTTCATTTTCAAGTCTTTAAATGTCACTATTATGACAATTCATACATAAAAAAAGATGATAGCGGTGCAGATTTTAAATGACCTGATAGTTAAAATTTTATTACTGAAAATAAAATTAATGAAATTATATATTTTAGATTTAAGACTTAAACTTTCTCCTTTGCAGAAATGTTATAACTTTCCTGTTGTAAGAATTGCATTCTTAATTTGAAATTAATAGCTTTGGACAATAAACCAGAAATAATAGCCCAAAATATTTATTTTTCAAGTAATAAAATAACTCTGCAGTAAATGAATGAGTTATTACAGCAGAAAAAAAATGAACTAATAACAAAGAGAACAAGAAAGAACTGAAAACAACATTCAAATTAGCTTAATTAAGTATCATTAATAAAAAAGTAACATTATTAAAATGATGAACAAATGTATGAACAAATACTAAGAGTTTTAAATGCACAAAGATCAAAACTCAGAGATGAGAAAAAGAAAGCAGACATTTTAAAAGCTCTGAACAGATTCATGTGTCTCATCATAACGGTTGAACTGGTGTCTGTTTAAGAGCTGCTATAAAATAGGTTTTATTAAAGCTGCAGTCCGTAACTTTTACCTCTTTGTCGCCCTCTATGTTTGAAAACCTGGAATTGCAGTTTCTTGCGGAATGATCTTCAGTGCGCTGGGTTGTGATCCGGTGTTCCTGCACGGCTCCAGCGCGGATGAATCTAATGTTTTGAGGTGAATGTGTAGTTGTCAGTCACTGCACAGGTGTGGATATTTACTGCCTATGTCTTGGAATATATGACCCAAATCAGAATTTTCACCGTAATTTGCCATCTTAACAAGTAACAAGTCTGCCACGTTTGTTCTGCCCAACTGAGGAAAAAAACATTACAATAAATCGTGCTACCAACAGTGATTAAATCTAAAGATCAGTTAGCTCATATCACATCTAACTGCACAAAGTATTATCATTATACTTTGTTCTAAAATTATTAATGTTAACAACATCAGCATTGCGTGGCTATGAGTATAGTATTAGCGTGTAGATTTCAATTTTTGTACGGTTTAATATCTAATTGTCATACCATTCAAATCTCATATAAAGAAACTCTTTTAATCCAAAAAGCAAATTAATCATACTTCAAACTGGTTCTATTTAAAATACAAAAACTTGTGTAATCCCACGTTGGCTATCTGTAATCAGAACCACATTTAAATCTGGAATATAATTTAATTTCATTCACATGTGTTTCATAAGCACATAATCCTTTCTGGATTACAATCCGCCATCAAATTGATAAATTGAATTATTCGAGCTGCTGTGAGAAAAGGCTATAAATGATCCACCACCTGCAGGATCCTCATGTGTCAGAGCCTAGTAGCCGGGAAAACTTCTTCATGTTTACAGATGTGACCTAATGACGCAGTGCCATGCTCGAATTTCCCGCGGAAACCTACCCGTACCACTCAAACTAGAAAACATTATTATAAGCTAACCGTTGTGAGTCGGGCTAAAGTAAGGCGATAGTTTTGAACACTGGCTGATTATGTACTTTCTCAAATATTGATTTCGGATCATTTTTAACCAAAAAAAGTTACTGACTGCAGCTTTAAATCTAAGGTCAGATGTCTGTATGTCTCTGCATTTGGAGTGGAAACTTTCCAGTATAATTTGTGTCACTCAATGGTTTTATATTCTGTCTTCACTGAAAACTACCTTGCTCAAACCAAACATCTGTTTAACACTAAGTTATGGATTTTAAAGAGATTTTTATAATGTAAAATTATATGTAAAATGTTGGTAACGTGATAATCTGTTATCTGTTATAATCAGTTGAGTCTCATGAGGTGAATCTGATCGTGGTGTAATCAGAGTGAATCTCATTCTTACTGAATCTGACTGTAGCGTCACTGAGAGACTCTTCATGCTTCTGGAAACTGACAGCAGCGTACAGGAGTCCATCAGAGGGGATTGTGGGTAACTGTGAGTGAGTGTCACCTCGTCTCTTGTGTCTTAATCTCCACACAGTCAGAGTGAATCCACCGATCAGCAGCAGAATCACACACACACTAATAATGATGATCATGGAGAAATCTGAAACAAAACACAACCAGTGTTAATAAAAAAGAATATTTGTCATGAAGGAACGAGTTTAGTCTTGTGAGTTTAATGATCATACATCACATTTCATTTGTTCTTTTTTTATGAAGCTGAATTATTCTGCAGTATAATGAGTGCATTTCAGTCTCTATTCTGCAGACTTTCACATAACCTACATTCTACTTCATCTCTCTGTTGAGCCTCATGGGTTTCCTAGTTCTTCACACCCAAATTAAACTGAGACGCTGGACCTTCAGCACATCTCTGTGGTTTTAATGTGAAATGAAAACACTAAACACCTTCTGTCACAAGCAACCAAAGCTATACTGTGAGTTTGGACACATCTTGTTTTCTCACCTCTCTCGCTACAGAGGAAACTGTATCTATGGCCATATTTAGAGTTTCACAAGATAACCAGCGACAATAAAGTAGAGACACAGGGCCAGTGTCAGTATATAAAAAAAAAAGCTTAAAGATCTCATGCAATGAAAACCTTTCAGAGGAAGCAACAGTTATATTCATTAGTTCTGCTTCAATATACTGCAATATCTGGACAGGATTATATAAGAGGACACTTTGTTTCAGCTCAACAACAGTATTTTGCTCCATAGTTTTCAGAGAAAACAAAATACAAATGTTTTGATTCAAACAGAATTAGTCATCTTATGTGAATGATGAATTTGCCTAATCTCAGGGAAAACTAATACACCTGTATTAAACATCATCATATAGTAGACTACACTCATTCATCTGCTTGATGTGTAGCAGAAGGTTCATCATTTTTACCCAGTGAGAACAAGTTAGGCCTCTGATATCTTGCAGCTTAGAAAATGGTCAGATATTGATTCAGTAAAAACTCTGACTGAGTTTGAGGGTTTGAAAACCCTTCTGAACAATTCATTAAAATAAGTGATGAGCTTCTAAGTGTAAATTGTTCATAAAGCAGTAAACACTGGGGGTGTTGTATTGTGTGTTTGTGTGTGTGTGTGTGTGTGTTCCATGAGGACAACTTAATACAAACTTAATGTTTCTTACCACCATTTCTGTCTATTTATCTCATCATATTGATGCACTGTTGCTGAAATAGCATGCATATTTTATACATCAGAATACCAAATTCCACGTGCTACCACAATACGTCAGTGATTGTTCATGAGTTGACATCTGAATATTTATATCTGATCCAAAGACAATGGATAAATGATAAACTATCTTACCCTTTTTAACAGTGAGATTGACTCTAGTGATGACGTGAGCTCCACACCAGTATATCCCAGAATCCTCTTCTCTCAGATCAGTGATGTTCACAGAAAAGACTCCAGTAGATGCTTCATCACTGAAAGAGAATCGATCATCTCTGATCGTCTCCAATGAAACTCCATCCTTCACACACATGGAGGCGTCATGTGCTTTGCAGAAGCTTTTCTGATCTTCATCATGATGTTTGCACTGGATTGACACGTCGTCTCCTTCATACTTAGTCAAGTTCAGCTCTGGAAATGATTACAGATACAAGAACATCAATTCACAGCCGTAGTTTCACATATTCAGATGAATAAACCTTCCTCACCCTCGTTCATGATGACAATCAGATGAGTGTAAAGATAATTGAGGTCTGTTTCTAATGTCACTGCACACCAGTATTTCCCAGCATCCTCTGCTGTCAGTCCAGTGATGGTCCCAGTGAAGACACTTGCAGTGACGTCATCTTTCAGAGTCAGTCTGTCAGTCTTGGTCTCTTTCTCTTCTCTCACAGTCTCACTGAGAGGATTTCTGTCTCTAGTGGAGCACTTCCCCTTACAGAGAGACTTTCGCTTTGATTTATAGATTGAATCATAAGGGCAGATTATCTCAGCAGATTCTCCTTCATGTCTCACTACTGGAGCCACTAAAAACAAACACAGACAATTAACACAAATTATTCTGAATAGACTGTATTACAGTGAAATCATGTGAATTGACACACTGATGAGGTTGAGCTGGATTTTCGTGGTCAGGGAGATGAAAGTCAGATATGTGTCTCTGGTTTCTGCTCCACACCAGTAAACTCCAGCATCTCTCACGCTCACATTACTGATGCTCACTGTAAAAACTCTCTCTTCATTTCTCTCAGATGAACCACTCATTTGTGTCACTTTAGATGAGCTGATGTTTTGGCAGATGTGATTATCATCCTCTTTGCAGAAATGAACTCTATGTTGCTCTGGGATCTGACAGGTTATGTTGACTTCACCAAGATAAGCAGTTTTAGTCACTACCATTGGATATTTTGCATCTACAAACCAAGACAAGTTTATATAAAGATGATAAAAATTACTTTATATACACAAGATAAAGTATCTGAGGTTCCTCACCGTGTTTGATGCTCAGCTGAAGTTGAGTGAAGCTCTCAGTATAGTGAGATACTTTCACTCCACACCTGTATGTTCCTGCATCTGCAGCTTTCAGCTCTCTAAAAAACACCATCAAGACTCCTGCTCTGGTGTCGTCATATAAAGAAACATCTCCATTCTCCATCCATTCATCCTGAACTCCTGGATTCTTCCTCTCTGAACATCCATCTGATTCTTTACAGATGTATTTTGGCTTGGTTTTGTATTGAGGATGTTCACACCTGATCAACAGACCACCTCCTGAGAAGCTGCTCACTCTAGACACGCCCACTTTAGCTGTCAATCACAAATATCTTCATTGAATTTGACATCTAGCAAATACTGAAGAAGCAAACATTGTCCATTTCTAGATGACATTGATAGTTTGTATTACTCACTCATAATGTGTAGATGAGCAGTATTAATAATAGAGTAACCGTATGATTGTCTGTTGATCCAAACTCCACACAAATAAACTCCTCCATCATCTGGTGTTACAGCAGTGATTCTCACACTGAACTGGTTTTTATGTTTGTCATCAGAAACATTTAATCTTTCTTTCTTCTTCCATTTGCTGTAAATTGTTTCAATGGAGTCTTTTCCTTCTTTGAATATGATCTTGACATCATTAATATGATTCTGTGAATATTCACAGATGAAATTGGCAGTTTCTCCAATATTCACCATCACTCTCTTTGACACTTTACAACATGAATCTGTCATTCACAAAATAAAGAAATAAATTGAATTTATATATAAGCTTTGAAATGATTAGTAGTTTTACTACACAAAGACTTTGATGTTAAAATGACTGACCTTCTTTCACATTCAAATTCATATCAGTGTACCACTGATCAAGAACCCAAATCCAGTATCTTCCAGCATCTTGTTGGTTCAAATCTCTGATGAAGATCATGAGTTTTCCCTCATTTTTTTGAAACAATGTGAATCTTCCTTCATTAATCCATTTATCATGTTTCTTATAATTAATTATTGTTCTCCGCTCAGGTAATTTGGCCATATATTTAACAGAGTCACTGAACCAAAGTTTCCCAGAATCAACAAGAAGGCTTCCTCCAGAATATCCAGTGACGCTAAAGCATCTCACTGCACCTGTCAATCAGATTGATACTGTGATCAGAAAGCTGATGAACAGAAAACAGCATCATTACTGCAGTGATGAAAGAGAAAAGCTCTGACCTGAGATCAGGTAGAAAGTGAAGAAGATGAGGAGGATCTTCATTGTGACTTGAGTTCAGTCTTCTTTATGCTGAATGATCTCTGTGTGAATCTCTCTGTCTCTACATCTGTCTGCTTTAGTTACTTCCTCTTTATTCAGCTCTTTATCAGTAATGAGCAGCTTTACTGGCTCCTCCCACCATCACCACTGACTGAATATCACATTAATCACACTGAAAGAGCGCCACCTACTGGAGGATACAGTATCTGATACTGAGAGCTCATACAGGTTTCATGTTCTCTATATGAGGACAAATGACATTCGAATTATTTAAATCTTCGAATAGACTGTGCCAGTATAATTTACATGTACGGCCGTGACCTAAAGTATTCAAGTACTCCTCGCTCCAGACTGTAGCGCGGTGACGTCAGGTACATACTTAACGTATGTGTTTACCGTGCATGCGCAAAGTGACGTATGGTATGTCTATAAAACGCATGCACAGTAGCGCGGCGACGTCATGTACCTACATTACGTTTACAGTAAATACACAGGTTCAATAATGGTTCATTCACTTCCGGATGTTCGAAAGGTATGGTGGATTTGAGATTTGGTGGCAGTAAGTCAAAGAACATTTACTTTTGTTTTCTTAAAAATGTGCGTTTGTGTTAGTGGCTTTTAATTGTAAGGATGCTTTGGTCATAATCATAGAGAGTGTCATTCCAAGTGTGTGCGATTTCAAATATTTATGACATGTTTTATGATGTGTGTTCGAAGTGACAGGGATTCTGCTGGTCTTTAAAAGTCTTATTTCGCCTAAAATGAGCCTTTAAAGATATCTTAAATTAGAGCAGAAAGATTTATATTTAAAAAGTTATGCCATTGACGGGTGCATGCATTGCAAAAAAATAAAAAATAAAAATTCTCATATTTGTCATATTTTTCATTAACTAACATTATCAAAGATTAATAGATACTGTAACAAATGTATTTTTCATTGTTAATTCATGTTAATTAATACATTAACTAGTGTTAACCAATGACACCTTATTGTAAAGTGTTACCTCTTAAATTTACCTTCATGTGACTTCATGTGACTTTTTAGGGACATCGTCAGTGAGACAAAATTCAGAGAAGAGGCCCTCTTCATGTGGCTAGACAAATAGTTCTTTAACTCCTTAACTTGTAGTAAGTACTGTAAAAAGTATTTGAGTGTCTGTCTCCTCTCAACTATCTGTTTTTTTTTCCCTGATAGACTGTATTGCCCTCAACTGTAAAACTTTCAAATTGAAAAAAAAACTTCAAACTTTCAGACTATGCTTTCTCAAGCCAAGCCAACCTAAATTTTGACTTGACAAACTTTTTTAATTTAGCTGATGTTAATGCTTATTATAAATAAAATCTCTAAGGTACTTTACAGACAAAGCAAATAACACTCTTTTTCTAACACCATCCTATAATATATTTTAAAATACATTGAAAATCTTTTCCTTGTATGGCTCTTTTGCCTCTCTTCAAAATGATTTAATATTGCTTTAATATTGTTTGTTATTTTATGTAAATTAGGTGTCGTGAACTGGAGTGCATTTTCTGCACAATACAGACAGGAGTTCCGGGTGCCGTGTTCACTGACCCAGTGCCTGCGGTGCAGTGAGATATTTAAAGACTGCCCACCTGTATGTTGGGAGTCCTGCATGAGTTTTATTTATTCAAAGAATTTGAGGGCTACTGCTCGGCTGATTGTTTTATCAGTGATGGAGGTGAATTTCAGAATGAGTAGATGCGATTTTTTTTTTCTTCTTTCTCATGTGTCATGTTTATAGTCTATAGTCTTAATCTGTATTTGTATATGCAATTATATTTTCTGTTTTGTTCTTTGAAAAAAAAAAAAAAAGATCACTGTTATCAGTTTGGTTTTTTGGAGGAGCCATGCATAAACTGGGATGCAGACACTGAAAATATATTGTATGTAGTCAATTGAACTTAAAACTACTTTATTGGCTTAAATATTTCACATGCAGAATTGCCAAAGCAAAAGAAAAATGTCCAAAATCATACAAAATAAATAAATAAACAAGAATCATGACAGAGGAAAGATTAAAATAAGAAAGGCAGCTGCTATTTACGCTAAGTGCAAATAGCTATTCTATTTACACTATGTTAAAATAGCAGGATTTTCTGCTAATTATACTACTTATTGCAAACAGTGGCAATTATCTGCACTTCAGTATTGTAGTACATTATAAAACATTATGCAATAATAACAGTGTAAATTATCATTTTAATTCAAATTATTAAATGGATGCCACCTTATTGGGACAATAAAGCCCTCCCTCACAACTTTTTGATTATTT
Organism: Spinibarbus caldwelli; assembly: GCA_039654775.1. NCBI lineage: Eukaryota > Metazoa > Chordata > Actinopteri > Cypriniformes > Cyprinidae > Spinibarbus > Spinibarbus caldwelli. The sequence continues at coordinate 38,207,039 of CM077225.1, read as the reverse complement.
CCTTAATTTTTATTGAAAAGAAATGCTTTTCTGATGTGATTTGAAATTTGAAAAGAGAGAAGAAAAAAAAATAAATAAAAACTTCGCCAAAAGGCGGATTTGAACCCGGGTCGACCGCGTCAAGAGTGAATAACACACGTTTTACCAGCTGCGTTACTAGAGCTGACAACTGATATTTATCTTTTGTAATGTTGACTATCCTAATAAGAAATATATAAGGTGCCATTAAAGTGTAATATTACAATATACACAGTGAAGTGCAACAGAATGGTAATAAATTGTAAATAAAACACTACACATATTACAGAATAAACTCTGTAATTCCGTATAATTTTACCTCAGATGAGACATGGTTAAAATCATGGATATGTGCTGTATTACATTTTACTGTTTTGTTTTTCCAACTTAGCGTTCTTTAATACTTTTACATTTTATTAGAGTATTCTGTTAAGTATGCGCATGCGTTTTAATGACGTGTGACGTCACGGACGACGTGAAAACACCTAACGTCACCCCGCAATGTAAATTACACACGCATGCGCTGTCACCACGTTAATGCGCATGCGTATTATAGACAGAGCATTTGTCACTTTGCGCATGCGCGGTAAACATACGTGACGTAGCCACCTGACGTCACCGCGCAACAGTCTGCAGCGAGGGGTGTCTCAAAGTATCGGCAATGACAGAAATTTTGTGATTTACAAAGTTTGCTGTTTCAAGATTTGTAAATTATTTATCACGTTTGTATGGTATACACTGGAGAAGAGTGATAACCATTTCATAAGTTCTCAATGCTTTACTTGGCAAAAATTTTTTTTAAAAAATTATAAAAAAAATTAAACAATTCAATTCAAGTTTATTTGTATAGCACTTTTCACAATACAAATCGTTGCAAAGCAGCTTTACAGGAAATTATTTTTCTGCAATATATTTATATATTGTAGAAACTTAATATATTTAACTTATGGCGAAATTTGGTAGTTCTGTATGTTGTCTGAGGGTAGGCATCATCTGAGGTCCTCTGAGGGGTTGGCATCATCTCTTATCAGGTGTTCTGGATCCAGACTGAAGCTTGTGTAAATCCTAGCAGAAACAGAGATACAAATAGAGACATAATTAGCGTAGCTGCTGTTCCAACCAAGCAAAATTGATTTGTTCAATCCAAGCTAAAGAGCAATAATGTGTGTTTGATGAGATATAACTGCAGTACAAGATTATGAGATGCATTATGCGAATGCTTGGCTAAAGAGATATGTCTTTAATCTAGATTTAAACAGAGAGAGTGTGTCTGAACCCCGAACGTTATCAGGAAGGCTATTCCAGAGTTTGGGAGCCAAGTGTGAAAAGGCTCTACCTCCTTTAGTGGACTTTGTTATCCTAGGTACTACCAAAAGTCCAGAGTTTTGCGACCTTAGGGAGCGTGATGGATTGTAGCGTGGTAGAAGACTAGTCAGATACGCAGGAGCTAAACCATTAAGGGCCTTATAGGTAAGTAATAATATTTTGTAACTGATGTGGAACTTAATAGGTAGCCAGTGCAGAGACTGTAAAATTGTGGTAATATGATCATATTTTCTTGACCTGGTAAGGACTCTAGCCGCTGCATTTTGGACTACCTGTAGCTTGTTTATTGAAGATGCAGGACAACCAGCTAGCAGTGCATTACAATACTCCAGTCTAGAGGTCATGAATGCATGAACTAGCTTTTCTGCATCAGAAACAGGTAACATGTTTCGTAGCTTGGCAATGTTTCTAAGATGGAAGAATGCTGTTTTTGTAACATGGGAAATATGATTTTCAAAAGACAAGTTGCTGTCTAATATAACACCCAGATTTTTGACTGTAGAGGAAGTAACAGTACATCCGTCTAGTTGCAAATTATAATCCAAGATATTCTGTGTACTGTTTTTTGGTCCAATAAGTAATAGCTCTGTCTTATCTGAATTTAATAGGAGAAAATTAGTGGTCATCCAATCTTTTACATTTTTAACACACTCTGCTAGTTTAGATAATTTAGAAGTTTCATCTGGTCTTGTTGAGATATATAGTTGAGTATCATCAGCATAACAATGGAAACTAATCCCGTATTTTCTAATAATATTACCAAGGGGCAACATGTATATTGAAAATAGCAGAGAACCTAGGACAGATCCTTGTGGTACTCCATACTTTACTGGTGATAACTGAGATGACTCCCTGTTTAAATAAAGTGGTAGCGATCAGACAGGTAGGATCTAAACCATCTTAAAGCCTGCCCTTGAATATCCATATAGTTTTGTAATCGATCTATGAGTATGCCATGATCTATAGCGTCGAATGCAGCACTAAGATCAAGTAAAACTAGCAATGAGATGCAGCCTTGGTCTGACACAAGCAACAAGTCATTTGTAATTTTAACAAGTGTGTTTTCTGTGCTATGGTGGGGCCTGAAACCTGACTGAAATTCTTCATAGAGATAATTTTTTTTGCAAAAAAGAGCACAACTGAGCAGACACAACTTTTTCTAAAATTTTAGACATAAATGGAAGATTAGAAATGGGTCTGTAATTTGCTAGTTCATTAGGATCTAGTTGTGGTTTTTTAAATAAGAGGCTTAATAACCGCCAGCTTGAATGATTTTGGAACATGACCTAAAGATATCGATAAGTTAATAATATTGAGAAGCGGTTCTTCTGCTACAGGTAACAACTCTTTCAGTAATTTAGTGGGTACAGGATCTAATAGGCATGTTGTTGGTTTAGATGGAGTGATAAGTTTATTTAGCTCTTCCTGTCCTATAGTTGTAAAGCACTGCACTTTTTCTTTGGGTGCGATGAATGGAGCTGAAGTACTAGACGCTGCAGAATCTACATTTGTTATTGTATTTCTGATGTTATCTATCTTATCAGTGAAGAAATTCATAAAGTCATTACTATTAAATTGTGAGGGAATATTTAGATCGGGTGGTGTCTGTTCATTTGTTAATCTAGCCACTGTGCTAAATAAAAAACTTGGATTGTTTTGGTTATTTTCTATGAGTTTGAGGATATGCTCGGCCCTGGCAGCTTTTAAAGCCTGTCTATAGTTGGACATACTGTTTTTCCATGCAATTCTAAAAACTTCCAAGTTAGTTTTTCTCCATTTGCGCTCAAGTTTACGAGTTTCTTTCTTGAGAGAATGGGATTACTGTTGTACCATGGCGCAGTACGTTTTTCAATTTCATGGGCGCAACAGCTTCTAATGTATTAGAGAAGATAGTGCCCATGCTGCTAGTCATTTCGTCTAGTTCATGTGTATTTATGGATTCACAGAGCAGTTGAGATAAATCAGGCAGGTTTTTTCTGAATCTATCTTTGGTGGCTGGAACAATAGTTCTGCCCAGACAATAACGCGGAGCCATATAGTTAATATCAGTAATACTCAGCATGCACGATACTAGGAAATGGTCAGTAACATCATCACTTTGAGGTACGATATCTATGTTAGTAAGATCAATTCCATGCGATATAATTAAATCTAGCGTATGATTAAAACGATGAGTGGGTCCAGTGACGTTTTGCTTGACTCCAAAAGAATTTATTAGGTCAGTAAACGCAAGTCCTAACGCATCATTTGTATTATCAACGTGAATGTTAAAATCTCCGACAATTAGCGCTTTATCAACAGTAACCAATAGGTCTGAGAGGAAATCTGCAAATTCGTTTAAGAAATCTGTATTTGGCCCTGGCGGTCTCTACACAGTAGCCAGAGCAAGAGATAGGAGAGATTTCTTTTGCACATCTGACAGTGTAACATTAAGCAGAAGTATTTCAAATGAGTTAAACCTGTATCCTGTTTTCTGGGTAACATTGAGAATATCACTATATATTGTTGCAACACCGCCGCCACGGCCAGTCTGACGGGGCTCATGCTTATAACAGTAGCTTGGTGGAGTAGACTCATTTAGACCAATATAATCATTTGGTTTGAGCCAGGTTTCAGTCAAGCAGAGTACATCAAAACTATTATCTGTGATCATTTCATTTACAATAACTGCTTTGGGTGCGAGTGATCTAATGTTTAGGAGCCCAAGCTTTAAAAATTGCTTTTGTTTATTTGTTTTGAATTTTTCTGGTTTAATCACGATCAGATTATTTCTAGATCCTGCATTAAATTTATATTTTGGCTTCACTGTTCGGGGAACAGACACAGTCTTTATAGATTGGACAGCACAAGTATTTCTATCATTTATTATGATGAACACGTTTGTGTAATGATTGGTCAGAAGCATGTGGATCCATCTGCGGTGTGATTTATTAGACAGAGACAGAATCAAACAGGCAAGTGATCAGCAGGCACAAACAGGAATATCAGAGGCAGAGCAGAGGCATAAACAATACCAGGCGGGAGTCGGGGGAACAAGCAAAGGTTCAGAGTTCCAAGGCAAGGTTCACAAAGGCAGGCGGCGGGGTTCACAAAGATCAAGAGCAGTCCGGGGTCATACACAGGAATAACAATCGTAGGAAAGATAACCGCTCAGTAATGTCAGCCGGGGCAGAAACAAGACTTCGCAGTGAGTGTAACAGAGAGTGCTGGTTAAATAGGCCAGGTAATGAGCTACACCTGGGCAGGTAATCAGCAGCCCAGTGGGTTATGGGAAATGGAGTCCGTGGAAAGAGTCAGTATCCAGGTGAAGGTGCCCTCCGGTGGCCATCAGAGAGAGCCACAGAGGTCTGACTTATGACAGTTCGTTTATTTATTAACCAGTAATATAATAAATAATATCTTAAGTATATTTAGATGCTTATAGTCTTGTATTTTATTTTACTTAAAGGGATGTATTTGTATTTTACTTAAAGGGATAGTTCACCAAAGTCAAGAACTTCATAACCAAGTAATCACTGAGTAATCATTTACTCATCTTCATGTCTTTCCAAACTTGTATGATTTTCTTTCTTCTGTGGAACATAAAACTTATTCTGAGACTTTTCCTATTATGCAAGACTTTTTCATGCCCCTCAAAGAAAGGATTTTTGGCTTCCTTTTGATAAGCACAATGGCTCATTTCACTGAATTTTACAAAAAAAACAAAACAAAAAAAAAAAACAACTAACACCACTAATGATATTTATGATACATATAATATATTTATAATTTTTTTTAACAACCACTATGTTAGTTTAGTTGTTTATCAATTAATTTCCTGGTATCTTTTTTTCCCCATTTTAATTTATGTTGACTCAGTATTTTGCTGTTTTCAAATGTCATCACTTGAAGGCACTGTTCGTACTCTGCTTGCTCATAGAATAAAGCTAAGAATGAAAAATTGACACTGATTTATTGAATATTGTGGCAAGTGGTCTTAAAGCATCATAACTCACTGAATCATAAGTTTTGGATTGTGAGAAATATAGATCAATAAAAAAAAAAAAAAAGAAAAAAAAAAATTAAAGCACACTGTCATATTATGACCCAACTGTTTTGATTACTTAAAAATACAAAAGACAATATTTTTTAAATAGTTATTAAATATTCCAACATGAATAAATATCACAAGAACAACACATGATGTTTCAGATAAAGGTTTAATCATTTAATAACAAATATATCATCTTTGCTTGGAGAGGTTTGTTTTACCTCTGAAAGCGCTCTCTTCAGTCAAAAGTACATCTTGATGTGACAGTCCTCTTTGTTTCCCTATATTTGTGGGTTCTTCCTTAAATTTACCTCCCTATATTTCTAATTGGCAAATGGGGTAAATGGTATTTTTCTTTAAAGGAATTAAACAGTAGATAAGTGTGTCTTTATAGAAATATTATAATACCTAGATTATCAACAAAAGCAGATACAATTGTATCTTCATTTTAAATGGACAGCAATATACAACCCCAAATCAGGAAAAAAAAAAAAAAAAAGGGAAGGTTTGTAAATATTTTGCAATAAATTCAAGAATCTGTGATTTGTTAATTTTCTTTAACTTTTATTTAATTGACAAAAGAACAAATAAAAGATTTCCAAAGTTTTCACAGACCAATTTAAATATATTTAGTAAATATCAACAAATCTTGATTTTGACGGTTGCAACACACTCCAAAAAAAGTTGGGACAGAGGCAAAATAAAAGTGAAAGTGTTATAGAATATCAATATTAACCATTAAGCCGGTGGGACACCTCCTGCACGAAAAAAAACAAAAAAACAAAAACAAAAAAAAAAACAATCAAATTACTAAGAAACCCCTGAATGGAATAACATAAAATAGGTATAATTTTAAAGCTTAGAATCTCACCTGTAATGAATGTAATTATTTTAATCTCTTAAAGAGTGCTGAGCAGTCCCTCTAAACTGGAGTGTACCGCGGGCGGCAGAGATCTTGAGAGATTTAATGTCTTCTTATATCTTGTGTTGATTGCCTTTATGGCTGTGTCTGAAGTCAGTTGTAGTTCTTGTATTTCTGCTCGTCTCATCTCGTTTTTTTCTGTTCTTGTTTTTCTTTCAGTGGTTCTGCTTGTTAACAGCAGGTGTTCTTCATTAATGCTCAATCACTCAATTACTAAACTAATTATCTCATTAACTTTAACACTGCTTCAGTGTTACATTTTTAACACTCTGAGTGTGGATTATATATACACTGGGAGTGTTAATTTAACACCGGGGGTTTTACTGCATAGATTAAAGAAATATAAATTGCAGCCCATTTTTGCAATGACACTTCAATTTTTTTTTTAATGGTGGTTTGTGGCTTTGCTTTGTTAAACAGACATCGTCACACTAAATTAACCTCTGTGTAAACATGCAACTTTCTTTGCAAAGTCAAGCAACAGTATACAGTGATCTGCTGAATGGAAGCTAGTTCCTACATAGCAATTGTCTTCTGGCCCAGCTCTGGGCCAAACAATCAGTTACACTCTGCCCACATGCAGCAAAGAATGACGGCCCTTGTGTGGTCCAGATCTGGAATACAGACATGAGCCATAATTGGGCCAAATCTCAGCCAAATAGTAAGTTATAAATAGCCCTGAACTGGACCAGAACAAGTTTTAATAGTGCTACCCAATCTCAGCCTTCAGTAAACCACATAGAGACCAGTCTTTAACCAGAAACCCCAAAACTGAGCCATAAAAAGCCAAAAAAACAAAACAAAAAAACAACTCAGCCACGGATCCATGGATAGGCAGTAAAACACACAGCTATACCTTTAGACAATTAAGCATCTGTGATTCACACTTCTTTACATTGTGAGAGAAAGACTTTCTGGCTCAGTTGGGACTCAAACCAGAGATGATCTTGCTATGAAGAGACAGTATTTCCCACTGAGCCACTCATGCTGCGCTTAACCACAGACATTAAATACAGGTACAGACATTTACAGATACAGAACTCTGTTTGGATAGATGCTGAAATATATTACATACACAGCAAAATCCTCAGTGAACACTTCACACAACGTTCAAAGAAACACTAAAGTAGTGTTGAAGTTCACAAGATGAATGATCAAATCATCACTTCAGTCACTAGCTTGGTTTTCTTTATCACAACAACGGTGTTTTACAAACAAACAGCTACTACAGCCAAACAAAAGATAACAAAAAATACGAGGACCAAGATCCCAACTAAAGCAAACACTGTCCACCACGGTGGTTACTTCAAATGAAATAAACATCAACATCTAAACCTCTATTAATCATCAATAAGAGCTTCTGTAGACATCTGACAGAAATAAAGCGAGTCTGGTTAGTGAAGATGATGCTGTTTGTGGAGTTGTTTAATCATCCTCTGCTGAGATCTTCAGAGATTTAATGTGTTTGATGCAGTTGATTTTACCAAATACTTAATCATCAGTTATATGATCATTTAATTTGATCATTCATCTCATGAACTTCAACACTACTTCAGTGTTTCTTTGAACATTGTGTGCATTAACCAAACTAACTGAGCACCGCTGCATATTCTGCTTTAATTTCACACTTTTGTTCTGAAATATTCAGTATTTATTTACATCAAAAGCTGACCGAAAACTCAAGGATTTCTGATCATTTCTTTCAGTGTCATTTGCAGAACAAAACACTGCACTGTCATTTAAACATCTTTCCTTTCTGACTTATAAGACTGTCTTAAATATACAGCAGAAGAGTGTCACAAAAATAACACAAATACCAAACATGGAAACTTAAACCCAAAAACAAAGTCTTCAGCTCATTGAGATTCTCTGCTGTGGCTCGTCAGGCAGTGAGATGATTGACAGCAGCGTATTCACTGTAATCCTGATTATTCCTCAAATTCACCACGGTATAATTCAGATCCTCAGCAGATGTGACGAAGATCTGAGAGTCACCAGTGGCTTTCTGAACTGTAGAGAAAACGTAGTTAGCTGAAACAGAGGGGTTTGTGGGTAATTGAGCAGTGGCATAAACAGTGTTAGATGTATCAGAGGGGTTTGTGGGTAATTGAGCAGTGGCATAAACAGTGTTAGATGTATCAGAGGGGTTTGTGGGTAATTGTTTGTGAGAGTCTTTAATCTCCTCATAATCACAACCAGTGTGAGAAACCTGCAGACAGACAGAGAAATTATTTACAGCTCTGAATATTTTCATTATGAATAAAAATCAACATATTATTTTATACAGTAACCGGACTGACCAGTTCATGTTTTCCTGCTCCAGTCTGAGATGACGAATCACTGCCTGTCAAAACAAGAGTCTAAATTAATGATATTATATCACATTTCAACACTGGTGTCTAAATGTTTTCACACATCAAATCTGTATTTTTTCTCATGTCTCATTCCAGCCTGTAGGTGGCGACAGAGTCAAAGTGGGAAAACAGATCAACAAATCTTTGGCTTTTAAACGCAGTATAATTGAGTTTATGCATCTAAAGACATTAAAAAGGAGCTTTACCTCGAGACTGATGCTTCTTACAGAGAAACAGTAATAAGAGACCAACGATGATCAAAACCAGAGAGACGATCAGAAAAGAGCCTGAAAACACAGAAGATAAACAATCAGATCAATCATTCTGATCACTCTGAGCTAAATATCACATCAGATGATGGGTGCAACTTGACGTTTAGGACATGATTGACCAGACCATGATACTGGGCTTGCACGTTATAGGTTTCACGTTGAACATTCACAGAAGCGGTGTAAATAATGTTCTTGTCTTATACTCAGTTATGCTCACACTCTCAAATAGGATGTTAATTAATAACACATTTTTTGTGTTATGGCCTTTTTAACACATTATGTGTAATTTTAAGTTGATCATGTGTAAAAAGAAAGATAGAGCGAGAGAGAAACAACACAATGTGTCCAACACAATATGTGTTAACTATCATCCAATCACATTGCTGCCTACATCACTCCACAAGCTGTTAACCAAATTCGCGCCTCTTTTTTCATTGGTGGATGACATGGATGCACTCAGGTATATGGTCAGGTATATGGATTTCCTCACTAGAAAAGTAAAGTTCCCAGAGCGTTCTCAGAAGGTCCCACCGGTGTCAATGACGTTCCCAGAACATTTCCTGAGATGATGTGGAGTTCTTTAAAGGATTGGGAAGAGGTGGGACCAAGTCAAGTCTCAAGTCAAATCCCAAATTCTCAAAGAGTTAAAGTTGATGAAATAATTAAGTGACTAATTAAATGATGATTGTGCATTAGTGATGAACACCTGCTGTTACTGAGAATTACAGAGGATCAGATGTTGATGTTTTATTGGTTAAAATGGTGCCACCATCATGGAGATCAGTGTTTGCTTTAGTTGGGCTCTTGACCCTTGACGACTTTGATTAGATTTCTTTCTGCAGCAATGCATGTGATATTGTAAAAAAGAATGGAGCTAGCAGCTGTTTTTATGTGCTGAACTAATCACTGAGATGTGGCTTGATTATAATCAAAAAGTTTTTTTTTTTTATCGTTTACTTATAAATATGTTTAGGTTTTGCAAAATCAATCCTGTGAAACTACAGCATGCAAATAAAGTGTTGCTCTAATAGTTATAGTGAATAAATTTGAACTCTATGGAATAAAAATTAAATTCTGAACTGCAGTATCATTTTGACACATACAGACATCAAGAACCAGCATATGAATCTCAACAATGGTGACAATCAACAAAATGCTTCATTCTGCAATGCATGCTGTGTAACACCATAGTAAAAACTCCCATCATGCACTGCAGTATGAAAAATTATTGTCGCCACTGTTGAGGATCATATAAGTGTTTATGTCTAAAAGCCTGAGAAGAAACAGTTTTTTTTTTTTTTTAAATATTGCAGCATTACAGTGGTGTTTGTTTAACAGGCCACTTTTTTTTTTTGCAGATCTGTAATAGCTGAATGTCAGTCAAAAAAACCAAAGACACATCCTTTCATTGATGTTCATTCACTGTGAGCTATAAGCCTAATCATAATCTGCTATTTCTAGGTTTGATTCAGCATTGCACAAATGTTTGCTATGAAACAATATTGCAAATGTTTAGAAGCAAATTACTTTGAATTAGTAAAAGGGACAAGAGACCAACTAAAGTAAACCTTGACCACAATTATGGTGGCATCGTATTTTTTTTTTTTTTTTAGTTGATTCTATCCAAGGTTGTGGCTGAAGTCTGTAGTTCTTGTGTTTCTCTTTTCTTCAGTAGCTATGTTTCCATCCACCTATTTTTATGCGCATTTTGGACTATCGCATAAAAAATTCGCTGGATGGAAACGCCAAGATGCGCATAAATTCAGAAAATGCGCATAAGAAAATTATGCGCACAACCGAGTAGGATAAACTTTTTATCCGATAAGAAAAAATGCGCATAAACTACGATGGAAACACATTTACCGAATAAATTCCTCCATGCGCATCAAAAAAGTCATGTGACTTTGCGCTATGAGACGAGATAACTTGACTAACGAGCTGACCGATCTCGTTCACAGCATCTATAAGTTGTTGTAGTCACTCTGAAAAGCCTGAGCAAAGTCTGTCATCAAAGTATTTCTGTATAATTGTGTTACACGACTGTGTTCCCAAACAGCTGGCATCCTCCGAACGCAGTGACAGCATTTATTGTGTTATGTCTGCTCTCTCAGAGGCACAAGTAATTTATATTATATATGAAAATTATTATATTCAATGGCTTCTCCTATATTCTTAGTGATATTTAGTGCCACAGTTTACCAGGAAGTGACGATTTTGTTCTCTTTGACTCGTTGGATGGAAACGGTGCTTTATTCGCATATGTTTTATGCGATATTTCAGTTTTGCGCATAATTTAAATTCGAATCTTTGGATGGAAACATAGCTACTGATGCCGCTTATTAACAGCATGTGTTCATCACTAATGCACAATCATAATTTAATTAGTCACTTAATTATCTCATTAACTTTAACTCTTTGAGGACTTGGGATTTGACTTGAGACTTGCTTGTGACTTGAAAGTCCCACTTCTGGATTTATGACACATTAGTGTGTTAAATATTTTAACACACTGCCTGTGTTAAGAAGAATAACACACTGGTTGTGTTAAAATTGAATTAACACAAAATGTGTTGTCCTTAACTAGACACACAGGTGTGTTAAAATATAACACAGGTTGTGTTGTTTTTAACACATCTGTTTTTTTTAACACACTATTGTGTCATAAATAACACAATTTGTGTCATAGATGTACTTTTCTTAAAGGTGCACTATTTAAATAGTTGAAGAATATCAACCTGTGTTAAGAAGAATAACACACTGGTTGAGTTGAAATTAACACAAAATGTGTTGTTCTTAACTAGACACAGAGGTGTGTTAAAATATAACACAGGTTGTGTTGTTTTTAACACATCTGTTTTAAGAGTGCATGAGTAGCTGAATGTGCCATTCAGTTTGTCTTAAACAGACCTTTTTGAGCGCAGAATCACTCTAAACCGGCTCTGTTTAAAAAAACTGTAAACTGAGGTTAAAGTGTGGAAAAATTCAATAAATATACCACAACATTTTGTTTTTGACGATGGAAATGCAGTGTCCCACCTATTTAAGGTTTATAAAACTTACCCTTGAGCCCGTGTTCAAGTCTTTGAGCCACTGAAAGTCAAGTATCTCTTTATGCCACACAAACGGCTGCTGTTGTCTTTATAGACTACAAACAACAAACTACAGAATGCAAATTCAGTTCAGTAGCTCTAATATCAAAACAAGAATGAGTGGATGATTATTATTATTTTTTTATATATATATATTAACGATTTACATGTATTAAATTATTTATTTTAGAGTTCAAAATCTAATGTTTTTTATAATTAGTAATATCTTTTGGGTGTCAGAGCTCCTTACACAATGAATCACATGTTTGTGTTTCAGCACCTGCTGGTGTAAAACTAGATGGAGACGATTTAGAAACTCCTGTGATCAGTGGAGTTCTGACTGATGAGAAAGAAGAAGAGGAAGAAGATAATGATGATGATGATGATGATGATGATGATGATGATGGCGATGATGATGATGATGATGATGATGATGGTGGAGGTGATGATGATGATTGTGGTGGTGGTGAAATTGTTTCTGTAATATCTGTAAATAAAGCAATAAAGCAATGAATTTCTAAAGCATGTTTTTTTTTTTTTTTTCACACACAGAACTTGACATCACTTTTCTCATGGTAAATGTAAGTGTTACTGATGTCATTCACACACTCACTACCCAGAATTCATGTTTCCTGATAGAGAGACATAATCGTGAGCTGTTTGTTTGAATTTCTGTAACTGAAATCTGTGGTTTCTCAGTGAATAATACATGAACTAGTTAAAAACTAGAGTAATACTGTGTCTGAATGGCCACCTAATGCTGTAACACCAAACACTGCAGTAATACTGAATGACCAGACAGAAAACTACAAACTGCCGCTTCTTTGAGTCCAAATCTGCAGGTACTGGACATTTAAAGAATGAAGAATAAAACACACAAACACCGTCCTCTGCTTTACCCTGTGTTCAGTTTGATCTACAGAAAATTGCACTTTAACCTGCATTGACTGAAATCATGAACCTCTATAAGGAGACTTCCTCTTTTTAACTTTGGTTTGTGGTTTTTCTTTGTTAAAAAGACAGAACATCTAAAATTAACCTGCTGGTGTTTGAATAGAATCAGTTCTCTTGAAAAGATCAGTGATCACTTTACAGAGTCAAGCAACATGATACAAAACACATGATTTTTAATTACATTATGATTAATATGAGTGAGAAAGTCATCTGTACTAGTAACGTTGATGAGGACTCGTGTGATGAAGCTCTTGTGTCCTTGATCAGACTGAACTCCACACCAGTATTCAGCTGAATGTTGTTGAGTCACATGACTGATGGTTCCCGTCAGGAGCTGCTGCTCTCTGTCATCATACAGCTGGATCTGTCCCTCAGCGCTCCATCTTCTGCTCTCCTCCACAGACGTCTCTTCAGCACAGAGATCAGATCCAGATCTCCTGCAGACAAACTTCACATCAGCACTGTGGGATTGTGGGTATTTGCAGCTGATGTTCACAGATCCTCCTACAGCAGCTGATAGACTGATGCTCTTCTCACAACAATCAGCTGTTTGAGAGTCAAATCAAGTTCATATTAAACAACAGATTCATCAATTCACCACAGAAACAAATGCATGAGTGAATGAAAGCAGCTCACCGTCTCTGATGTCCAAGTTAAACTCAGAGAAGAAACTGTAGTCTTCAGAAACTTTGACTATAATCTTATATTTTCCAGAATCATTCACACGCAGCTCTCTGATAAACACACGTAAGAGACGTGCAGATCTGTCATCATGAATGGAGAATTGACCAACATGTTTCCATTCTGCTGTTTTATTAGTGTTTATTCGAGTAAAACATTGATATGTTCCAGATTCACAAACTTCTATCAAAGAATTCTCTTCTAGCATGTTGTATTTGTAGTTTATAATTACATTTCCTCCTGAATATCCTCTCACAGCACTCATATTTTTACCTGTTGAACACAAACCCAAATATCAGTGTGATGATGCTGTTCATCATTTTTGTAAAGCATGGTAATTCATCTTCATTCACTGACAGTGAGATCCTCATACACACACAAACACACACACACACACATGCACACACTCACACTCACACTCACGCACGCACGCACGCACACACACACACTCTCTCTCTCTCTCTCACACACACACACACGGTCTCTGCCTCTTCATTCATTCATATGTGGTTACTAATTTTATGAGTGTAAACCTGATATTGCAAGATAATAATACATTATATTTGTCATGATTATTGATTTTCTGGTGTTTTTAGACGATTACATGTGTGAACCACAGTAATTACAGTCAGTGTTGAGTGTGTGATGTTGATGGTCATCATGAGTTTGAGAGTCTCAGTTACTCACCTGTTACAACATTCAGATTCACTTCAGTGTATTGATCTTCACCCCAAGAGATATCAACTGCACATTTGTACGTCCCAGAATCCTGTACACTCAGATCTCTGATGGTCACAGTGAAAACTGCTGCTGTTGTCTCATCAAACAGAGAGAATCTTCCAGAATCAACCCATTTTTCCCCATTTTTCTTATCAGTCTTGATGAGGTCAGAACACCATTCAGTCTGTATAATTATCTTCTGTACTCTACAAAAATACTTTTCATTGTTTCTATATTTTTCATTATATCTGCATGTGATGATGACTCCTCCTCCTGAATATCCCGTCACACTGATGGAGCTCAACACACCTACAACAAACCAGCATCTTAATACAGGACTGTAGTATACTGATATATAACACTGATATATTTCTATGAGAATGAACAGAGATGAACTTTTATTTTGACATCAATTCAACAACATGCGCTGAAGTTAAAGTCTCTGTGGTGTTTTCAGTGATTTACTGTGAGTTCAGATTCTTACCAGGAATCATCAGCAGAGTGAAAGTCCAGATGATCTTCATTCTTCTCTCTTATTCAATGATCTTCTCGATTGTTAGTAGATTCAGTTCTTCTGAAGCTCTCGATGTGCGTTCAGACGAGTTTTGGGTGTTTCTTTCCTGGTCACATGTTTAACATGAACTGATGAATGTGACAGAGACGCCCATTTCCTCTGAGAGAGAGAGAGAGAGAGAGAGAGAGAGAGATGGTTAATAAAGAGGGAAGTGAAACTAGTTTTTTACAAATGCTTTACATGAGCATGCAGATAAAACTCATTATAAAGTGTTATTTCATTTATAAAGTGAGATTTTCACAAAATAGTTCTTTCAAAGGCTTGGTTTTGTCATAGATGTAAAGTTTAATGTTTATAAGAGTTTAAGGCATAATTCAGATCATCAGCAGATGTGATGAATATCTGAGAGTCAAGAGTGGCTTTCTGAACTGTAGAGTAAACGCAGTTAGCAGAAACAGAGGGGTTTGTGGGTAACTGTTTGTGAGTGTGTTTCATCTACTCGTAATCACAACCAGTGTAAGAAACCTGCAGAGAGACAGAGAACTGTTTTTATTTCATTATTAAATGAATAAACTTAAATATTTGTTAATATGTACTTCTCGTTTATATGTACTTCTTTTTCGCATGAGAAATTTTGGATGCAGAATCAGTGTCTGTCAAAGACAAACATCAAATCAATCTCAACCTCAAATTTGTCTATTTCACTCTTTTGTAGTTGTATCCAGCAGGAGGTTTTCATGAAGTCGTTTTGAGAAAAAAAAGAAAAAAAAAGAAAGAAATTAAAAAAAATGTCTCTATAAATGTTTATGCACCAGTTTGAGCAATGTGGAAAAACAGATCATTTTAAAGAAAGTAAAAGTGCAGGAGTGTGCAGGATGATCAGAAGAAGCACAAACACACTGATGATAAGAGAAGAGCCTGAAAACACCAGAGATTTACCAGAGATTTGAAGAGTCAAATCTGACTGTCTGACAGAAATCAGTGAGTTTGTACGTTACAGGAGACGCAGATGAGATCAGTGGAGATTCACCTGATGAGGAAGATGATGATGATGATTATGGCGTTCCATGATACGTCCCAGAATCCTGTACACTTAGATCTCTGATGGCCACAGTGAAAACTGCTGCTGTCTCATCAAACAGAAAGAATCTTCCAGAATCAACCAATTTTTACACATTTTTCTTATCAGTCTTGATGGGGTCAGAACACCATTCAGTCTGTATAATTGTCTTCTGTCCTCTACAACAATACTTTGCACTGTCTGTATATTCTCTATCATATCTACATGTGATGCTGACTCCTCCTGAATATTCCGTCACACTGATGGAGCTCAACACACCTAAAACAAACCAGCATCTTAATACAGAACTGTAGTATTGTTAATTACGAGGCTTAAACGAAGCGAACGTTCAAATGCTTTCAAAAGTTTCATCAGATTCTTAAAAATTTGTCCTGAACTTTTGTCCTGGTTATTGATTTTTGGGATGTTTTTTTTTTTTTGAGGATTATAGAGCGGTGATGATGAGAGAGATGATTGGTATTCAGGAGAAGGTGCTTGCTGTGATGAAGTGCAGGTGAAGCCTGGTGAATTTGTGACACAAAGTCCAGTGTTTATATATATATATATATATATATACTCAGGCAAAACATTATGACCACTGAAAGGTGAAGGGAATAACACAGAATATCTCTTTATCACAGCACCTGTTATTGGGTAGGATATATTAGGCAGAAAGTGAACATTTTCTCCTCAAAGTTGATGTGTTGGAAGCAGGAAAAATGGGCAAACGTAAGGATTTGAGTGAGTTTGACAAGGGCCAAATTGTAATGGCTAGATGACTGGGTCAGAGCATCTCCAAAACTGCAGATCTTGTGGGGTGTCCCGGTCTGCAGTGGTCAGTATCTATCAAAAGTGGTCCAAGGAGGGAACAGTGACAGGGCGACAGGGTCATGGGCGGCCAAGGCTCATTGATGCACTTGGGGAGCGAAGGCTGGCCTGTGTGGTCCGATCCAACAGACGAGCTACCGTAGCTCAAATTTCTCAAGAAGCGATTGCTGGTTCTGATGGAAAGGTGTCAGAATACACAGTGCATCACAGTTTCTTGCGTATGGGGCTGCATAGCCACAGACCTGACCCCTGTGCACCACCGAAAAAGCCCCAACAATGAGCATCAGAACTGGACCACGGAGCAATGGAAGAAGGTGGCATGGTCTGATGAATCACGTTTTCTTTTACATCACATGGATGACCGGGTATGTGTGCGTCGCTTACCTGGGGAAAACATGGCACGAGGATGTACTATGGGAAGAAGGCAAGCCAGGGGAAGCACTGGGATGCTTTGGGCAATGTTCTGCTGGGAAACCTTGGGTCCTGCCATCCATGTGGATGTTACTTTGACACATAACACCTACCTAAGCATTGTTGCAGATCATGTTCATCCTTTCATGGAAACAGTATTCTTTGGTGGCTGTGGTCTCTTTCAGCAGGATAATGCACAGTGCCACAAGACAAAAATGGTTCAGGAATGGTTTGAGGAGCACAACAACTAGTTTGAGGTGTTCAAAGTCAAAGTCAAAGTCAAAGTCTGCTTTATTGTCAATTCTGCCACATGTACAGCACATACATACAGAGAATTGAAATTGCGTGACTCTCAGACCCATGGTGCATACAGTTAACAATAAAACACTAACAGCAGACGTAGAATGCAGATAAATACAGTTTAAAATATAAAAACAAACTATACAGATATACAAATAAGGACATTGTAGAAAAGAGTTAGATTAAGTGGCATAAGGCACATGACAGATGAAATGCAAATCGGTTAAATAAATAAACAAAACTAAACAAAACAAAACTGTGCAGATATGAGTGTAGTGCAAAAAGAGCTTAACAAAACGAAACTGTGCAGATATAAAGAGTGTAGTGCAAAAATAGCTTATCAGGCTTTTTAAAGTGACAGAAGAGGTAGTTGAGTGGGGTCAGTTCAATACTGACTGAGGTAGTGGGCAGTCCAGTGGTGCACTAAGTGACTGGTGCGGGTCACAGTGTGTAAGTGGGGGGGGGGGGGGGGGGGGTCAGAGTTCAGTGGTGCGTGGGGCAAAAGAGGGGAGGGGGGGCAAGGTCGGGAGGGAGTTCAGCTTCCTGACAGCCTGATGAATGAAGCTGTCCTTCAGTCTACTGGTCCTGGCCTGGAGACTCCGCAGTCTCCTCCCTGATGGCAGCAGACTGAAGAAGCTGTGTGTCGGGTGGGTGGGATCACCCGCAATGCAGAGGGCTTTGCGGGTGAGACGGGTGTTGTAGATGTCCTGGAGGGAGGGGAGAGAGACACCAACAATCCTCTCAGCTGCTCTCACTATGCGTTGGAGTGTCTTGCGGCAGGACGCATTGCAGGCGCCATACCACACAGTGATGCAGCTCGTCAGAATGCTCTCGATGGTGCCTCTGTAGAAGGTGCACATGATGGGGGCCGGGGCTCTGGCTCTCCTCAGTTTGCGGAGGAAGTAGAGACGCTGTTGTGCTTTCTTGGCCAGTGCTGCGGTGTTGTCAGTCCAGGAGAGGTCCTCTGTGATGTGCACACCCAGGAACTTGGTGCTGCTCACTCTCTCCACAGTCGCACCGTTTATGGTAAAAGTGTACTTTTTGTGTACTTCAATTATTAAAAGTATACTTTTTAAAAAGTGCACTTGCATATAATATAATATAATATAATTTAAATTAAAGGCCACTTAAGTGTACTTAAAGGGAGTACACTTTAATGACAATAGGTCTTAACATACACTTTATAATAATGTCTAATTAAGTATTACTTAAACATACATTTTATATAATTATGATTTTATTGTGTTTTAAATAAGTAAACTTTTTTTGATATATTTATCAGTAAACTAAAGCACATGTAAAATAATTGATTTTAGTTTCAACTTAAGTGTGTTCTCCAAAATTGCATTTGTTAATTTATTTTAAATGTATTTATTCTATAATATATACTATGTGCATTAACAACCTTGAGGGGCAGTTGTGGCCTAATGGATAGAGAGTTGGACTTGTAACCCGAAGGTCGTGGGTTCGAGTCTCAGGTCCGGCAGGGGTTGTAGGTGTGGTGAATGAATGTCCAGCACTCTCTCTACCCTCAATACCACGACTGAGGTGAGACCCTTGAGCAAGGCACCAAAACCCCCCACTGCTCCCCGGGCGCCGCAGCATTGCCCACTGCTCCAGGTGCATGTTCACTACTGTGTGTGTGCACTTGGATGGGTTAAATGCAGAGCACAAATTCCAAGTGTGGGTCACCATACTTGGCCACATACCACTTCCCTTTCCCCTTTCTTCTTCTGAAATGTATATTTCTTCTAAACTTAAATACACTTTCTTATACAGTATACTCCAATACAAGTTATTGTTGAAATTTTCATCACCAGCTCTTGCACTATGAACTCTATGAAGTTTAATTTTCAACATAATATTTGACATACAGTGTCATTTATGAGAGTACTGTATTTGTATGTAATAGTACTGTACTTTACATCTGTGTACAGAATACTTTCAATATCATTATGTTGTTCTACCCTGATAGCACACATACATCTCGGAGACATCTGTTTGATGTTTGCATTTACATCTGCAAGATGGATTTTTTAGAGTGTTTGCTCATCTGCAATACATCTATAGGATGTTTCCTTTTAGATGTCAAATAGACGTCTATTAGATGTCTTTAAGATGTTTATGATTTAGAATGTAAGTAAAACTGACATCTGAAAGACGTTTGTAGACAGCAGATGCTTTACAGATCAAGAGATCTTTAACAGATATCTTGCAGATGTACGTGTGCTATCTGAGTAAGTCACTTAAACACATGTAATTGCATCGATTGCAAGCAAAAGTTTATCAGATCTAAACAAAATTAATTTGCATTCAAATACATTTGATTTTAATTAGACTAGGCTACACTGCACTGTAACAAAATGACTGACTTTTAGTTAGGTCAATGAGTCATGAATGAGTCTAACAATAGTCTTTGGTCTAACTACACAATGAATTAGGACAACTTGAACTTGAACAGAAATGAAAAGCCTGAAATAACATGTAACCACGCACAAGTCTATATTTTGCTTTATGCGCATGCGCCCAAAAATACTACGTCTTGATGGCGCGCTACTTCATCAGAGTTTGAAATGCGCTGTGTGCCATGTTTCTGTAGTCGCGCCGCGTGAGGGAGCTGCGCTGATCAAACGAGAACAGAGGAGCGGCGCGTTTGGATGATTACAGACGAGACTTTATGTACTGCAGATAATGAATCAAGTATATCTTGATATAAGCTTTCTTTACTCTTAATTTAGTCTTACCATTCCTGCGGCTTTCACCGGCAGTTCTTGCTATATGGACTCGGGAGGGGAATTAATCGTGTCCAATAATTTATCTATGAATGCATTCTGATATCGGAATGTTATCGCGTGCGTGGACCAAGACATTTGGCTGCTGAAAATACAATATTGTATTTTAACTAAACGATTTAAAATTCAATTAAACGCTTCTGAACAAAATTCAAAGATCCGATCTTGTAATATTTATGTATATAATCGATATTATAACCACCAATAATATTCACTATATCAGCCACCTCTAGAAATAATGTTGTTGTTTCTTTTTCTTTTTGCATTTGAAGAGCGAGATGTTCCGTTACTGGTTGTGTTTGTAATATGTAACATTTTTGTACTTATCTGGAGTTATTAATTTTGCAGGATCAGTACAGATTTGTTACTGGAGATACAGTATGGAAACACGTGATGTTAGAAGTTTTTAATGAATTGTTGCCTAGTCAGCTCACTCTGATCACACATGACAAGCTAAAAGTGCTACATTAAGTCACTATCCCTATGGATTTTAAATGCTTTGAATCTTTTCCATTTGCAAGTAATATATTCCCCCTCTAATCATCATATATTTTACAGGTAACAAACCAAAGGAAGAGGACAGCAGCTTTGCTGTGTCAGTCGTGGTAAATACAGGAACATTCTTCATGAAGATGTGCGAGAGAAGCTTGCAAGGCAAGATGAGGGGGGAAAAAATTAAAGGTACCTTTCTTCATTTTTATAGATTTTGGGATATTTATCTATATTTGGGTAATTGATAAAGTTATGTTTTATTCCCTGTAAAGTAGGAATAAAAATGTTTGTAAAAATGTTATCTATTTTTAAAGCCCAGTGTCAGTGAAGATGGTGTGGTCAGGAAATCTGGTCTTTGTAGGAAATCTGAAGGAACATCTCCCAGCATTCTACTACGATGCTGCCCTGATGATTTGAGGTAATTCATCTCTTAGGTGATGCAGATGTGGTCAAAAGTTTACATACACCTTGCAGAATAAACTGCTTCATCAGAGCAGAAATTGCAGTTTTTTAATGATTCTACCCCTCTACCCTCTTACTGCTTAAATTATTAACATTTTGCAGATACTGCAAGGTGTATATAAACTTTGGACTGCAACTTTGTCTATTGCTTTCACTCAACTGAACCATTTATAATGACTGGATATGTTTTATAACAATTGTTCTTCTTTCTTTCCTCAAGGAATTTTTTTTTCTGACTTTCCTGCCTCTTTGGAACGTTTCCGTTCACAGAGACTGTGGAGAGATGGTGTGCAGCTTCATGAAATTTGAAGTTTACTGCCAATGGAGAGCTTCTGGGACACTGACAAACAGCACTTCCCAGCAAGTTCATTTGGAGTTCTTTTTTTTATTATTAATTAATTTTATTTATTTAGTCAAACTTGAGTACGATTTTAGAAGAAAGTTTTTGGTCCTGTTTAATGTCGGTGCTAGTAAAGTTTTGAGAATTTATGGCCTCGTTTCACAGACAGGGCTTAGACTAAGCCAAGATTAGGCCATAGTTCAGTTAGGACATTTAAATAATTTTCATTAACATGCCTTAGAAAAAACATTACTGGTATGCATCTTGAGACAAAACAAAGGCACTGATATTTTTAAAGATCAGTCAGTGCAAGTTTCTTTCAGTTTAAACAGCTCAGAATTACATTCAATTCTATTCAAATGAGCTTTATTGGCATGACTTGCACAGTATTGCCAAAGCATAATTATAGAATTACATTTTAGTTTGGGGCTGGTCTTAAGCCTTGTCTGTGAAACCAGGGGTACCATTAACACAGTTTGGTAATGTTTTTCAATAAGATCTCATTTGTTGTACATGGAATGATAATTTTCTTAATTTATTTATTTATTTATTTTTTTTGTATTAAGTGTGTGTGTTTGTGTGTTAGTAATCCTATACGTTATGGAGACCAAATGACTCCACAAGTATAGTAATACCAGTAAATTTTGACCTTGTGGACATTTTTAGGTCCCCAATGAGGAAACAGGCTTATACATCATACAGAATGATGTTTTCTATGATGGCGAGATTGGTAACCCACAAAACTAAGACAAACAGAAACTCTTTAAATGCAGAACATTCAACACTAACAGATCTCTCCTTTATCATTGTGTGTAAAAACACATAGAAAAACACTTAAATTCAGCATTTGCTCTCCTTTTATTGAGTTCAGATCGCTGTTAGGTTTCACAGTGCATTGCTGCACTTACTTGACTTTACAGTAAACTACTGGCAACCGTGTTGCCAGTGTATTACTGTTTTACAGTTTGTTTCCCATAAAATTAATTTACACTTTATTACTGTTAACGTAAATTTTGTGGGTGTATCTTTTTAATCTTACAAGTTTAACCCTTTCAGCCCCACAGGAAAATCCTGTAGTATCCACACTACAAAGAGAAAAAGTAACACTGACGCAGGGTTGCAATGAGATAATTAAATGAATATGTAAATGATTGTTAAGTATTAGTGATGAACACCTGCTTTTAACAAGCAGAATCACTGAAGTAAAGATGAACAAAAACAGAAAACTGAAAAGAGACGAACAGAAACACAAGAACAACAGACTTCTAGCCTTTACACATTATTACACTTATTACTAACCAGTTTGACTTTATTTTTGTCATTCGTCTACAGAAGCTCTTATTGAGAATTAATAGCATTTCAGATTTTTGTGTTTTATTGAAAATGTTTGGTCTGAATTACCGTTTTGGTGGTCAGTGTTTGCTTCAGTTGGGCTCCTGACCCTTGACTTTTTGTTGTCAGCTACTTCTCTTGCTGTTCTAACTGTGTGTTTATAAAACAAAAAAGAAAGTAAGATGATCACTGAATGCTGGTTATATAAGGATGATGAAATGCTCATCATGTAGTTTCTTGAGTTATTAGTTTAGTGTCTAATGCCTTAACAAGTGTACTACATTAACACAGTTAAACTTCACATTACCATCACCACTATATAACTACAACAAGAGTTACAGCAGCAATCAGTTATAATGAAGGATTTTTGAAAACACTGTATAAAAAAAAAAAAAAAACATCATTGAGAAAGACACAGACATCAAAATTCAGCATATGAATCTCAACAATAGCTATGTTTCCATCCACCTATTTTTATGCGCATTTTGGACTATCGCATAAAAAATTCGCTGGATGGAAACGCCAAGATGCGCATAAATTCTGAAAATGCGCATAAAAAAATTATGCGCACAACTGAGTAGGATAAACTTTTTATCCGATAAGAAAAAATGCGCATAAACTACGATGGAAACACATTTACCGAATAAATTCCTCCATGCGCATCAAAAAAGTCATGTGACTTTGCGCTATGAGACGGGATAACTTGACTAACCAGCTGACCGATCTCGTTCACAGCATCTATAAGTTGTTGTAGTCACTCTGAAAAGCCTGAGCAAAGTCTGTCATCAAAGTATTTCTGTATAATTGTCTTACACGACTGTGTTCCCAAACAGCTGGCATCCTCCTCAGAACGCAGTGACAGCATTTATTGTGTTACGTCTGCTCTCTCTGAGGCACAAGTAATTTATATCATATATGAAAATTATTATATTCAATGGCTTCTCCTATATTCTTAGTGATATTTAGTGCCACAGTTTACCAGGAAGTGACGATTTTGTTCTCTTTGACTCGTTGGATGGAAACGGTGCTTTATTCGCATATGTTTTATGCGATATTCCAGTTTTGCGCATAATTTAAATTCGAATCTTTGGATGGAAACATAGCTACTGGTAGCAAAAAAAAAAAACAACTTTTAATATCTCAAAACAGGCTACAAAAAGTCACAACAAAAATACCAGCAAAACAATACATGCAAATAAAGAAACTAGTAAGACCATTCAGCTGCGTAATTTATTCATGCTGCAGTGCATGCTGGGAGTTTCATTTTATGCCGGAACCCAGCATGCATTGCGGCATGAAACTTGTGTCACCATTGTTGAGATTCCTGTGCTGAATGTTGATGTCTGTGAGTGTCTAAGCAATGCTTGAGCTTTAAAAATCTTAAAAATGACTGATTAGTGAATTTCATACAATAAAATCGCAGAGTAATTGTAAAATAAGGTCAGAGATTCAGATGAGTTCACTATAATTATGGTATTATAACGTCATAACCAAAATCACCTGATCTGTTTGTTCTTGCTGTAAGAAGTGTGCTTTTTTTTAACACACAGTTACAGCAAATAGAAAATGTCTCATGGTAAGTGTCAAGGTTCAAGGGCACAACTAAAGCAGACACTGACCTCCAAAACAGTAATTACAAACTTTATTATTTTCAATAAAACTAAACTGGTTTCACACTCCATGTGAAAGGGTTTTAAAGCTGAAGCTGGAAGTCAGTTGTTGTTCTTGTGTTTCTGCTTGTTTTTCTTTTTTTTCTGTTCTTGTTTCTCTGTCCTTCAGTGATTCTGCTTGTTATCATCAGGTGTTCATCAGGGTCTGAGTTCACTCACTTCCTTTCATTCACTCAGTCAAGTAAACTAATGCAGGGAATAGTGAATGAGGGTATAGGGTGTGATTTTGAACACAGCCTCTGAGTGTCGACTTTGAGCTCTCTTTATTCAAAGTATATTCCTGTAGGCTGCTTTCTCGAAAATAACAAATATTACCCAGAATGCATTGTTTTCTGCAGTATATTACTGTTTTTTATAGAAATTGGTATGTTACTGTCAGAATTTGGCAATTTTTCTACAGCAAGGGTTAACAGTGTATAATAAGAGTAGTATGTGTTGGTTTACAAACATTTACATTAATTTACTATTTCTGTTATCAGCAAAACAATGATTAATTAATCTCACATTTGTTATGGTTTGGTCCAGTAAGCAATGTTGAAAGGAGAATGAATGTGCAATCTGTTTTTATTAACATGATGATAATGACGACAAGGAAAATAATCCTGTCGACTACAGTAGACAAACAAACAGAGGGCTATATATACACATAACAAACTAAAATGGAAACAGGCCTGGGAATAATAATAATAATAACAATAATAACAATAATAATAATAAAAACATGAAATATAATACAAACTAAGAGTCTATAGAAACAAATCAACATATGAGTTAACAAACTTAGAGTTTAAGTGACTTCATTGTGATGATAAAGATCTCATGTTTGCTCTGCACTCTTTAAAACAAAGGTTCTTCATCGGTGTTAGTGGTTCATCCATCAGAAGGTTCTTTATAGTAGAAAAAGATTATTTAGTTTATTAAAATGTTCTTCCTAGCTAGTAAAAAAAAAAAAAAATTATTTTAAGAACTGATCACTGGAAGCAAAAAGGGTTTCTTCTACGGAATCTGAGACCACTGAGAATAAATAAATAAATAAATAAATAAATAAATACATACATAAATAAATAAATAAATAAATAAATAAATAGACAAACTTTCAAAACCTTTATTTTTAAGAATGTGGTTGTTTTCATCTATGGATGTTCACTGTTATTACTGTCATTATGTGTGGTGATGTTTTGTAGATCATCATGAGTCAGTGGGTCTACTCACCTGTTATAACATTCAGCTTCACTTTAGTCACTTTAGAATCTTTTTTTGTAGTTCTATCAACTCCGCACTGATACATCCCAGAATCACATTCATTCAGATCTCTGATGATCACAGTGGAAACTGCTGCTCTTTTGTCGTCATACAGAGAGAATCTTCCAGAATCATAAGTCTTGATGAGTTCAGAGCACCGTTTACCCTTTGCTTTCCCTCTGTTCTTTCCTCTACATAAATACTTTGCATTTGTTTTATATATTTTCCTCATACTTGCAGGTAATGTTGACTTCACCTCCTAAATATCCTGTCACACTGACGGAGCACACGAAACCTACACTGTAAAAACTGAATAGTTGACTCAACTTAAAATTTCAAGGCAACTTGCTGCACAGCTTTTTTGAGTTTACTCAACTTTGGACCAAGTTGTTCACTCAACTCAAGTCACTGAGTAAAGTCACATGTCTCTTTTTTGTTGAGCTAACTCATTTTTGCTTGTTAACAAAACTGAGCCATAAAAAGCCAAAAAAAAAAAAAAAAAGTCAGCCACACCTTTAGACATCTAAGCTTCTATAATTCACACATCTTTAGATTGTGAGGGAAAGACTTTCTGGCTCAGCTGGGATTCGAACCAGAAATCTTCTTGCTGTGAGAAGACAGCATTTCCCGCTGAGCCACTCACGCGGGGCTTAACCACAAACATTAAATATACACTTGTGCAATAATAATAAATAAAAATGGCAAAACTCTTTTTATGATTGCATGTATATAAAATAAAATAATAATAATAAAACACATTTACAGGTAAAAAACTCTGTTTGTATAGATGTTGAAATGTACAACATACACAGCAAAATCATCAATGAACACTGCACACAATGTTAAAAGAAACCAGAGGTGTAAAGTCCAGGGCTCAGAAAGTAAAAGTCCAGTCATATGTTTATTCCACCCATGAACTCAGCAGCTGATTTCACCAGAGGAGGAACCAAGACATTACTTTCAAGTCACAAACAAGTCTCAAGTCAAATCCCAAGTCCTCACAGAGTTAAAGTTATTGTCACTTAATTAGTGATGAGAATTATGGAGGATCAGATGTTGATGTTTTATTGGTTGAAATGATGCCACCATCACGGAGAACAGTGTTTGCTTTAGTTGAGCTCTTGACTTCTTATGTTAGATTTCTTTCTATAACATTGCATATGCTGTTGTGAAACAGAGAGATCAGTGCTGTGCAGTAATTAGATGTTTTTATTCTGTGAGATAGTCATCAGGTGCTGACTTGATTACATCTAAAGTGACTTCTTCCTTTTTCATTTATATGTTTAAGTTTTGAACAATCAACTCTGTGAAACGACAGCATGCAAGGAAAGTGTTGCACTAATAGTTATGAGTTACTTTTAAATCTACTGTATGAATTTCATGTAAATATTTGTATTCCAGTACTATTCAGACACACACAGACATCAAGAACCAGCATATTAATCTCAACAATGGTGACAATCAACAAAATTCTTCATGCTGCAATGCATGCTGGGTAACACATGCAGTATGAATAATTGTCACCACTGTTGAGAATCGTATGATAAGTGTTCATGTCTAAAAGCCTGAGTTGCTACAGTTTTTCTTCTTTTTTTTTCTTTCAATATTTAAGCATTAGTGTCATTTGTTTAACAGAACTTTTTTCACAGTTTATTAGTAGATGAATGTCAGTCTATAAACATAAGAGAGACCACTTTATGATGTTAATTCTAAAGATTTAAAAGCAGAGAATGTAAGCAAATCTGGTATTTAAAGCTTTTAATTCAGCAGTGCAATAGTGCTTTCTATATAACAATATTGCAACTAAAGCAAACACTGATCTCCATGATGGTAGCATCATTTTAACCAATAAAACATCAACATCTGATCCTCTGTAATTCTCAATAACAGCAGGTGTTCATCACTAATGCACAATCATCATTTAATTAGTAACTTAATTATCTCATTAACTTTAACTCTTTGAGGACTTGGGATTTGACTTGAGACTTGCTTGTGACTTGAAAGGAATGACTTGGTTCCTCCTCTGGTGAAATCAGCTGCTGAGTTCATGGGTGGAATAAACATATGTCAGGACTTTTAGTTTCTGAGCCCTGGACTTTACACCTCTGGAAAAAAGTTTTGCAATTTTTTATTTATTATTATTGCACAAGTGTCTGTATTTAATGTCTGTGGGTGGCTCAGTGGGAAACGTTGTTTCCTCACAGCAAGAAAATCTCTGGTTTGAGTCCCAGCTGAGCGAGAAAGCCTTTTCCTCACAATCTAAAGATGTGTGAATTACAGATGCTTAGTTGTCTAAAGGTGTGGCTGAGTTAGGTATTTTTTTATTTATTTATTGTTTTGGCTTTTTATGGCTCAGGTTTGTTAACTAACAAAAATGAGTTAGCTGAACAAAAAAGAGACATGTGACTTTACTCAGTGACTTGAGTTGAGTGAACAACTTGGTCCAAAGTTGAGTAAACTCAAAAAAGCTGTGCAGCAAGTTGCCTTGAAATTTTAAGTTGAGTCAACTATTCATTTTTTTACAGTATACAACAAACCAGCATTAATCCAGCATTTACAGTAATAATTTATATATATGAGACTGAATGAAGATGAACTTTCAAACTGAATTAGGCAACTGTTTCTGTTTCAACAACATGCGCTGAAGTTAAAGTCTCTGTGGTGTTTTTAGTGATTTACTGTGAGTTCAGATTCTCACCAGGAATCATCAGCAGAGTGAAAGTCCAGATGATCTTCATTCTTCTCTCTTATTCAATGATCTTCTCTGTTGTTAGTTGATTCGGTTCTTCTGAAGCTCTCGATGTGTGTTCAGATGAGTTTTAGTGGTTCTTTCCTGGTTACATGTTTAACATG
Organism: Spinibarbus caldwelli; assembly: GCA_039654775.1. Lineage (NCBI taxonomy): Eukaryota > Metazoa > Chordata > Actinopteri > Cypriniformes > Cyprinidae > Spinibarbus > Spinibarbus caldwelli. The sequence continues at coordinate 38,178,377 of CM077225.1, read as the reverse complement.
AACTGCTGAATGTGACAGAGAGACACCCACTTCCTCTATATCTGCCACAGAAAGAAAGAGAGAGAGAAATATAAACAAAGGTGGAAGTGAAACTAATACTTAACACAGGCTTCATTTGACAGTGACATCTGATGGACACACAAGCAAACAGCAGCGGTTCCCATGATAAGTGTTTATATGATTTATGTTACAGTGAGATCTTAATTACAGGTGAAGAGGGTAAACTATAACTAATAGATATTACCATACTAACCCAGCTGATTAATCAAAACACAGAAAGATGATTATTTATAAGTTTTCTAAAATGTTGTTTTTAATTATGCAAATTAGCCAGTATCTAATAAAATATGCACTAATTTGCATAAAATTCAAGTGCATAAATGTGAACATTGAATCACTGAATGTCAAAATGAATCACTCCATGAATCAGAAATTACTTTCAACAGACAGAAAAAAATAATAATAATGTTTTTAGCATTAAAATGTTATATGCAACTGATATATGAACACACACCTCTGTAAAACCCTTCAGCATAAAACTAAAGTGGAGAAAGAAATTAATTTTGAGAAAACAGCCTTTAAAGATATTTATTAAAATTGAAGCAAATAATGTTAAATAAAATAAACACTGAATGAACAAATGTGTATTTTGCATGTTTTCTTTCCACTAGTCTGAATTAAGACATTATGGAGGCAAAATAGACCAAATTCAGCATACATGAAAAAACAATGGTTTCGCCTGTAGTGTCTTATGAATTACGATTTAACTTTTTTTCCAAACATACTTTAAACATATCATATTAGCACATCAACATATACTGTATGTCATGTGATTCCACTATATGAGATCAAAACCTGCTAGAAACCACAAACCACGAGCAAAATGTTGCTCAGCAGAGGTTCAGCACCACGGACAGCAGCCGAGATTCATCACAAACACAAACAGAGTTTGTCCAGATGAGCTCCTGCTCTCATCAATACGACATTACACTACAGAAGCATCTTATAATGCTGAATAACTGACCTCCAACATGTCTGGAAACTTTAAAGTTGATTTATAAAATGGATAGACTAGAATTGGCTAAGAGGTGTGTGAAGCTGTAAATGTCTCTATAAACACACACCTGTGACAAATTACACCAAATTAGATGTTGCTGCGTCTGTGTACAATAATTATGTTAACTAATGTGGAAGAACTACATGGTGGAATAATTATTATTTGTTGTGAATAAATTATGGTTTTGCTGCTATGTTTATTTTCCCAGCTAATGTACTGTTTGAGACATTTTGATATTTAATCAAGTTTTAGAGCAGCGGTTGGCAACCTTTTGGGCATGAAGTGCCATTTTTAATTGGTTGACCACTGTGTCAATATCACCCTTGTTGTATTTATACAGTACATAAGCATTTTTAAATGTTCAGATACAAATCTATATTTGATTATGATACAAATAGTTTCTGAAGCATTTTTTCATGAATTGTTTTTTTTTTTTTTTTTTTACTTTTCAAAAGTTTTTTTGTTTTTTTTAAAGCACTTAATGTTTAAATTAGACTTTTAAAGGAAAACACCACCATTTTTCTATATTCTAATATGTTCTTCCCTCAACTTAAACGAGCTGATACGTACCTCTCCCGTCTCACTGCATGCACTTAATCGCTCTAGGGCACGGCGCAACAATGCTAGCGTTTAGTTTAGCACCATTCATTCCTTAGGATGCAAACAGGGATGAATTTAGAAGCCACCAAACACTTCCCTATATGTTTTCCCTATTTAAAGACGGTTACATGAGTAGTTACACGAGTAAGTATGGTGACACAAAATAAAACGTGGCGATTTTGAAAGCGGATAAAAAATGATAACTATAATGTATGGCGGAAGAGCACGTCGCAGCACTTCGACCTCGGCGCATGATGATATTACTGCGCCGAGGTCGAAGTGCTGCGACGTGCTTGTAAAGTCCACCCGCTAGCCCAAAGAACGGAATCCAGCGCCCTGGTCGAAGGTTCAATGCGTATTCTGTCTTTTACTTGCGCTTCTGAATTTATCAATATTTTGTTTAAATTTTAGTCTAGCTCCATTTTCAATCTGACTCCAATTTCAAGTGATCATTAAATTTAGGCAATATTCTTAATCAAAAAACTGATCACAGATATCGATTGTATATTAATTTAGATATTTGATTATTCTGGAAATCCCATACTTTCAACTATTCGTTCATTAGGGACCAGGTATCGCACAGGAATTACACTTCGGCCGATAGTGAATCCACGGACACAAACTCGTCAGTCCTAAACTTACTCAGAGGGTGCAGAGTGGATATAATAACTTTAAGTGAGCTGCGCCTGCATACTCATAACAAAAAGTGCATTTTTCCTATAACCATGAGAGCTACACCGTGTTAAGCCAGTGACAGTCAGAAATCCAAAGTCTCCTTCATGGTGCTCCCCATGGTTCATCCATTAGTGCTTTGGTGTGATCTGTCCTGAACGCAGATTTGCGGAAATACCCCTACACATTAATCTACTTGAAAAAGAAATGATTTCAGAAGAGATCAGAATAAATCAAATATAACAATTTATTATTAGTCAGGTAAAGTTGTATCATGCCAATTACATAATGAAACAATTAGAAGCCAATTTAGAAAGGATAATGCAATTGTGAATCACATTGTAACCGCGTGGCAACCCCGCTCCTGGACATAGACACTGTAGCTATATGGGAAATAGCCAAGCGATCTACGCAGGAGACAAACAAATTTAACATAGTCACACATGTAACAGTTATCCTAAGTATTCTAAAGAACACTTACAGCAAAGCAATCAGGTGGTTTAGAGAATAAACTTAACTAGTCTATGTGCAGATGTAGTAGCACAAACAACTATACAGTGTGCTCTATGGGCACAATGTGTTTAACACAATTACATATTTGAATTAAACGAAATGTATACCTGACAGCATAGAGACACACAGCAGTATGAGAGTTCTAGTGCAGAGCTCCAGAGTCTCACATGTGCTGTGTGGGGTTTTCTGACTACAGAATCCCCAGTAGTGTTTTGTCACTTCCCTTATGTACCCAAATAAGAAAAACAAAGGAATCTTCAGATCAGTTGTAAAAACATAAAATACCTTTTGGTTTGTTGGGCTCTTGTGCTCCAGGCTGCACCTGGCTGGAGATACGATAAACATACTCACAGCCCCCTAAAGGGGGACACACCCCTCAGCAGCAGAACACAATTCTACAAAAGTTTTCAATATTTCTCATAATACCAGTGACTACTGTGAAATTGAGACCAATTTACCAATCACACCAAGACCTTTAAAATGATAGCAAACATGAAAGGGTTAAGATCATTAGTTCTTAAGATATAGTAAATATTTTATGTAAGAGTAAGTTCTTGGCATTTTTTTGTCAACTTTCAGTGACCAATACCATGAGCCCAGGGGGGGAAGGATGGGTGAATGGACCGATGATCAAATGGTTTTTCTCTCAGATGTTCTTGTCTGATTAGAGAGTTTATTGTCTTGCGGCATGACATTTGCATTATAAGAGTTTCTGGGTGGTGTTTGGCTTCACAAAGAGATCAAAGCCTGATTGAAGAGTTTATTGTTTTGTGACCTGACATTTGCATTGCAAGAGTTCCTAAGTTTTGGCTTCACGAGGAGTTAATTTCATAAAGGAAATCATTTCACTCCCTACATGCTCTTCCGCCATACATTATAGTTATCATTTTTTATCCGCACACACACGACTCGCACACAAATTGGAGATCGCGCTGCGCGAACACAGAAACATTCAGGAGCTCAGAAACTTGTTGTCCCGCGGCTTTTATTAATCCATACTGAATCGCTACGTTATATTTCTGTGCTGTTCACACAGGCAACGATGTTCCGTCTTTTTTCCGGAAAAAACACCATTCACTCTTATTTCTTTCTGTAATTTAATTACAGCTACTTATGTAATTGAACTTAATGTGTATAGACTGTAGAACATTTATATACAATGCAATAGTGGATTTAACATCACAATTTAAAGTCTAACCTAAACATGCATGTCTTATTCTGCAAGACATTATTCTAAATCTTTAATCCTACCCAATTCTTAAACTTAACAACTACTTTACTAAGTATTAATTAGTGGTAATTAGGAGTATATTGAGGCAAAAGTCATAGTTAATAGTTAGTTAATAGTGAGAATTTGACCCTTATCTAAAGTGTGACCAGAATCATTTACATAGTTATCTATTATTTATTTGAAAGAATTCAAAGAACCATTTCATGTCTATCCTTGTATCATTAAATTGTCGAGGTTGATATAAGATTTATAATTAGTAATAAGTAGATAATATTTTTTGGAGAGAGTAATTTGTACAGTAATCTAATTACCCTGTTGAATATGTAATTAGTAACTAGTAATTAATTATTTTTTTTTAGAGTAACTTACCCAACACTGCTTTTCATCACAGAATAAAACTGAAAGTCAGTGTAAAAGAACATAAAATGTACCAGTGCAGCATAAGGCACTGAGCAGTTGGATTTTTTAACATTTGAAAAGCAAGCAGATCTTTTATAATGCACATAATGATTGCAGGTGGTTGAACTTAATATTAAAAAGAGTTTTGACATTGCACTTCTCTTTAACAAATATTTCTGATTACCTGACTAAAACCTTTTGAAGGAAGAGCTTGCATATATTGCAAATCATATTTTTATTATCATATATTAAAGAAATTGACAGTATCTTTTTATGAAGTAGAAAGTCTGTGCCCATCATCACTAAGATAAACATTTTATTTGTCATTCACACCTGCAGGTGGCTAAAGTGCTTTGACCCAAAGAATATAGAGCAAATGAAAAGCACAGCCTGCAGAGTTGTTTATCTTTAGCACACTCACCACAGTACTGAACAACTCTGGAAACTTTTTGCAAACTCTGCAACGAAGCATTGAGACATTTACAAGCAAGTCTCTTTATTCTATAGAATACTATAGTAAAAAACAAAACAAAACAAAAACAAAAAAACAACAACAAAAAAACAAAACAAAACAAAACAAATAAAAAATCTGGGTGAAAAAAGCTTCCCCCCCCCAAAATACACAAATTTAGATTTTTAAAAATGCTAACAAAATCAAACTTATGTTTATTCTTTAAAACATTCCTTTAAACATTCAAACACTACTGTACAGACAGTCTAGTGTCTCGTCTGTTTGCTGTCTTATAATGCTCTCACCCATAATATCACAACATCAGCAAATGACATTTCACATTCAGTAATACTTCTACATCTCTGTCTAGATCGACAATTATGCTTGTATCTTTCTTTGGCTGAATTTAGAAAAGCAAATTAGTTATTATATAAAGATATGCTATATTTTGAATTTGACCAGAGAGCTAATTATTATAACACTGTTATAATTTCATATTTTTCATAATTTCATCACATTATGTGCTAACAAATGTATTACATTTAAATGATTTTTTCATATATTCTCATTGATTGGGCTCATTCTTTTGAGTTTGTTTGATCTGCTTTTGAAAGAATATTGTCAAATCAAATCAGAATTTTGTTTGATAGGTTTTCAAAACTAGTTAAGAGGTGAATTACAAAATGAGCAGCTCTTAGTCTTTATTGTCTTCTGCTCACAATGAATGTTCATCTTCTCTCTGTCTGTGTTCAGTCTCATGTGTCTCAGTGTGGGTTTCCTGACTAAGTCTGTTTAACCTTCACAGTTAAACCAAAATGAGACCCTGAACCTTCCTCTGTTTTGTGTGGCTTTGAACTGGACAGAAAAACAATTTGTTTATCATGCAAACACCAAAAAAAAAAAAAAAAAAAAAAAAAAAAAAACATAACTTCCAGCTTTCATGAGTAACATTGTGACAAAAGCATCAGACATGTAATTTTCAAGTCTATGAATATCACAATAACAACAATTCATTAAAAAAGTAAATTATTAGTGTTTAAATGACCTGATCGTTGACAGTTTATATGCTAATAATTAGATCAGTTCTGAGGGTGATACAAAATAAAATTCATAAAATTATATCATTGAGATTTCAGACTCGGACTTTTCAATATATGCATATTTTCAATAAAAAAATATGATTATACAGTACAACTCTTACATCAGAACATGACCAACAGAGCAAGAATGAATTAAAAAAAAACAACATCAACAAATGTCTCTGGCATGTACAAACCTAAAGCAGGTCTAAGACAGTCAATATTCAGAAAGATGAGAAAGAGACAACTGTCATTTTAACAGCTGCTGTTAAATATATATTAACTGTCAAAAGCTGCTGTGTCTGCATCTGGAGTGGAAACTTTGCAGTATATTCTAAAAGTGTTAATCAAGGGTTTTATTTCCTGTTTTTATCACACCCTCACAAAAACTGAGATGACAAACTATTTTAAACGTGAAAGAAGCAACATGAGCAGCAACGGGAACTGAACTGAACGACCTTTATCAAACCACAACTGCTCAAAACTACATTATGGATTAAGTACATTTTCATCACTGAACTGTGAGCATAAGTGCAACTACAATATATAAAATTGTATTTTTTAAATTCTGTCAGTTATGTGTGATGATCTGTTATACAGTAACTGAGTTAGTTGTGTCTTGTGTGATACATGATTGTGGCGTAATCAGAGATAATCTCATTCTTACTGAATCTGACTGTAGCGTCACTGAGAGACTCTTCATGCTTCTGGAAACTGACAGCAGCGTACAGGAGCCCATCAGAGGGGATTGTGGGTAGATCATCATTGCTGTTCATCTGGACTGATCCAGGATTTGAGAGAGAATCATGTCTGCTGTCTGCACATGATGACTGAACATGGAGATAAAATATAGAGTGAATATGTATTTTAAAATGAGAAAATATCTCATAAGCACAATATATACAAATACTCAGTGTAACTCACTGTTGTATTTTTCTTTCTCTTTTTCTTGTCTGATGCTGAGATTTTTCCTAATTACTCAAAACAAAATTAATTGATCGGTAAGAAAAAACTAACAAACTAGAGACACAGAGCAACATCTGAGACAGAAATTCATTGAGTCTGTGAGATTTACTGAAGCAGCTCAGAGACACTCAAACACTCATATAATTAAAATGATTCGAAAAAATAAATAATGAAACCAAGCGTCACCTCGTCTCTTGTGTCTTAATCTCCACACAGTCAGAGTGAATCCACCGATCAGCAGCAGAATCACACACACACTAATAATGATGATCATGGAGAAATCTGAGAATAAAACACACAAACACAGAGTGTTAATGAAAGAGAATAGGCTGTATTTACAGTGAAATCATGTGAATTGACTCACTGATGAGTTTGAGCTGAATTTTCGTGGTCAGGGAGATGAAAGTCAAATATGTGTCTCTGGTTTCTGCTCCACACCAGTAAACTCCAGCATCTCTCACGCTCACATTACTGATGCTCACTGTAAAAACTCTCTCTTCATTTCTCTCAGATGAACCACTCATTTGTGTCACTTTAGATGAGCTGATGTTTTGGCAGATGTGATTATCATCCGTTTTGCAGAAATGAACTTTATGTTGCTCTGGGATCTGACAGGTGATGTGAACAACTTTACCAAGATACACAGATTTAGTCTCCTTTTTTGGATATTTTACATCTGTTAACCAAGAAAAATTATATAAAAATCAAAACATATAATCCAAACAATCAAGAAAATGTATTTGTGGTTCCTCACCATATTGGACTCTCAGCTCTCAGCTGAAGTTGAAGCTCTCAGTATATTCAGATACTTTCGCTCCACACCTGTATGTTCCTGCATCTGCAGCTTTCAGCTCTCTAAAAAACACCATCAAGACTCCTGCTCTGGTGTCGTCATATAAAGAAACATCTCCATTCTCCATCCATTCATCCTGAACTCCTGGATTCTTCCTCTCTGAACATCCATCTGATTCTTTACAGATGTATTTTGGCTTGGTTTTGTATTGAGGATGTTCACACTTGATCATCAGACCACCTCCTGAGAAGCTGCTCACTCTAGACACGCCCACTTTAGCTGTCAATCAAATATCTGACTGAATCAGTGTCTTCATCGAATGTATCATCTAGCGAATGCAGAAGAAGCAAACACTGGCTATGTGTATTTTCTAGAAGACATTGGAACGTGCTCACCCATAATGTGCAAGTAAACTCTATTAATAATGGTGTAACTGTATGATTGTCTGTTGATCCAAACTCCACATAAATAAACTCCTCCATCATCTGGTGTCACAGCAGTGATTCTCACACTGAAGATGTTTTTATGTTTGTCATCAGAAATACTGAATCTTTCTTTCTTCTTCCATCTGCTGTAAATCATCTCAATGGAGTCTTTTTCTTCTTTGAATATGATCTTGAGATCATTAATATGATTCTGTGAATATTCACAGCTGAAGCTGGCAGTTTCTCCAACATTCACCATCACTCTCTTTGACACTTTACAACATGAATCTGTCATTCACAAAATAAATATATTTACTATATAGAAAAGTTTTGAAATTATTTAGTTTTTACTAAATAAAATTGGATGAGAAAATGACTGACCTTCTTTCACATTCAAAGTCATATTGATAAACCATTTGCCTTCAACCCCAATCCTATATGTTCCAGCATCTTGCATGTCTAGTTCTCGAATGTAGATCACGAGACCTCCATATTCATTGCAAAATAAAGCAAATCTTCCTTCATTAATCCATTTATCATGTTTTGTATCGTTTATTATTGTTCTCCACTCAGGTAATTTGGCCATATATTTAATAGAGTCACTGAACCAAAGTTTCCCAGAATCAACAAGAAGGCTTCCTCCAGAATATCCAGTGACGCTAAAGCATCTCACTGCACCTGTCAATCAGATTGATACTGTGATCAGAAAGCTGATGAACAGAAAACAGCATCATTACTGCAGTGATGAAAGAGAAAAGCTCTGACCTGAGATCAGGTAGAAAGTGAAGAAGATGAGGAGGATCTTCATTGTGACTTGAGTTCAGTCTTCTTTATGCTGAATGATCTCTGTGTGAATCTCTCTGTCTCTACATCTGTCTGCTTTAGTTACTTCCTCTTTATTCAGCTCTTTATCAGTAATGAGCAGCTTTACTGGCTCCTCCCACCATCACCACTGACTGAATATCACATTAATCACACTGAAAGAGCGCCACCTACTGGAGGATACAGTATCTGATACTGAGAGCTCATTCAATGTTCTCTATATAAGGACAAATGACACTAAATCAAATTGATCAGCATTATTAAATCTCCCACAACAGGCCATAATTATAATTTACATGCAAAGCATCTGGGTGGCCCGAGTAAACTTTAAATTATTTAAATAAATTAAAACAACAAAACATTATGAAAATTTTAAAAATCCAAGATATAGTACAAAATATACCACATACAACAAACATTAAATAATTAATTCATACATCAGGAAATGTACATGTTGAGTCAGAAAGGCTGATCCACTCTCATGAGCATCTTCATCTTCCTGTCTCCCTGGAAAAAAAAAAAAAAAAAAAAAAAAATCCATCTTTTTTTATTTTTGATTGATTTATTTATTTTACTTTGAGTTTTACTTTGAGTTATTCAATCTTGGTTTTAAAAACATCTTCATGAACAATGAGTCCATGTAATTATCCAATAAGATGCCAAAGTTCATTTTTCCAGATTAACTCCTTCATTTCAAACTCATCTAAATCAGTGTGATTTATAATTACTCAGAACAGACCAGAAGAATAAGAAACATGCACATACTCTATCAGCTATAATACCATACCATAACATACACATATATCATTTCAGAAAAACCAAGAAATGTAACAAGCATTAGCACATATTTACCATTAGATGGAGCCAGAGGTTTCAATAAGACATTTGTGTTTGTGTTTACAGTCTCAGTCAAGTTGATGCTTTCAAGATGTCTTTTTGCAGAATGTGTTCAGTGCATTTGTTGTCTCACATTAAATTATAATATCCCTAAAGAAATCTACATATATTTTAACATAGGCCCAGTGTTTGAGTCATTTTTCAACAAGTTTTAGTGTACAATGCATACAATATTTTTTTATATACTGTATAAGGAGGAACTTCATTTTACAGTGTTTTACAGTTTTAATTTGTAAAGATATTTTGAGAAATTCACGAGCCTCAGTGCGACCGCTAGTCAGGCCGCTGCTGTCAGGATCATATAAGTACCATAAAAGTCATTCATACGCTTCTTGGTGTATTGCAAGTCATCTGAAGACATAGAACAGCTTTGTATTAGAAACAGGTCTTGAATTGAATTGATTACTCTCATAAAATATTTCTCTCTCTGTCCTGTCAGTTCAAATTTAGAGACACCCGCAAACTTTGTTTACATTCAAAAGGACCTGCAGCAGAGCTCAGCGCCATATAAGGAGAAAAGGGAGGAGTCCAAACTGCGTCTGAACCTCATTGGCTCGCGTGTGTGTCGTCATCAGCTTATTTTCTATATTCCTAAAATAAGAAATGAATGCTCTATCTGCCAACCTGAATGAGATAAACAAAGTCAGACACAGATGCAAATACATTATTAATCATTCACAATTTGTCCTCTGTTGAGAAGGTTTATGTTATTTAATCACAAAATAAAGTTAAACACCAATACAAAATGTAGTTGTATTACAGAAAGCAAATTCATAGTTTTCAGTCACGTGACCGGCTCGAAGACTTGGAGGGCAAAACATGCATAGAACTGCTGCATAAGCCTGTCAATTTTTCATCTGTTTCCCAGCCGCAAATATTTAGATCAACTCTCAAAAGAATAAAACAAAGGTATTTCTGAACAAAATGCAAGTTTTGGTCATTTGCAATCCATATTAAGCACCCACGGCAATATTTCAATCATAAACAGAGCGACAAAGCGTTGCAAAAACACTTAAAGTGCCGTAATATATTTAAGACGGTAATATTAAAAGATCAAATTCAGTATTCACCATATTAATAATGCATAGTTTACACAGGCAAGCAGATGAGGCCGGAATATGAACGCAATCCGCTTAATGGTTCTATGGCAAGCCGTTTTAGCATTTAAAACTGTGTTTTGACTATCCATAAATATAATTTCAGATAGTCACAATTGTAATTCGGATAGTCATAATTATAATTCGACTAGTCACAATGACAATTAGAGATATCTGCAATTATAATTGCACTAGTAAGAAATCGAATTAAAGATATCTCTAAACACTTTATGACTAGTCAAAACTCAGTTTAAGGTATCTGTAATGACTTTAGAGATATCTTCAATAGACGCGTATGGCAAGCCATATGGTTCAGTGTTTTTGCCCTCCAGGTGGGCGTTCCTATAAGGGTGTGACGTCACATGAAAACTATCAATTGGCCTGAACTGCTGGACATCATTCGAACATACAATAACATTCAAAAAGTGGATCTTTTATTATGTATGACTGCACTTGGCTGGACTCATTTAAAAAACAAAACAAGAAAAAAAAAAAAAAAACAGACTAAAACAGTTTGAAGTGAGAGCTGGGGTATATTATAATTACTTTTATTTTTCATATATTAAACAAATTCACAGCGTTTTTTTATGGAGCGGAAAATTGTGTCCATCGTTTCTCAAGAAACATTTCCTGTTTTTATCATACTTGCGTGGCTGAAGGGCTTCATGGTTTGACCCACAGAAGACAAATATAGAGCAAAAGAAAACCACAAGCTGTAGAGCATCATGTTGATCTTTATCACACTGATCACTGTTAATCAACCCTGCAAACCCAAAGCACTGACATTTTTACAGGCAAGTCACTTCTTCCTAATAAAGAAAAAATGGTCTAAAGAGCTTTTTTTTTTTTTCTGAAATTACACTTGTGATTTTAAAATTGTTAGCAAAGTCAAACTTAGGTTTGTTCACATTCAATCCCAACTATACAGACTCATAATATCACAGTTTCTCCCCATTATATCACAACACAACATCAGCAACTGACATTTCACATTAGGTATATCTCTGTCTAGATTGTCAATCATGTTCTGCTGAATTCAGAAAAGCAAACTATATTACTCTTGCTGCCCTATATGGCAGCATAATGCATTATCCATTATGATACTTCGACTTTAGCCAGAGAGATAATAATGATGATAATGATCATCAAAATAACACAAACAGTAAGATTTACCGTAAAACCTGGAATTGTCAGTTGGATATCATTTATGAAAGTAAAATTGTCAAATCAAACACAGAGAATTTGTTGACCATAAAATGTTTTTCGGGCTTTTGTTGAATGTGAATTACTGAATGAGCAGCTCTTAGTCTTTATTGTCTTTTGCTCACAAATGATGTTCATCTTCTGTCTGTCTCTGTTCAGCTTCATTCTCACTGTGGGTTTCCTGAATAAGTCTGTTTAAACTTCATTCTCCAACTAAACTGAGACCCTGAACCTTCACCAGTTTTCTGTGGTTTTGAGCTGCATGAAAAAATGGCAGATCCATCATGCATCAACACAAAAAACACCAACAGCGTTCATTAGAAACGTTTTGAAAAAAAAAAAAAAATAAAAATAAATAAATAAATAAAAAAACTGAATTAAAAATGTAATTTTCAGGTCTCTAAATATTACAATAACAAAAATAGTTTTGAAAAATAACATTATTACATTTCATACTGACGATGGTTTGTAAACTGGGAGTAGTGTTTTCTATGGAAAATAAAATAAATATGGCTGCACAAAGTATTTCGAAAAGTATGTAGAAAACACTGGAATATAAATGAGAGCATAAATGATGTATTTGTGCAGCCTTACATATTCAGCCAAGATATGTTTGAAAACAGCCATTATTTTGTGATGTTATTTAATGATGCATTAGAAAAAAGTACACTTTACCTCAGAAAATGATGCAGACATAAAAAGTAAAAAGTAAACTATATATATATTACTAAACTATATATATATTTACCTGATTAATCAAGAGTTCCTAAATATGTGGTGTCTTTTTTTTAGTACTGTATATTGCTTGTACAATCAATGCTGATTCAAAGCAGCTTTAGAGAAAATAATTTGTTAATATCTTAAACCTTATGAGGAACCAGAATCATCTGACATTATAATGAATCTGCATTTTTTAAATGTTATATGTTTACACAGTATGTGTCTCATTTGGTGCTCAACATTAGTTGTGGACCCTGTATATTGTGAATCATCCATTCATAAGTGTCTCGTCAGGAGTGAGATGATTGACAGCAGCGTATTCACTGCAATCCTGATTATTCCTCAATCTGACACTGTCAGGACAGTCCTCTTTCTTCTGGTAATTCACCACAACGTAATTCAGATCCTCAGCAGATGTGATGAAGATCTGAGAGTCACCAGTGGCTTTCTGAACTGTAGCGTAAACGGTGCTAGAAGAAACAGAGGGGTTTGTGGGTAATTGTTTGTGAGTGTCTTTCATCTCCTTGTAATCGCAGCCGGCGTCAGAATCCTATAAGAATAATTTAAATGTTTGATCAGTTTAACAGCACTGGAGATTTCCAGTTCTTAAAACATAATGTAACATAATTCATTCCCATTACTGATAAAAACAAATATAATTTTCCAATCACAGTAATTCTACTGACCACTTCACTGTTTGCTGTTTGTGTCTGAGTTCTTTTGGATGAGGAATCAGAAACTGTCAAAGACAAGTAAATTCATTGTTTGGTAAATCTTTTCACATTCTCATATTTCTCTGTTTTGCACATCTTTAGTTGTTAGCAATAAAGTAATTTTTATTAAAAAGAAAAGAAACAAACATCACTATGAATGATAATGTGTCAGTTTGATTAATGTAAAAGAATGGACAAGGTATTTTAAAGAAAGTAAACGTGTAGAAGTGAGTAAAGGAGGAGTTTTACCATGAGACTGACGCCTCCTCACGATCACTAACAGAATCACAGTGATGATCAGAAGCAGAAGCACAGACACACTGATGATCAGAGAAGAGCCTGAAAACACCAGACATTCACTCAATCACTCTGAAAATCAAAACTGACTGGCACACAGAAATCAGAGAGTTTGTACCTGTTACAGGAGACACAGATGAGATCAGAGGAGATTCAGCTGATGAGAAAGATGATGTTGTTTGGTGCTCATTTCTCTCTGAAACAGAACAGCAGTGCTAGTAACTAAGGTAAATAAACTCACTTTTTTTTTCACTCACAGATACTTCACTTCCGTTTTCTCACAGCCGCTGATGTCTTTCACACATAACTGAACCATAAGACACGTTTGCTGATGCACAAAACCACATATTGACTTTTGAACATCTTGAAGCTCTCAGGAGGACTTAAAGTGTGAATAAAACAACAGATAATTGCATCAAATGGCATGTTGACTACACTGAAAAAAACAATAAGTAAAATTTACTTAATTTTTTTTTTTTGCAAGTTTTTGCACGCATATTTTTAAGTAAAATTTAAGTATGAAATTAAATAAAATCTACTTAACTAAGTTATATAAAATTAGCAAAGGAAATAAATGAATTTAACATGGCCAGTTAGAGTTTGATGAGTAATTTCTACTTAATTATTTTAAATTTACCCTGCAATACTCAACCACATTTCACTCAGTCATGGTTTGTAAACTTTAACAACACAGCACTGAAAAAATGCCAATAAAGCATGTGGTTCACTTACAAACATGTACATAAGCAAGTAGACAGCTCCTTATTCTTTTTAAGGTAATATGTTGACTCAATGTAGTTATTAAACTAATAAACACAGATACCTCAATACTTGGCACATGATACACAATGACTGTAACAATCAGTAAATAGTGTTAAGTATGAACGGGTTAATTTGAGTAAAATGAACTCTAGATGTCACAAAACAGCAAGTTACTAAACCTAACAACAAAAGCAACCATAAAACAGTGTAAATACATCTAAAAAAAACAAAAAAACAAACAAACAAAAAAAACACCTCATTAATTGTTCATGCCCAAGTGCATCAATTCCAAGTAAGATATACTTATAAGTTCAAACTTTAAATTCTACAAGCTTAAATTGAGTACTAATATTGAATTTACTCTTTTTTTAATTATTGCATGAACTAAATTGTTTAATGTAGAAATTACATTTGTTTTTCTGTATTATTTACTTCACCACAAAATCATTTTTTATCAGTGTATAATACGAGTATTAAGTGTTGATTTACATACAATAAACTCATGTCATCTTCAAGTACAGTCAGAAGAAACTGTTGTCCTGACATTATTTATTGAAACAAATATGAGAACATGTTTTCTGTCATCAGCAAAACAGTGTTTAATAAATCTCACATTTGTCATTGGTTCAGTAAGCAATGTTGAGACAAGGATGAATGTGGAAGCAGGTTTTATTAACATGATGATGACGGCAGGGAAAATAACCCTGTCAACTAGAGTAGACAAACAAACGGAGGGCTATATATACACACACATAACAAACTAAAATGGAAACAGGCGTGGAAATAATGAAAAACCATGGAAACCAAGGGAAACAAGAAACGAACCCAGGAACAAATGGAATACAAACTAGGAGTCCGTGGAAAATTTCAACACACGATTTCAAAAACTGAGCGCTTAAGTGAAAACATTATGATGATAAAGATTGTAAATTTGTGGTTATTGATTCTATCTGCTCTTTCACACTCTTAAAAGAAAAGGTTTGACAAAGAACTGTAGAGTGTTCTATCAGGTTCTATCTTCATAACTGTACAGTATATGGAACCTTTTAGGGGTTTATATCATTTTATGGATGTAGTTTAAATTAATTTTGTTTTAAATATTGTCTTATTTGATTTAATTTTAATTAAACAGCATGCAAACATATTTTATTAGTATACAATAAATTAAATAACCTATTATAAGTTATTATAAATTAAATTATTATGCAATCATTTAAGACATTTCACCTTATATAGAACCTCTTTGGCCATTTCGAGTGATAGCATCTACAGGTGTTTAGTGTTAGTACTGTCATTATGTGTGATGTTGATGATCATCATGGGTTTGAGGGTCTGCAGTTACTCACCTTTTATAACATTCAGATTTACTTCAGTGTAGGAATCTTTTTCTGTAGTTCTATAGACTCCACACTGGTACGTCCCAGAATCCAGATCACTCAGATTTCTGATGGTCACAGTGAAAACTGCTGCTCTTGTGTCGTCATACAGAGAGAATCTTCCAGAATAAGCCCATTTATCCTTCTCTTTAGTTCTGATGTGTTCAGAACACCACCCACCCTTTACTTTCTCTGGCTTCTTTCCTCTACAAAAAAACTTTGTGTTTTGGGTATATTTCTCCACATATTTGCATCTAATGTTGACTTCACCTCCTGAATATCCTGTCACACTCATGGAGCTCACCACACCTACAACAAACCAGCAGTTGGAACTAAATAAAAGTGAACATTTAATTCAGTTAGGCTGCTGTTTCTTAAAAATCAACGGAACAACATGAGCTGAAGTTAAAGTCTCTGTGGTGTTTTCAGTGATTTACTGTGAGTTCAGATTCTTACCAGGAATCATCAGCAGAGTGAAAGTCCAGATGATCTTCATTCTTCTCTCTTATTCAATCATCTTCTCTGTTGTTAGTAGATTCAGTTCTTCTGAAGCTCTCGATGTGTGTTCAGATGAGTTCTGAGTGTTTCTTTCCTGGTTACATGTTTAACATAAACTGATGAATGTGACAGAGACGCCCACTTCCTCTGAGAGAGAGAGAAACTAATGCTCAGATGTCACTTTGACAGTGACATCTGATGGACACACAAGAAAACAGCTTGACTAATCTGTATAATTTATGTTTCAGTGAGCTCTCAATTAAAGGTGAATAGGGTAAACTATAACTGATAGATATCACCATACTAATCCAGCTGATTAATCAAAACACAATAAGACAATTATTAAAATTTTTTCTTAAATGTTATGTTTAGTTTTGCAAATTAGTCAGTAATTAAATATGGACTGATTTGTATATATTTCAAGAACATAAATGTGAACATTGGATTTTCATTTTGTTGACATATCCGAGTTAAAGGTTTTTAAATTTCAACATAAGTGTTCAAAAACTCTTATTTTGAAATTTAAGAAATTAAATTAGAGATTAAGTGACAACATTTTTGTTACTTAAGTGATTTTGGATTCCTCTTTTGTTATCACTCCATAAATCAGAAAAACTGTCAACAGACAGACAAACATGTTCACCATATTTTTAGGAGTAAAATCTTCTAAAATATAATATGCAACTGATATATGAACAAACACCTGTAAAACCCTTCAGAATATAGATACGAATAAAACTGCCAAAGTTATACAGTTGTGCTCAAAAGTTTGCATACCCTTGGACAATTAGTAATATATGTTCCATGTTTTAAAAGAAAACATGAGTGATCAGGCAAAACACATTTATTTTATTTCTTATGGGATTCATATTTAACTACAAGTTATAACAGAATCGCACAATCAGAAAACAAAACATGGCAACAAAGAAAAACATTAAAAGACCTCTGTTCAAAAGTCTGCATACCTTTAGTTCTTAATACTGTGCATTGTCCCCTTTAGCATCAATGATAGCATGCAGTCTTTTATAATAGTTGTCTATGAGGCCCTGAATTCTTGCAGGTGGTATAGCTTCCCATTCTTCTTGGCAAAATGTCTCCAGGTCATGCAAAGTCTTTGGTCATCTCGCATGAACAGCACACTTGAGATCTCCCCAGAGTGGCTCAATGATATTAAAGTCAGGAGACTGTGATGGCCACTCCAGAACCTTCACCTTTCTCTGCTGTAACCACTGGAGGGTCAACTTGGCTTTGTGCTTAGGGTCATTCTCATGCTGGAAAGCCCAAGAGTGTCCCATGCCCAGCTTTCGTGCAGAAGAAAGCAAATTGTCTGCCATTATTTTCTGATAATATGCTGCATTCATCTTACAATCAAGTTTTACAAGATTCCCAGTGCCTTGAGAGCTCATACACCACCAAAACATCAGTGAGCCAGCACTATACTTCACAGTGGGGATGGTATTCTTTTCACTAAAGGTCTTGTTTACTCCTCTCCAAACATAGCGCTTATGGTTTTGACAGTTCTTGATAGTTCTTTTCTGTTCCCCATGGCTCAGTTTCTTGACTGTTCAGTGCATCGACTTGAGAGCTAACAAACTCAGTGACCATTTATACACAGACAATAATAGCAATTTAAAAAGCCACATGTGTGGGAAATTAACTTTTAATTGTCATTTAAATGTGTGTGTCACCCTGTGTGTCTGTAACAAAGCAAAACATTCAAAGGTATGTAAACTTTTGATCAGGGCCATTTGAGTGTTTTCGGTTATCATTATGATTTAAAAAGAAGCCAAACAACTATGTGATAATAAATGGCTTCATATGATCACTATTCTTAAATAAAAGACAGTTATTTGGCACTATGACTCATACATTCAAAATCAATGCCAAAATTTCACAATTTCTGCCAGGGTATGCAAACTTTTGAGCAAAATTGCACATTATAATTGAAGCAAATATAGTGAAATAAAACAAACACTATAAGTGAACAAATGTGTATTTTGTATGTTTTCTTTCCACTAGTCTGAAATAAGACATCATAGAGGCAGAATAGACCAAAATCTCAAAATTGAGAAGCGCATGAAAAAAACAATGGTTTAGACTGTAGCATCTTAAGACTTAATTTAACTTTTGCTAATAATCCAAACATACTTTAAACATATCATATTAACATAGAAACATATATGTGTCATGTATTTTCACTATATGAGCTCAAAACCTGCTAGAAACCACAAACAATGAGATGCTGCTCAGAAGATATTCAGCACCATGGACAGCAGCCGAGATTAATCACAAACACAAACAGTCTTTGCAGGTGAGCTCCTGTTCTCATCGACATGAAATTCAGAAACATCCTGTAATGCCAAATAACTAAACTTCAACATGTTTGGATACTTTAAAGTTTATTATAAAATGGACTTGGCAGTCTGTGGGCAGAAGTGGGGAAGGGACAAGGGGAGGTAAGACACCCTTTCCCTGGTGCTATACAAAGCCCACAAACTGCCAGAATGTCAATATCCCCAGTATTCCCATCTCCAAGGTGCAGAGGGGCTTGGTGAATCTTCAGCAGCAATAGAAGTAGCACTCCATTGTCTGATGAGGATGTGATCTGGGAGAATTAAAAATAGAAAATACCCATTGTAGCTCTACACCATGCACTGTAAAACATTTCAAGTTGGTTGAACTTACAAATGAAAGTTCACCTGCTGCCTTAAAAATGTGAGTTAACTCAACTTAAAGATACTCTTTGTTTCAACTCAAGAAGTTATGTTTTACATTTTATTAAACTAATGGTCATTTGTTGTTTCAACTTGATGCTCTGAGTTAAAACAACTTACTATATCACATTATCAGTTCACAGAGGTGGAAAGTAAAAGTCCTGCCATAATGTTTATTCCACCCATGAACTCAGCAGCTGATTTCACCAGAGGAGGAACCAAATCATTCCTTTCAAGTCACTAGTGAGTCTCAAGTCTTCAAAGAGTTACAGTTAATGAGATAATTAAGTGACTAATTAAATGATGATTGTGCATTAGTGATGAACACCTGCTGTTATTGAGAATTACAGAGGAATAAATGATGTTTTATTGGTTAAAATGATGCCACCATCATGGATATCAGTGTTTGCTTTAGTTGGGCTCTTGACCCTTTTAATAATTCAAAGTAGTTTGTTTCTAAGCAACTGCAATGTTGTTTCACAGCAAACATTTGTGCATTGCTGAATTAAAAGCTTGACTGAATTTTAAATTTTGAGTGAGCTATCCCTTTAATACAATGCATAATTATGATTTTGAATTAAAAGTGTAGTGTTTCTGTACAAATATTATCAGAAATATATGGAGACACATATATTATCAGAAATTAGAGAGGCACGATTAATCGTTAAAAGTTAATCGTTAATCGTAATTTTGATCCAAACCCCACTTACTCTTATTCCTAAATGACAATGATTGTTGTTGTCGCATACTAACACCGTGTCTACACCAGACGTGACAGTTGTCATGTCACGCTGCGGCACAACAGCTAAAGTCTGTCTACACTAGACGCGACCAAGCGACCCGTTGAAAATCATTTAAACTTTGTGTCAGTACGTCATTAATAGAATGAAGCATCAGTTTACTTTCGGGGATTTGTCATGTCGTCGCATCCAGTGTAGACAGAGTCACTGTTTATAATGGGTTATATTGTATTTAGTTGCGTCGTGCTGCGCCACACCGCGCTGCTTGCGTCTGGTGTTGACATGGTGTAAACATCCATTTGTTTTAAAAAGCAAACTTAACATCTATCTTTTTCGAACCCTAATTAGGAGACAACAAGCACACAAAGCTTTGTGCTGTTCTGCTCATGCTAACCAAGCAATAAAAACATCCCTTTCCATGCTTAAAACAAGGTGTCTGCAGATCAGAGTCCAAAACAATCACTTGTGGGACAACATTGTCCTGCACCACTTCACAGTCGATAAGTAGAAAGAGAATTTTAGATTGACACGGCAGTCATTATATTCTTCAATATAATATTACAACGACATCAGCACATTTTGTGCATCATACATCATTTCTACTTCAATACACATGCACAGAACTTTTCTAGTTCAGTTTTCAATTTGATCAAGTGTTTACATGTTCTATTTAATGGATTAGAAAAGGTTTATCCCACCTTTCTAAAGCAATTGAAATTGTAATCGGTTTGAGCATTTTTATTTCGATTGATTTGTTTACTTGGAGCTTTTTCAGAATACAATGCTTCATGTCAATGCACCCACTGATCCAGACAGAGAAGTTTAGCACTGATCATGGAAGTACTGGGATAAAAGTTTAGTTTGGATATAAACACTGATGTATACAGAGAGCAAATCATTTGAAACAAAGTTGACACTTCAGATAAAGATTATATCAGCGATGTTACACCAGTAGTTGCTGACAAGTGAATGTTAAACAAATGTATTTGTCATTGAATCATTCAAGAGATTCATTAAAAAACCCAGATTCATCCAGTAATGAAACAAGTTAAGTTAGAGCTGTATGATTCTGGACACAGAGAATCCCAATTAGTTTTTTAGTTTCAAACAGACATCACGATACTGAACAGACAACTAAAAATAAACTGTAATTTACCAGAAGTTCTGACAAAATGTTAATGGCTGCAGTCTATTTAAAATGTTTAATCTTGAATGAATTAAAAAAAAATGGTCTGAATGAATGATTAAATGACTCATTAATAGATAATTAAGTTATTAAAACTGTGACTCTTAAAGGAATTGTTGACAAAAACATAAAAATCTGTCACCATTTACTCACCCTCAAGTTTCTCTAAACCTGTATGAATTTCATTATTCTGCACAAAAGAAGGTATTTTTTGAGGATTTTTTGTAACCAAACAGTTGTGGGGTACCACTGACTTTATATTATTTTTTTCATACTGTGGAAGTCAATGGTGTCTCACAAAAAAAAAAAAAAAAAAAAAAAAAAACTTTTTTTGTCGGTCTATTCCATCCATGTCAGAGAATCTGACCGTGAGAAACTACCTAACAGAAAAAAAAAAATATCTAAAATGCAAATGTATACATTATAAGCTCATTTTATCATTACAAATTGAAATCAGAATTTTCTGAATAAATAAATAGTAATTCTCTATTAATTTGCCCTTCCAGTGATATTCCAATACATTGACCTTTCCAATTGAAGTTGTTGTTTTTTTCTTATCCTTAGTATAAGTTATTTCATATGGTATTTTAACGTGTAAGTAACTGTAGGGAGTGAAATGATTTCCTTTATGAAATTAACTCCTTGTGAAGCCAAAACTTAGGAACTCTTGCAATGCAAATGTGAGGTCACAAAACAATAAACTCTTCAATCAGGCTTTGATCTCTTTGTGAAGCCAAACACCACCCAGAAACTCTTGCAATGCAAATGTCAAGACAATAAACTCTCTAATCAGACAAGAAGATCTGAGATAAAGACCATTTGATCATCGGTCCATTCACCCATCCTTCCCTCCTGGGCTCATGGTCCTGATCACTGAAATTTGACAAAGAAATGCCAAGAACTCAAGTTGCTACTCTTACATAAAATATTTACTATATCTTCAGAATTCATGAGCGTAAACTTCTCATGTTTGGTATCATTTTAAAGGTCTCGGTGTGATTGGTAAATTGGTCTCAATTTCACAGTAGTCACTGGTATTATGACAAAAATTGAAAACTTTTGTAGAAATGTGTTCTGCTGCTGAGGGGTGTGTTCCCCTTTAGGGGGCTGTGAGTATGTTTATCTTATCTCCAGCCAGGTGCAGCCTGGAGCACGAGAACCCAACAAACCAAAAGGTCTTTTATGTTTTTACAACTGATCTGAAATTTCCTTTGTTGTTCTTATTTGGGTATATAAGGGAAGTGACAAAACACTACGGGGGGATTCTGTAGTCAGAAAACCCCACACAGCACATGTGAGACTCTGGAGCTTTGCATTAGAACTCTCATACTGCTGTGTGTCTCTATGCTGTCAGGTATGCATTTCGTTTAATTCAAATATGTAATTGTGTTAAACACATTGTGCCCATAGAGCACACTGTATAGTTGTTTGTGCTAGTACATCTGCACATAGACTAGTTAAGTTTATTCTCTAAACCACCTGATTGCTTTGCTGTAAGTGTTCTTTGGAATACTTAGGTAAAAGTTGTAGATACAATGCATTTAGACCATGTGCCTTGTTTTAAATTAGGATAACTGTTACATGTGTGACTATGTTAAATTTGTTTGTCTCCTGCGTAGATCACTTGGCTATTTCCCATATAGCTACAGTGTCTATGTCCAGGAGCGGGGTTGCCACGCGGTTACAATGTGATTCACAATTGCATTATCCTTTCTAAATTGGCTTCTAATTGTTTCATTATGTAATTGGCATGATACAACTTTACCTGACTAATAATAAATTGTTATATTTGATTTATTCTGATCTCTTCTGAAATCATTTTTTCAAGTAGTTTAATGTGTAGGGGTATTTCCGCAAATCTGCGTTCAGGACAGATCACACCAAAGCACTAATGGATGAACCATGGGGAGCACCATGAAGGAGACTTTGGATTTCTGACTGTCACTGGCTTAACACGGTGTAGCTCTCGTGGTTATAGGAAAAATACACTTTTTGTTATGAGTATGCAGGCGCAGCTCACTTAAAGTTATTATATCCACTCTGCACCCTCTGAGTAAGTTTAGGACTGACGAGTTTGTGTCCGTGGATTCACTAAAATCGGCCGAAGTGTAATTCCTGTGCGATACCTGGTCCCTAATGAACGAATAGTTGAAAGTATGGAATTTCCAGAATAATCAAATATCTAAATTAATATACAATCGATATCTGTGATCAGTTTTTGATTAAGAATATTGCCTAAATTTAATGATCACTTGAAATTGGAGTCAGATTGAAAATGGAGCTAGACTAAAATTTAAACTAAATCTTGATAAATTCAGAAGCGCAAGTAAAAGACAGAATACGCATTGAACCTTCGACCAGGCCGCTGGATTCCGTTCTTTGGGCTAGCGGGTGGACTTTACATAACATAATATTTCACATTTACTAAACACATCCTAGAAAAGTTGTCTATCGGAATGGCATGTAAACACTTTGGTTTTTACTCTGTTGTTTTCCTTACTGTAGGGGAGGGCAGCATCCTCATATGTCATCTTCATGACAAATTTTAAAATGCCCTATTTTTAAATCAATTTTAGTATCACCATGATTCAGCTAAGCGCAAAAGTGCTATTTTAATGTTATCGTATATAGCTGTATATCTAAAAAAATAAAATAAATATTTGTTTTGCAGAGGCTCTTAAGAAGACTGTACTAATGTCAAAGATCAACCGGCAAGAAGCTGAGAGGGAACTCTCAAAGTTGGTAAAAGAGACAGAGGAGGACTGAGGGTGTCTAGAATGCACAAATGTCTTTCTGCAGTGTAAGCAGTACTGAAAAATGTATAGTTGCTGCTGCTTCTAACTGTCCTCGTTTTTTTTTTTTTTTCTTGTGTAAATGTTCAAAGCTTTTAATAAACACTGGTTCAAATACAGGTTCAAAATGTGTGTTAAGTTACATTAATTAACTAAACTAATGTAAAAAAAAAAAAAAAAAAAACTACATGAAATGTTTACATATCGGAAGAAACAATCAGACTCATCTGGAGGAAACCGTTTTCCTCTGACATTACAGTCAATGCTCATTTGCTAAATATGAACTGTTTATGTCACGATCACCAGCTGGAGTACCCATGAACTCCATTAGAGGGCACTCCACTCCGGACTCTTGGCATTGTTTTCTTGTTTCCCATGTGTCCCTTGCCCCTCATGTGTTCATGTCTTGTGCTACCCTGTCTGTGTGTTATGTTCTGATTGGTTCCTAGTTTGCATGTGTCATGTTCTGATTGGTTCCCTAGTTGCATGTGTCTTGTTCTCATTGGTTGGTTTTGTCATGTGTTCCCCTTAGTCTAGTATATAAGTTTCTCACACCCACTCTGGGGGCTGATTATTGTATAGCCATTTCCATGTTCCTAGTTCCTGTGTTTTCTTTTCCATGTTTCCTAGTTCTCCCGTGTTTTCCTTTCCGTGTTTCCTAGTTTACCTGTGTTTTACTTTCCATGTTTCCTAGTTTACCCGTGTTTTGATCTTTAGACTGTTTCCTAGTTTCTTGATCTATTGCCGCTTGCCCTGACCCTTGCTTGTTTATTGTAATACTCTTTTGCCTCTGCCATGGATTGTACTGTTTGCTGGTGTTTGACCCTGCCTGTTTTGACCACGAGCATAAATAAAGCCTTGCATTTGGATCCTCCAACTCCTTTGTCACACTCCCCACATTTCAGTTTACACAGTACGAGTGTCATCTGATGATCAGTGTTTGTTTAAGATGCTGAACACTGAACATCTCAGACTCCTTTAAAGGGTCATATGATGCTATTTCAAGTTTTCCTTTCTCTTTGGGGTGTTACAAGCTGTTAGTGCATAGATAAGATCCCTAAAGTTGCAAAGACTAAAGTCTCAAACCCAAAGAGATATTCTTTATAAAAGTTAAGACTCGACCACACCTTCCTAAAACGCCTTGTTTAAACACGCCCCCACATGTCTACGTCACGGTGTGGGAAGATTTGCATAACACCGCGCAAATGTTTATGCAAAGAAAGAGGGTGTAACTTTTATTCTCACTGTAGTATTGTTGCTGCCGCCAGCGCCATGTTGTAGAGACGCTGTATTTCGTTTTGAAAGTGAAACTACTTTGTTTGGGCTTCCAAAAGAGAACACAACTAGAAATCTGTGGTTAAGTTGTATTTACAACACTGTTCCAGAACAGTTCAACCCAAATATTAGAGTGTGTGCAGCACATTTTACGGAGGACTGTTTCCTGAACCGAGGGCTTAAGGCACCGTGCCGGATCTCCGGTGTTCAGCGTTTCGCTGCGGAAAAAAAAAAAATCCTACATTTAAAAAAACTTGTTGATATCACTTTCGAGTCCATGTGTTCGCCTACCAATGGTCTGAGAGGAGCACAGCTTTCACAGCGGAGCTTTGTAAACAGCTCAGAGTAACCATCTCATCTCCATAAGAACGATATGATTGCCAGAACACATTTGAATTGCTTAACGTTCATCTGGGAAAACTGTGCATTATCTCACTAGATTTGTAACGGAAATCATTTAAACCTTTGCCAACACAGGAGAATACATCAACCTATTTCAAAATATGGCATTTATTGTACATCGCGATTTCAAAATAAAAGTTTCTGAGTTTGAATGTGGCCAAATATTAAAATTAAAGAGATTTAAACATCATTAATCACGCTGTAAAGTGAAACATCACCAGGCCGTTGGCACCCTCTGCAGGTATTTGATATAATACATTATGTACTTAAGTTGGTTATGTTCATATTATGTATAGGCATATTACATTATGTATTTTAACAGTGTTGTTCAATAAAACCATGTAGTTGCTCGGTTTTGATATTTTATTTGAGCCAAATATTATTGCCTTCATTCGTTTATATATAAATAGTCATACTAAAGCCTGGTTTTCACTTAGGCCTATTTGTGTTACTAAAAAATATCAGATTACTCAATAGTCAAAATAATCAGTAGATTACTTGATTACCAATATAATCATTAGTTACAGCCCTAGATTAGTTAAAATATTTCAAAATAAAACTGGATTGTTTTACTTTTTGTAATTAAAAGACAAATATTTTGTCATTGCTTAATAGTATTAAAATATTGTCTCGTTCTAGTGAACCAAGTATCTGTAATTTGTCTCATCTCGTGAGCTAAGTGTATTGACACACCCCTAGTGTCGATAAGTGGTGATATAGCTCTTAATTTTCCAAATGTATGATATAGCTTTCATTCTTCAGATCAACCATATATTCATGAAAAAAAGAAAAAAATCAGTTTGAATAAGGAAAGCAATAACTTAAAGGTGCCACAGTCATTGCAGTCACAGTCTTTTTTCCACCCCACACCCGGAAAAAAGTTCAGGCTCAGGCTCAGGATTTTTTTTTTTTTTTTTGCTTTAACCCCTGTGAACCTGATAGAGTAGCCTACAATGCCATCTACACACAAAGGCTGTTTCTATAAAGTGGGGGAATTCCAACTTTGCAAGGACAGTCTGGCGCTTCTGACTCACAGCCTGTAAGTACATTTCATTATTTAAAGAATCTACTTACAATTCAAATGTGAGTTTTGAGCAGTGTAGAGTAGTGCTTGTTGTTTGTGTTTCTCCAATCACAAATGCAGACATGGTTTTATGTTTACGCCGCGCATTATGCAACGCAACGCGTAAAAAGACAGTATAAGTAATTTTAATCAGTAATTATCTCCCCACTGGATGCAACAAATGCCTCGTTTGAAATGGCTTTTATTGTTTTTGTGTCATCCTGCCGGGAAAATGCATCACAGTATGCTAAGGGGCGTAACATTTCCGTCACACGCTTGAGGTATTCGGCCAATCACAATGCACTGGATAGCTGGCCAATCAGTGTACACCTCGTTTTTTTAGAACGATGAGCTTTGTAAAAATCGACACGTTTCAGAAAGGCAGGGCTTAGAGGAGCAACAATAATGCACATTATGTGGAAAATAATGTGTTTTTTGAACCTTAAACCTGCATTACACCAAATACACAAAATAATGTTCTTTTTAGCAATGTCATATGACTCCTTTAAAATGAATCAGTTTCTGACACACATTCTCTGCTGTGGAGATTCAACTGATGATGATGACAATGAAGATGAAGATGATGAAGATGATGATGATGATGATGATGATGATGTTTCTGGAACATCTGCATATAAAACAACAAAACAATGAATTTCTAAAGGTTTTATTTTTTATTTATTTATTTTTTTTTTTTCACACACAGATCTTGACATCACGTGTCACATGGTAAATGTAAGTGTTACTGATGTCATTCACACATTCACTACCCAGAATTCATGTTTGGTGATACTTAGAAACAAAATCACAAGCTGTTTAAGTTTCTGTAACTGAAGCTGATGAGTATCTTTAACTGCAGCTCTTTAAATATAGTACAAGACTGGTGAAATGGCTCATAAAAGTGCTAAAAACTGCACTAAAACTGCATCCAGATGAGCACAATTTAACTAGTTAAAAACAGTAGTAATATTGTGTCTCAATTTCCAAACTAATGCTGCAACACCAAACACTGTATATACTGGATGTAAATATGCAGTTACCACATGCAGAACTAAAACTTCTGCTTTTAAAGTGTCCAGATCTGCAGGTCCTGCATTTACACACTGCTGTAGCATTATATATGTATTATGATATTTTAGTATTTAGACAATAAAAAACAGTCATTTGCAATGCTGACAGAGACAATGTAAGCTGAGAAGCAAGCGTGAAATGAAATATCTATATATAACGCCTCAGGTTATACATGTAACCATGGTTCCCTGAAAAGAGGAACAAGACACTGCATCACCTAGCGGTCACTGTGGGGAATGCCTTCAGCATGACTGACATCTAAAGTGTTTTTTTTTTTTTTTTCAATCAGTAGAAAGGGAGCACTTTCTGTCTAAAGAGAAACCCTTAGGATGTAAACATTGATAAAACACAAACCTAGCAGTGTGGTGAAATACTACAGAATGTACAGGGCTGGTAGCATAGAGCAGGGGTCTGCAGCCTTCAACATCTAAAGAGCCATTTTGGCCCCTTTCTCAACAAATAAATTTCATGTGGAGCCACAAAACCTATTTGATCCCTAACAGGAAGATAACAAGGCATATAGCTAAAGTTTTATATTCAGGGGCAATCATTTCAGAAGTGAGGGGGACAGAAATGTCAAATGTAACAATAATAATAATATTTATTTATGTATGTATGTCTAATTGAAAAAAAAACACAATTGTTCTTATCTCTTACTTTTAATTGGCTAAGAAATAAAATACACTGCTGACACTAACCAATCATTTGTATTCTATAATATGTTTGATATATATTTTCCTAATGACAATTTTATGATTACTGGTTTATATACTAAAAACACTTTTTCCATTTTTATCACAGAATAAGGCAGAAAATATATTTTATAGCTTCTGTACTGTAATAAATGCTATATCAGTTAGCACTGTATCATTCATATACTTCATTTATTACCTGGAGAAGACTTGAAAAACATAAACCATATATTGTCGCAATCGTTTATTGTCTTCACGTTTCAGGTTTATGATTGTTATTCAGCTTAGCTACAGCAATAGCAGGATGCCTTTGTCCATATTAGGGATTTCCTGGCACGTTTAAAAATGTTACTATTATTTCTATCATATGAGTCCATTTTGAACTTTCTGCGCGAGAGCGCCCTCCGGCTTCGAGTATGAATGAAACATACACCGCATGAGAGTGTTCAGCGCTCCGTGATGTTTACATCATTTTCGATACGAATGAAACGTATCAAAAATGATGTGACTATCTTGTCTCTTTTAATTTAAATCTAGATTTGGCCCTTAAAAAACCTCTAAGTGAACATACTTGCCCGAAAAAAGTGCAGGGGAAGAGTTAAGGCTTTATTAAATGTTGAGGGGACACGTCCTCTGCGTTTTCTATGACCATGCTGCAGGGAGCGAACGCAAAGGGATGAAAGAGCCGCATGCGGCTCTAGAGTCGTGGATTGCTGACCCCTGACATAGAGAGACAGAGGATCCATTACAGAAAAACCCTTCAGAGTGAGGAGGGAAACCACTCTGCTATCGTAATGGACAACAAAGCATAGGATAAAAGAAGAGCTACGTAAGATATCCCAGAAAGGCAAGCTTAACTACCCCAGTAGAAAAGGAGCACTTCCTGTATGAAGAGAAATCCCAACATTTCAACGTAGATAAACACAAGTCTTAAGTGGTGAAACATCTCAATATATTAGCATACCTGTAGAAAGAACCCTCCTAAAGTGAGGGGGGTACCACCAGTGTTGGGCATGTTACTTTAAAAAAGTAATTAGTTATAGTTACTTCTCACAAATAGAAACTGAGTTACGTCATTATAAAAGTAACTAATTACCATGGAAAATAACTATTGTATTACTTTTTTTTTTTTAAATGTTCAGATGTGTCAAATAACTTGGATATCCCCAGTATTAAATATGTTAAATGAATGAAATGGACACTAAATAGAAAAAAAAAATTATTATTGTAAAAAATTGTACACCAATCTAGACTATTTTAATGTTGCTGTGGGACAATGTGAGAGACACCTTCCAGGGGCTAAATATCGCGTTAAAGGGGTCGCTTCAACCCGCAGAAATGAAAAACATGCCGTAGCAACACTGTTAACCCTCTGGGGTCAAAGACCACACCAGTGCGGTCTGTCTTGTTTTTTTTTTTTGATGACCGCGAAAAGAACTAAAAATGCTCCTTCATTTTTGAGCGTACAGATAAGAATAAGGTATCGTTTGAATCTGCAAAGGGTCTACTTTTATTTGTGTATACTCATAATTACAACAAAACAATGTGCTGTAAAAATGTTTGAAATGTCTACTTTTAAATGAAGTAAGTCACGTCGAAAACAAGTATTCTTTGTTAAAGTAGTCCATATGAAATGAGGTGTCGCTAATTCGTAGATCTCAGACTTCTGGAGGGGATGTAGATTCTCAAAAGTGAGTGGAAATAGGGGGGTGCTGAACCTGTGGCTGTTCTATATGTGAGCATCAATGTCTTGAACTTGATGAGAGCCGCAACCGGTAGCCAGTGCAGGGAGATAAAGAGAGGTGTGACATGGGCCCTTTTGGGTTAGTTGAAAACCAGTCGTGCCGCAGCATTCTGAATCATTTGTAGAGGTTTGATTGTGCATGATGGAAATCCAGCCAGAAGAGCATTGCAATAGTCCTGCCTAGAAATGACAATGACATCGCTGCCACCACTCTCCTGCAGATCAGCTACTGCGTCAGGAGAAAGGCCCTTCCCTCCCTTGGTCCAGTTCTTTCAGTAGGTCAGCCTGATACGCTTGCAACACCACCATGCTGTGCAAAGCAGCACCTGCCTGACCCTCTGCTACATATGCCCTGCCATTCAAGCGTGAGGTGATATGAAGTAGCTTAAATGGCCAGGTAGGGGCCTTCAATGACAATGTTTCGCCTGTGGAGAGACAGCACGCGATCGACTCTTCAACAGGAAGAACTGTCAAATATCCACGCTCACGCACTCCTTCCACATTAGAGTAATGCGCATGCTGGAACATGTGAATGCAGTCCTAATATGGTTTCTTCCAAGTGTGCCGCACGAATCTTGAAAAGTGAAGCCATAGCGTCTCGATCGCCCCCTGGTGACTGGCTGCAGTATAGGTCATAAACTCCGCCCCCTCTCCATGTAATCTAATGGGACGTGACACAAACGAAATAATCAAATTACACTACAAATAATTTTTTCTAAAGATGGTTTTTGTCATTTTAGGTAGTTCTTATCATGCTGATGTATGTTCAAGTGTTCGTTTTTCTAACAAGTTTGCTTTAAACTAGTTATTTGATGCTATAAAAACAGGGTGTGGTTTTCGTGATTGTGAGCTTATGATTCTGCGGGAGTTTGGGCGGGACTTTGATTCCGCGGCTCCACCTCACGACACTACTGCGCAGACTCTGGCTCCAAATGACATCATTTTCACAAGATGTCAGCGATCATACTGGGAATGTTTTAGCTTCACTTTCGATAGTGGAAGGAAGTGGAGTTGCGTCGTCCATTTTTTTTTTTTTTTTACAGTCTATGGCAAGAGGTCCTCGACTCATCTATGGTTTCCTCCAAAACCTCTCCACCTCGGTGTAGAGATCAGGGAGGAACGAAAGGCTCGCAGGAGTAGGACGATGACGCCCAGACAGGAAACGCTCGTCCTATTGGTCATGAGGGGTTTCCTGTCTCTCTTACCTTCAGGGATGATCTAAATTCTATTTCAATACATCACTATCTGGTGGATTGGATGATGGTAAAGTAAGCACTAGGCTTGTTGCGATAGTCAGCGTTGGTGGTGTAACCGGTGTGAAGTCGCAACACTGTTTATGTCACTTGCCCACCGTGGCACCATCCCCCACCATCATTTTGATTTTTTATAGTAATAAAAATAATTTAGTTCAGTTGGAGGACAGAAGCTATTAAAAACCGAACACGGCTGCTCAATGCAGCGTGCCGAACGACAGTCGCATCACAGATCAGATTTCATTCATCACGTGAGGAGAGTGAGTCGAGTTGAGTCTGACTGACAAGAAGAGTGAGGTGAGACAGACCAGACGATGGCGGAATATTTTCAAAACGAAATGCAGACACGCCTGTTTTAAAAATATTTTGGAATTTGAAAAGCCTGTTGACTTCTGCCATTTAGGTGATATTGGAAGTTTTTTAAACATTTGTTTCTTATTTATTTGGTTCCACAATGTTTGCTGATTTTTATTTATTTAAACTGTGTATTTTTTTTTTAAAATTTACATCAAGTTGTATGCCTTGCCTCCAAGCTTTCGTATTCATTTTGCTAATAAACGTTCTATGTTTCTTATTTATTTGGTTCCATAATGTTTTCTGATTTTCAGTTTTGTATAGGGTGCCTATTTAAACTTTGTGTAAATTATTTGTTATTTTATATTAGGCATATAGCATGGCATATTTTCATTCATTTTGTTAATAATAGTTCTACAGGTATGTTCTACATTGTATTTTGTTGTTGCTTGAATTGAATTCAAGCAATTGACACCGAATTGCCGCTAATTTAAAAGTGAATGTAAAATATGCACGGTGTTTTTACGAGCTATTTAAAAGAGAAACAAAGCAAGGAAAAGAGGGAAAACTCAAACAACCCCCACCCCACCAGCACCACGTCGATTAACCGGTGGGAAAAAGTATTCTACAGGTGCCCTTTTACACCTCCAGTCACACCAGTAGTGATATCAGGTGCTGTCGACGGACAATGTGATTGCAATTGTTATGTTTGGATACATGCTTCAGACACCAATCAGGCTAAAGGCATTCCCTATAGCAACCCCTAGGGGGATGCAGTGTGGAGTTCCCATATGAAAGGGACCAACATTTAGCAGTCATTTAAAGAATAAAATGAAAAATAAAACACAAAAACACCGTCTTCTGCTTTGTGTGCAGTTTTTCATTAAGCAGAACAGCAAGCTTTTTCTACACAAAACTGCACTTTTAACTGCAGAGACTGCAATCATAAACTTTATTTTTATAAGGACACTTCCTCTTTTTAACTGTGGTTTATGGTTTTGCTTTGTTAAACACACAGAACATCTCAAATTAACCTGCTGGTGAACCTGTATGAACAGAATCAGTTCTCATACAAACGTCTCTGATCACTTTCCTTGCACAGTCAAGCAACATGATACAAGACACTGTGATCTGCTGAATGGAAGGTAGCTTTAATAACATTCTGATTAATATGAGTGAGAAAGTCATCTGTACCAGTAACGTTGATGAGGACTCGTGTGATGAAGCTCTCGTGTCCTTGATCAGACTGAACTCCACACCAGTATTCAGCTGAATGTTGTTGAGTCACATGACTGATGGTTCCCGTCAGGAGCTGCTGCTCTCTGTCATCATACAGCTGGATCTGTCCCTCAGCGCTCCATCTTCTGCTCTCCTCCACAGACGTCTCTTCAGCACAGAGATCAGATCCAGATCTCCTGCAGACAAACTTCACATCAGCACTGTGGGATTGTGGGTATTTGCAGCTGATGTTCACAGATCCTCCTGCAGCAGCTGATAGACTGATGCTCTTCTCACAACAATTAGCTGCTTGAGAGTCAAATCAAGTTCTCTTTAAACCATAGATTCATCAATTCACCACAGAAACAAATGCATGAGTGAATGAAAGCAGCTCACCATCTCTGATGTCCAGGTGAAACTCAGAGAAGAAACTGTAGTCTTCAGAAACTTCGACTATAATCTTATATTCTTCAGAATTGTTCACATTTAGCTCTCTGATAAACACATGTAAGAGACGTGCAGATCTGTCATCATGAACAGAGAATCAGCTGTCATGTTTCCATTCTGCTGCTCTGTCAGTGTTTATTAGAGTTAAACACTGATCTGCTCCAGTTTTACAGATGTCTATCAAAGGATTCTCTTCTAGCGTCTTATATTTGTAGTTTATGATGACATTTCCTCCTGAATAACCTGTCACAATCCTGATGTTTTCATCTGTTAAACACAAACCCAGATAATTTATCACTTTGTACTCAATGAACATATATTTGGTCACTTAAAAGTTAAACATATCTGCTGCAGCATTAATAAATGCAAGTCAAAATCAATTATGAGTGTGAATTTTACACGAGGAGATAATATTTAGTTACTTAGAAGTTATATATTATATGTCAGAGGATTACATCTGTGAACAGTAATACAGTCAGTGTTGAGTGTGCTGATGTTGTGGAGATCATCACGAGTTTGAGAGTTTCTGTTACTCACCTGTTATAACGTTCAGCTTCACTTCTGTGTAGGAATCTACTTTTGCATAAATATCAGTTCCACAGTAGTAAATGTCAGAATCCTGTTCACTCAGATCTCTGATGATCACAGTGAAAACTGCTGCTCTTGTGTCGTCATACAGAGAGAATCTTCCAGAATAAACCCATTTGTTTTTAGTTTTAGTCCTGATTCGGTCTGTGCAACCTGACCACTGTCCTCTACAAAAATACTTTGCATTGTCTGTATATCCTCTATCATATCTGCATGTGATGACTCCTCCTCCTGAATATCCTGTCACACTGATGGAGCTCAACACACCTACAACAAACCAGCATCTTAATACAATAATAATTTATTCATGAGACTGGATAGAGATGAACTTTCAAATTGCTTTTAAAGTTTTTCAAAGTAAATTCATGAGCTGAAGTTAAAGTCTCTGTGGTGTTTTCAGTGATTTACTGTGAGTTCAGATTCTCATCAGGAATCATCAGCAGAGTGAAAGTCCAGATGATCTTCATTCTTCTCTCTTATTCAATGATCTTCTCTGTTGTTAGTAGATTCAGTTCTCCTGAAGCTCTCGATGTGTGTTCAGATGAGTTTTAGTGTTTCTTTCCTGGTCACATGTTTAACATGAACTGATGAATGTGACAGAGATGCCCACTTTCTCTGAGAGAGAGATAACAATAAAAGAGAAGTGATGATAATACATGTTCACATAAACATGCAAGACTCATGGACACGTGAAAATTCAAATTTGTTTTCAAAGCATTATTTGAGAGATTTCTACAAAAATATGTATCTAGATTCTAGAATTTATATTCAGACTAGAATCTCAAAGACTGTAAATTGACAGTGACATCTAGAGGACACACTTGCAAACAGCAGCGGTTACCATGGTGACCAAATAAGCAGTAGCTGTGAAATCAAAATTTACAGTTCTTGTTTTTTATGGAAAATTGCAGTATTTATTATATACGATTTATCTGTGCACATCTTTTTTTTTTTTTTTTTTTAATTCATGTGCTCTGGTAATCTTTAATCAAAATATCTTCTCCTCCCTCTTGTACTTCACCTCAGTCAGAGAGAAGTTCTGCTTTTTGATAATTTCAGCTTTCCATAGTCCATTCATATCATATTTCCATACAACATCACAACTTCATCTAGGTTTATTACATTTTCTTTTCTACGTTATCAAGCTTTTAAAATGAGTATTGAGAAAAAAAGCAATATTTGATGCAAGTGTTAAAAGTTTGTGAGCCTTTTAACACTGAGACTTAATAAGAGTTTTACAAGAACCGCTTGTGGCCAGGCGTGTAGTTTAACGTTAACCAAACTAACTGATCACAGCTGCATATTCTGCTTTAATTCCGCACTTTTGTTCCATTTGCAGAAAAAACAAACAAACAAAAACAAAAAAAAAAACGCTGCACTGTCATTTCAACATCCTTCATGCTGACAGTGAAAAGTTTGATTTGCAAGACTATCTTAAATATACAGGAGAAGAGCACTACAAGCAGAGGTGGAAAGTCCAGGGGTCAGAAAGTAAAAGTCCTGCCATATTTTTGTTCCACCCATGAACTCAGCAGCTGAGTTCACCAGAGGAGGAACCAAGTCATTCCTTTCACGTCACAAGCAAGTCTCAAGTCAAATCCCAATTTCTCAAAGAGTTAAAGTTAATGAGATAATTAAGTGACTAATTAAATGATGATTGTGCATTAGTGATGAACACCTGCTGTTATTGAGAATTACAGAGGATCAGATGTTGATGTTTTATTGGTTAAAATGATGTCACCATCATGGAGAACAGTGTTTGCTTTAGTTGGGCTCTTGACCCTTGACTTTCTGTTTTAGATCTGTATTTGCAGCAATGCATGTGCTGTTATAAAGCAAAAAGACCAGTGTTCTACAGTGATCAGATAATCCCCATGAGCTGATTTGGTTTTGTCCAAAATAACTTTTGTTTCATTTATATGTTTAGATTTTGCATAATTGACTCTGTTAAACTACAGCGTGCAAGTAAAGTATTTCTCTAATAGTTACAGTGAATGAATTTTTAAATCTATATAACACATATAAAAATTTGAACTCCAATAATACTTAGACACACACAGACATCAAGAACCAGCATATGAATCCCAACAATGGGGACAATCAACAAAATGCGTCATGCTGTAATGCAAGAAAAACTCCCATCATGCAATGTGGTATGAATAATTATTGTCACCACTGTGAGGATCATATGATACATGTTCATGTCTAAAAGCCTGATCCTGTATAGGATTGTTTTCTTAATATCAAAGCATTATGGTTGCATTTGCTCAAAATGACTTTTTCCAATTCTGTAATAATGAAACATAATTAATTAACCAAAGAGAGTTAAACCAAGATTGTTCAGTCATCATAAGTAGAAAACATAAGCTAATCTGTTACTTCAATGTTTGATTCAGCATTGCACAAAAGTTTGCTGTGAAACAACATTGTAATTGCTTAAAAGCAAATTTCTTTAAATTAATAAAAGGCTCAAGAGCCCAACTAAAGCAAACACTGACCACAATTATGGTGGCAATGTTTTTTTTTTTTTTCTAGTTAATTTCATCCAATGCTGTTGCTGAAGTCAGTTGTAGTTCTTAGCAGTTTCTCAAACGGAAGGCTGCATCCTCCGGAGGTCGCATTTGTAGGCTGCATACATCATAAAGAAGATCTTATTTTAGAATATTAACAGTTATAAATTTGACCATTATTCTTAGTTAAGTGTAAATTGTTGTAATATGCTTATGACTCGGGAATGTAATGCTCAGTTTACTGAAATAAACCAGGCTTGATGACGTATGGAGCCTACAAATGCGACCTCCGGAGGATGCAGCCTTCCGTTTGAGAAACGGCCCTTGTGTTTCTCTTTTCTTCAGTGATGTTGATTGTTAACATCCAGTGTTCATCACTAATGCACAATCATCATTTAATTAGTCACTTAATTATCTCATTAACTTTAACTCTTTGAGGACTTGGGATTTGACTTGAGACTTGCTTGTGACTTGAAAGGAATGACTTGGTTCCTCCTCTGGTGAAATCAGCTGCTGAGTTCATGGGTGGAACAAAAATATGGCAGGACTTTTACTCTTTGGCCCCTGGACTACCCACCTCTGATCACAAAAATACCAAACATGGAAGCCTGAAACCAAAAACAAAGCATTCAGATTCTCTGCTGTGGCTCAACAGACAGTGAGATTATTGACAGCAGTGTATTCACTGTAATCCTGATTATTCCTCAATCTGACACTGTCACAGTCTGCTTTATTCTGGAAATTCACCACAGTGTAATTCAGATCCTCAGCAGATGTCATCAAGATCTGAGAGTCACCAGTGCCTTCCTGGACTGTAGAGTAAACATAAGATTCAGAGGGGTTTGTGGGTAATTGAGCAGTGGCATAAACAGTGTAAGAAGGATCAGAGGGGTTTGTGGGTAATTGTTTGTGAGTGTCTTTAATCTCCTCATAATCACAATCAGTGTGAGAAACCTGCAGACAGAGAGAAAAGTCATTTACAGCTCTGAAGATTCTCATTATGACAGACTTTAGAATTCATACAACATATTATTTTATACAGTAACTGAACTAACCAGTTCATGTTTTCCTGCTCCAGTCTGAGATGATGAATCACGGCCTGCCAAAGAAGAGAGTCTAAATTAATGACATTATCACATTTCAACACTGAAGTCTGTTTTCACACATCATCAAATATCTGTATTTTGCTCATGACTCGTTGCAGCCTGTAGGTGGCGACATATTCAAAGTGGGAAAACAGATCAACAAATCTTTGTTTTAAACTCGGTAGAAAGGGAGTTTCTTCATCTAAAGACATTAAGGAGTTTACCTCGAGACTGATGCTTCTTACAGAGAAACAGTAAGAAGAAACAAATGATGATCAGAACCAGAAGAACCAGAACCAGAGGAATGATCAGAGAGCCTGAAAACACAGGAGAAACAATCAGATCAATATATCTGATCTCTCTGAGCTAAATATCAGATCAGATCACGGTCGTAGCTTGATGTTTGGGACAGGATTGACCAGACCATGAAACTTGACATGCAGGTTTGTTTCACACTGTACATTCATGCGACCCACACTTGCACATCAGTTACGCTCATATATAGATGAATCAATGTAGCTTTCAGTTTGTCCTAAACAGACTTTTTGAGCACAAAATCACTCTACACAAGCGCCTGCTGTTGTCTTCATAGGCTACAAATGTCCAAAATGCAAATTCAACTCAATAGATCTGTATAACAAGAATGACTGGATCATTTATTTAACTTATTTATCATGTTAATATTTCAATGCACGAAATTACATTACTTATTTTAGCGTTGAAAATCTAATGTTTTTTTTGTTTTTTGTTTTTTTTTGATCTTTAGTAATAACTTTCAGCTACTGGGGTGTCAGAGCTGCTCACAAGCTACACCATGAATCACATGTTTGTATTTCAGCACCTGTTGATGTGAAACTATCATAAGATGAATTGGAAACTCCTGTGATCAGTGGAGGTCTAACTGATGATGAAGAAGAAGAAGAAGAAGAAGAAGAAGAAGAAGAAGAAGAAGATAATGATGATGGTGATGATGATGATGATGATGATGATGATGATGATGATGGTGTTGAAGTTGTTTCTGCAACATCTGGAACACATAAAAAAGGAAAAAAATATTTTATAAAGGATGTTTATTTATTTATTTATTTTTTATTTTTATTTTTTTTCACACACAGTTCTTGACATGATGTGTCTCATGGTAAATATAAGTGTTACTGACATTATTCACACATTCACTACCCAGAATTCAAGTTTGCTGATACAGAGACACTCAGAAAACAAAAGTGCATGCTGCTTGTTTGAGTTTCTGTAACTGAAGCCTGTGGTTTCTCAGTGAATAATACACTTCATAAGCAGGTTACTGGATGAGCATCTTTAACTGCAGCTTCTTAACTATAGTACAAGACTGGAGAAATGACTCACAGAAGTGCTAAACTCTGCACTAATACTGCATCCAGATGAGCACAATTGAACTAGTTAAAAACTACAGTAATACTGTGTCTAAATGATCATCTAAACACTGAATTAACACCAAACAACCAGACAGAAAACTAAAATATGGTGCTGCTTTCAAACTGAGTACAGATCTGCAGGTTCTGGACATTTAAAGAATGAAGTGAAGAATAAAACACACAAACACTGTCCGCTGCTTTCTCTATGTACAGTTTCTCATTGAGCAGAACAGCAACGTTATTCTACACAAAACTGCACTTTTACCAGCAGAGACTGCAATCATAAGCTTATTTTTTATAAGGACACTTCCTCTTTTTAACTGTGGTTTATGGTTTTGCTTTGTTAAACACACAGAACATCTAAAATTAACCTGCTGGTGAACCTGTATGAACAGAATCAGTTCTCATACAAACGTCTCTGATCACTTTCCTTGCACAGTCAAGCAACATGATACAAGACACTGTGATCTGCTGAATGGAAGCTAGCTTTAATAACATTCTGATTAATATGAGAGAGAAAGTCATCTGTACCAGTAACGTTGATGAGGACTCGTGTGATGAGGCTCTTGTGTCCTTGATCAGACTGAACTCCACACCAGTATTCAGCTGAATGTTGTTGAGTCACATGACTGATGGTTCCCGTCAGGAGCTGCTGCTCTCTGTCATCATACAGCTGGATCTGTCCCTCAGCGCTCCATCTTCTGCTCTCCTCCACAGACGTCTCTTCAGCACAGAGATCAGATCCAGATCTCCTGCAGACAAACTTCACATCAGCACTGTGGGATTGTGGGTATTTGCAGCTGATGTTCACAGATCCTCCTGCAGCAGCTGATAGACTGATGCTCTTCTCACAACAATCAGCTGTTTGAGAGTCAAATCAAGTTCATATCAAACAACAGATTCATCAGTTCTACCATGTAAAGCAATGCATGAGTGAATTAAAATGGCTCACCCTTCTTAATGTCCAGGTAAAACTCAGAGAAGAAACTGTAGTCTTCAGAAACTTTGACTATAATCTTATATTTTCCAGAATCTTTCACATTGAGATCTCTGATAAAAACATTTAAGAAACCTTCAGATTTGTCATCATGAACAGAGAATCGACTGCCATGTTTCCATTCTGCTGCTCTGTCAGTGTTTATTAGAGTAAAACACAGAAGTACTTCAGTATTACATACATCTATCAAAAGGTTCTGTTGTTGCATCTCATATTTAAATTTTATAATGATGTTTCCTCCTGAATATCCCATCACTGTGCTGATTTGTTGACCTGTCAAACGCAAAACCAGATAATTTGTCAAAAACATAAGTCAATGAACACATCTGGTCACTTTGATGCACCCTTTATGAACACAAGTCAACTCCGTGAGTGTAAATCTAACATTAAGAGATGAAGAAAAATCTACGGATGGCATATTTTATAGGTTGCATATGTTAACAACATCAGTTACAGAGTGTGGTGATGTTGTGTAGATCATTGTGAGTTTGAGGGCCTCAGTTACTCACCGTTTATAAAATTAAGCTTCACTTCAGTGTACACATCTTTAATGTAAGTCTTCTCAACTCCACACCAGTACATCCCAGAATCCTGTTCACTCAGATCTCTGATGATCACAGTGAAAACTGCTGCTCTTGTGTCGTCATACAGAGAGAATCTTCCAGAATGAACCCATTTGTTTTTAGTTTTAGTCCTGATTCGGTCTGTGCAACCTGACCACTGTCCTCTACAAAAATACTTTGCATTGTCTGTATATCCTCTATCATATCTGCATGTGATGATGACTCCTCCTCCTGAATATCCTGTCACACTGATGGAGCTCAACACACCTACAACAAACCAGCATCCTAATACAACAATAATATATTCATGAGACTGGATAGAGATGAACTTTCAAATTGCTTTTAAAGTTTTTCAAAGTAAATTCATGAGCTGAAGTTAAAGTCTCTGTGGTGTTTTTAGTGATTTACTGTGAGTTCAGATTCTTACCAGGAATCATCAGCAGAGTGAAAGTCCAGATGATCTTCATTCTTCTCTCTTATTCAATGATCTTCTCTGTTGTTAGTAGATTCAGCTCTTCTGAAGCTCTCGATGTGTGTTCAGATGAGTTTTAGTGTTTCTTTCCTGGTCACATGATTAACATGAACTGATGAATGTGACAGAGATGCCCACTTCCTCTGAGAGAGAGAGCGAGGGAGGGGTTAATAAAGAGGTTAATAAAGAGGGAAGTGAAACTAATATTTCACACATGCTTCAAATGAACATGCAGGACTCACAGAGAGAACAGAGACATGACATATTTCAAATCAGCAAAACATTTTAAATGAACTGCCCCATGAATGTTGTTTCTTATGCTCAAATAGCGTTTAAAAAGCTTTTTTTTTTTTTTTTCAGGCTAGACCAGCCAATGCACATGCGTAGTTCCAACGCGCTTATGACTGCGCATGTGCAGCTGTTGGTCCAGCCCCAGGTTTCTATGGGAACCGGAGCTTCTAACGGCCGCTGCAGTGACGCAATGAATTTACCAATCAACGATTGGCTCTTTCATTTAGAAGGCGGGACTATCCCGCCATATTGCTCGGTGCACTTTCTCCCATTCATAAGTACAGGAGTGAACTGTCTTTGTATTTCTATAGTCTTTGTGTCCATAGACATAATAAATACCTAGACGCCTCATTGGCCGCTCGACCGCACGTCAACGTCGCCGCCATATTGGTGCGGGCAACTCTTCATAACTCTCATCTCGGGACATGAGAAAAGATCCCGGACTCGTCGGCAGCTTGGGGATCTTCAGACCGTCCCACAGTAATAAAAACAGCTCTCGGGGTATTATCTTTCACAGGTAAGAATGAACAGTTGTTTCTGGATATTTTTTGGTCATTTTTAGCATTATGTTGACAGCTTAATTAGCCACAAGTATCAGACTATTAATAGCTAACGTTAGCGATATCGCTAGTAAGCTGTGAAAGCTGAGGCTTTATAAGAAATCAAATTTTAAATGAATTCTTATTAAGTTTTAACTTATATTGTATTTTATATCATAAAGTAAATTGTCTTATGAGCACAATATGTACAGTGAGCACTTTGACAAGACAATGTCAGACTGTCAGGATTAGAGATGGAGCTAAAGCATCTCTCTTTCATTTCACTAACGTTACTTATTTACAAAGAGTAAGTTTATCATCACTTGATTATAAGGATTTCATAGCTTATCATAAAACTGTGGACTGATTATATATTGTTTTCCTTTTCAGCCAATTGCAAACAGGACAACACAAGCCTCAAAGAAATCTGAAGAAAGCCTGTTCTCTGTATTTCCAAGAGACTAAACCTCCACAGACTAATGTTGTATTTGTACTAGTTTAAACCCAGAATAGCCCTGAATGAATGGCCAGAATGACCCTGATCATATTCAAACCACTCTCTCACTCTCTTTCTCTCTCTCTGCCAGGAACAGACCTCCAGGAGCAATTTTTAACCTTTGTAAGGGTGATTTATATAACAATATCATTTAATATAATTACCTTATTAAATGATTTACACAGGCTGATTAATGCTGATCATGTAGTGTATGTGTATTTACAGAAAAACTGCATAATGTAAATAGCCTAGAAATGAGAAAAACAGGAACTCCTTAGTGAGTGAAGCTGCAATGTCATGACAAAATCATTGTTGATTACTGCTCTTGATGTTGTAATAATGATTATTACTTTTGATTAATAGAATTTTTTTTTTTTTTTTTTTTTTTTTGTGGTCTGTGTTAAACATAACTATACTTTGACATTTTATTGTACAATGTAAACTGCACACACTCACACCCCAAACATTCCTATGTAGTAACATATATTGAAAAATAAACAACTGTTTCAAAATTTGTGTTTTCTGCATGGGTGTGTATAATTTGCATTGTATAGCAAAATGTCAAGCATCATCAAGTTGTTTACATTACATTACTCAATTGAAAAACCCCATTATAAAGTATGGAGTGGAGAATTAGTCTTTATTAGTCAGGTTTTGACATCACAACTAAACCACTCTATTCCCAGGGAAAGCTAGAAAAGAAAACTGAAATAAAATGTGTACCTTGAGCTGAGATTGATTCAGAGGATTTTATATTTATATTTATATATATATATATATATATATATATATATATATATATATATATATATATAAATTCACGACCACAATTTTTGCTTGTCGTTAGTTGTGTCTTACTTTCTTTAATAATTATTACACAAATACTATTATAAAACTGTCCTTTTCACAATTATTTAATTTACTTTATAATTTACTATTAATTTATTCTTCATTATTGTCTATTCTGTATTATTCCACCCTTGATATTACATATTCTACTTGTTATTATTCATCTGTTATTTATTTATTATGGTATTACACGTATAATTTGTGCTATTATAAATCTATTATATCACTTACATTATTGTACTGTTGTACTCGCTTTTTATATTATTCACTTTACTACAACTTGTACTACATATACTTTTTAATATTACATATCAGTTTTACTATATTTTTACTGTGAACTGTATCAGTGCATAATAATTTAGCACT
Organism: Spinibarbus caldwelli; assembly: GCA_039654775.1. Lineage (NCBI taxonomy): Eukaryota > Metazoa > Chordata > Actinopteri > Cypriniformes > Cyprinidae > Spinibarbus > Spinibarbus caldwelli. The sequence goes on along the minus strand of CM077225.1, from coordinate 38,134,768 downwards.
GTAACTGTAAGTTTTACTGGATCCATAAAAGATCATCAGTTACATGTGTTATTAGCTATGTTTCCATCCAAAGATTCGAATTTAAATTATGCGCAAAACTGGAATATCGCATAAAACATATGCGAATAAAGCACCGTTTCCATCCAACGAGTCAAAGAGAACAAAATCGTCACTTCCTGGTAAACTGTGGCACTAAATATCACTAAGAATATAGGAGAAGCCATTGAATATAATAATTTTCATATATGATATAAATTACTTGCGCCTCAGAGAGAGCAGACGTAACACCATAAATGCTGTCACTGCGTTCTGAGGATGCCAGCTGTTTGGGAACACAGTCGTGTAAGACAATTATACAGAAATACTTTGATGACAGACTTTGCTCAGGCTTTTCAGAGTGACTACAACAACTTATAGATGCTGTGAACGAGATCGGTCAGCTGGTTAGTCAAGTTATCCGTTCTCATAGCGCAAAGTCACATGACTTTTTTTGATGCGCATGGAGGAATTTATTCGGTAAATGTGTTTCCATCGTAGTTTATGCGCATTTTTTCTTATCGGATAAGAAGTTTATCCTACTCAGTTGTGCGCATAATTTTTTTATTCGCATTTTCAGAATTTATGCGCATCTTGGCGTTTCCATCCAGCGAATTTTTTATGCGATAGTCCAAAATTCGCATAAAAATAGGTGGATGGAAACATAGCTATTGTTTGTGGTGTTTATCTGTATAGAGTGCTATGAAAATAAAAAGCAGACTACCAGTGTGTCACCTTTTGATTTGTATTCGCTGGTTTTATTCAATTTTCTCAATGATGGTAAATGATTAGTGCTTAAAGATGTATTATTTCGATTTTTTTCCTGTATTTCAAAGGGAATGAGCTGTGTTTTGACCTGAAGCACGAGAAAAGCTAAAATGTTGGGGTTGAAGACAGAGAAAGCAATGAAACAACTTAATTTCATTTAATGTACATTAAAATTAAAAATACTACATTAATATTAGAATTGTTAACAGAAAAAAATCAACCAAATCAACAGGAGTGTGAGTGTGAGCTTTCACAATTTCTTACGAAAATTAATAATTGTCCAAGCCTAACTAAATAACTGGAGGCAGAGTTATTTTTAAGTCCATGTAGATCACAAACCACTGAATTCGGTTGATAAACGTAAACGTTATCGTGTTTTTATCCAGAAAAACCGCAGCTCCTCCGTTTACCTCCATTTGTTTTTAAGGCAGTCTTGCCCGCGCAAACATGGCGGATTCGTTGACGTATCGCAGCAACGGCTGAAAGCGGCCAATGAGGCGTCTAGGTATTTTATATGTCTGTTTATGCCAGGTCAGCAGTCTGAGACCGGAAGTGGGCGGAGTCAGTTATTTGTATTTTATTCACAACACAGTATAATTAAAACATACATAATTAAGGTCAAAGACACATTATTGAGCACACTGATCTAACAACTGAGATGTGAACAGACTTTGAGTCATTCCTGAAAACAGATTCTGTTCAACAAGTGAAACATGTGAACCATACCTGATATTTACGTGTTTGCTGCTTCTTTCCATGGATTCAAGAAAAATAGCCATCATCAGTAGTCAAGCAGCTTGTTTTACCATAGAATGTCAGTGTAGTTGAACATCTGATGTTGGTACAGCGCTCGTAGAGGAAAACAGTTTGAAGAGACTCAAGTGAAAGTCAGCAGAATTCATCTGTGGTGCAGGTACCTGATCACTAAAAAACAAACATCTGTGAGCATGTTAATATCAATATATGTAGCCTATATGTTTTTTTTTATTTTTTTATTTTATATTTATATATGATTTTGTAGTCATAGACCCACGCATGCTTTGTATAATCGTAAAAATGACTTCTTTTTTTATCCGAGAAACAAATTATTATTGTTTAGGACGTTAAACAATTAGAAATATATTTATAAAATATATTTGCGAACAGAATATTAATAATAAACATGGTCTAAACATTCTTAGACTCGTAGCATTCATCATGCACTCATATTACTTTTATATCGTATTGTTTTATATTATAGAGCATGAAAACATCGTGACATAAGAAATTTAGATACAATGAAGTGTCTGTCATATTCAAAATGTTTCAAACATTTTAGTCAGGAATTATAGTTTGGGAAAAACCCAAAAATGTATGCTCCAAAAGAGATGTCACAGCATCATATGACAGTCCATGGCCTGTGGGAAAGTTGTTTTTTCCTGTGTACACAGAAAAGTGCACAGTGTATCCATTCAAAGAGTCTGCAAGAACAAACAACTTGAAACTCCACCTGGTTGGTTTGGCTTTCATGTACTGTGTCATTCCTGTGTTTGCTTTGCATGCCACCATTCTCTCATCCACAGCTAAATTTCTTCTAGGATGATAGACAGATTTGCAAGCATGATGAATAGTGTCCATAAGAGGTTTAACCCTGAACAGACGGTCATGTTCATCTGTGGAATCGTATCAACATGACCGTGTGTACTGAATTTGCTATGGGGCCCTCTCGAAATCACGTTTGGCGGGGGGGTTTCGTGCTAGACTGCTGGAAAGTAACTGCTAATAAATTCTGTCATCATTTCCTCACCCTCATGTCGTTCCAAATGACTTTCTTCTGTTGAACACAAAAGAAGATTTTGTAGAATATTAACAAACCATTTTGGTTACCCTTGATTTCTACAGTATGGACAAAAATTTCTTGAATTTCTCAAATTATGTTCCTCAGATGAAAAAAAATTCATACAGGTTTGGAATGACATGATGTGGAGTAAATGATGACAATTTTAATTTTGGGGCAAATTTCCCATTAAGAACTTTATTATTTGTAAATAATAAGCACCTAATTTATATAAGACACTGATATTTATCTTTAATCAGGCCCTTATTGAATTAACATTTTACTTCAATTAAAATTCATTAGAACTAAACATCTAAAAAGAAAGAAGTATCCAGAGTTTAACTGACTAGTATTAGTATGTTGGTCACAAGAAGTAAAACCATGGTCCTCATTACCATGGTTATATGGATTTTAAAATAAATAAGTAATAATAAACAATACATTTTGTAGTTAAAAAAAAGAACTAAACATGAAGAAACTACAAAACAGCTTCTATGAAATTAAAATAGCATATTCCCCAATATGTAATAACAGTAACATTTATAATAAATACATTTCTGCCAACACATAGGCTATTTGTACAATGTTAATAACTTAAAGTTAAATTACTATGGTGCTGAATTGACAAGCCTATTGGCGTTTTCCAATATACCTCATTGTCGTGGCTGTTTTCAGCCAGCATCACTACAAAACCTTTAATATCCTCATATCACACGACTGTATAACAATTCTGTGTCACATCTGAATGGATCAAGCGACTTGCGCTGTTTATCTTGAATCGTGGCAGAAGAGCAGTGCACGTTCTTCAGCGCTGTGTGGGAGACTGATCCCGCTCTTTGACGCGCGACTGGCGGACGCATCGGGGAGCGTTGCTTCACGCTTTTGAAGTAGCCTATTTGCTTTATGCGGTTTCGCATGCGCTGTAATTTAAAAACAGCGCCAAATATCGGGGAGCTCTCTCTCTCGTTTCGGCGATCGGTCCACTACTTGAATGGAATGTCCCAGTGCTCCCGATGGCCAGTAGGCGATCGTGGGCCCCCCAGACCTCTGGGCCCTATGCACTCTGTCACCCCCCCCCCACTAGCGACGCCCCTGCGTATCAACATCAGTCTCTGTTTTCCATGACACAGTGGATTGCCTGTAGATTACTTGCTTGTTTGCCTTGGCTCGCTTTGAAACAGGTGCTTGAATATTTTCATTGGCAATATTCATATTACCAGTGTTGGGCAGTAACTAGTTACTAGTGACTTAGTTACTGTAATAATATTACTTTTGCAGTAACTAGTAGTGTAACTAATTACTAATAAGATTTCAGTAATGATATTACAGTTACCATCCATAAAACAGCCTAGTTACTTTTGGGGCATTAAGAAAAAGCGTTGTAACTAGTAGTGTAAATAATTACTGTTGCCAGAAAGTAATAAGTAAAGTAACAATATTACTTTTGAAAGCAGTAACTAGTAATGAGTAATATATTACATTCTTTGAGTAAATAGCCCAATACTGTCACTGACTATATTATTGTGCTGGAACAAGTTTGATTTAAACAATTTCCATGTTTCATGTTTAATTTGATTAGAGATTTAATTATTTGAGTACAATTCTTTAATGACAGTATTTCTCTTATTCATTTTATTAATGGTTTAGCTCCATCTACACTCTTAAAACAGATGTGTTAAAAACAACACAACCTGTGTTATATTTTAACACACCTGTGTGTCTAGTTAAGGACAACACATTTTGTGTTAATTTCAACTCAACCAGTGTGTTATTCTTCTTAACACAGGTTGATATTCTTCAACTATTTAAATAGTGCACCTTTAAGAATAGCCCATCTATGACACAAATTGTGTTATTTATGACACAATAGTGTGTTAAAAAAACAGATGTGTTAAAAACAACACAACCTGTGTTATATTTTAACACACCTGTGTGTCTAGTTAAGGACAACACATTTTGTGTTAGTTCAATTTTAACACAACCAGTGTGTTATTCGTCTTAACACAGGCAGTGTGTTAAAATATTTAACACACTAATGTGTCATAAATCCAGAAGTGGGACTTTCAAGTCACAAGCAAGTCTCAAGTCAAATCCCAAGTCCTCAAAGAGTTAAAGTTAATGAGACAATGAAGTGACTAATTAAATTATGAGTGTGCATTAGTGATGAACACCTGCTGTTAATAAGCGGCATCATTGAAGAAAAGAGAAACACAAGAACTACAGACTTCAGCCACAACCTTGAATAGAATCAACTGAAAAAAAAGAAAACACACGATGCCACCATAATTGTGGTCAAGGTTTGCTTTAGTTGGTTTCTTGTCCCGTTTTCTAATTCAACGTAATTTGCTTCTAAACATTTGCTATATTGTTTCACAGCAAACATTTGTGCATTGTTGAATCAAATATAGAAATAGCAGATTAGTTTATGATTTCAGCTTATAACTCATAGTGAATGAACATCATGAAAGGATCTGTCTTTGGTTTTTTGACTGACATTCAGCTATTACAGATCTGCAAAAAAAAAAAGTATCCTGTTAAACACCACTGTAATGCTTCAATATTAAAAAAAAAAAAAAAAAGTTTCTGCTCAGGCTTTTAGACATAAACACTTATCGTATGATCCTCAACAGTGGCGACAATAATTTTTCATACTGCAGTGCATGATGGGAGTTTTTACTATGGTGTTACCCAGCATGCATTGCAGCATGAAGCATTTTGTTTATTGTCACCATTGTTGAGATTCATATGCTGGTTCTTGATCCTTGGAGTGATGTAGGCAGGAATGTGATTGGATGATAGTTAACACATATTGTGTTGGACACATTGTGTTGTTTCTCTCTCTTTCTTTTTGCACATGATCAACTTAAAATTACGCATAATGTGTTAAAATGGCCATAACACAAAAAATATGTTATTAATTAACACATTCTTTTTGAGAGTGTAGAGGCAAGTTTAATGTTATTTTAAAATTGCAATTTCCGGTGGTCAGATCAGGAAGTAGTGAGTGCTCTATGCGGGCAGCAGTAACAATGGCTCTCTTTAATCGCCAAATATTTCTGTAATCTTTATCCTTGCAACAGCATCACTTTTAAGTATTTAATTTGATTGATATTAATGTTATATAAATGTAAACGTAACAGGTCAAAGTGACTTAATCATTTCACTGAGCTATCGCATTAGCCATGTTCTACTTTAGCGACCAATCGCTGTACTGTGTATTTACATAAGGCCGTGTGCATTTCCAAGCATCACAGCATATTATATCAATGTGAATGTTGTTTTGCTTCTGTAGATTTGTTAATTTCTGAACATTATTCTTTAATGTGTTCATTTGTTTATTTGTAGTTTCACTCCATACCCATTAAACCTGTGGCAAATGAACTTCTTGTCTTCAGAGTTGTGTGAGGGAAGGGAGCTTATCTGACTGTCAAAACAAAACTAAAGCTATGTTGAGTACAGTACAATTATTGTCAACAAAGACAACACTGTTAAATGCCATTCAAGAACATATTCTTTTTGAATTATGACCATGTAAACACTATTATTATTATACATATAAATATATTATTATCATTATCAGTCAACAATGGACATGCATAACAAAGACAACAGTTTTTGTAGTGTCATACAAGTACATGTTTACGATGTAAACTCAATTACATCTCAATGTAAACTCAATGTAAATCTCAATTACATCTATAACTTTACTTTTCTAGTGAGGAAATCCATATACCTGACCATATACCTGAGTGCATCCATGTCATCCACCAATGAAAAAAGAGGCGCGAATTTGGTTAACAGCTTGTGGAGTGATGTAGGCAGCAATGTGATTGGATGATAGTTAACACATATTGTGTTGGACACATTGTGTTGTTTCTCTCTCTCTCTCTCTCTTTCTTTTTACACATGATCAACTTAAAATTACACAAAATGTGTTAAAATGGCCATAACACAAAAAATGTGTTATTAATTAACACATCCTTTTTGAGAGTGTTAAAACAAAGGTTCTTTATTGGTGTCAGTGGTTCATCCATCAGAAGGTTCTTTATAGTAGAAAAAGATTATTTAGTTTATTAAAATGTTCTTCCTACCTAGTAAAAAAAAATAAATAAATAAATAAAATAAAATTAAAAAAAGGTTATTTTAAGAACTGATCACTGGAAGCAAAAAGGGGTTCTTCTACGGAATCTGAGACCACTGAGAATAAATAAATAAATAAATAAATAAATAAATAGACAAACTTTCAGAACCTTTATTTTTAAGAATGTGGTTGTTTTCATCTATGGATGTTCACTGTTATTACTGTCATTATGTGTGGTGATGTTTTGTAGATCATCATGAGTCAGTGGGTCTACTCACCTGTTATAACGTTCAGCTTCACTTTAGTGCGGGAATCTTTTTTTGTAGTTCTATCAACTCCGCACTGATACGTCCCAGAATCCCATTCTCTCAGATCTCTGATGATCACAGTGGAAACTGCTGCTCTTGTGTCGTCATACAGAGAGAATCTTCCAGAATCATAAGTCTTGATGAGTTCAGAACACTGTTTACCCTTTGCTTTCCCTCTGTTCTTTCCTCTACATAAATACTTTGCATTTGTTCTATATATTTCCTCATACTTGCAGGTAATGTTGATTTCACCTCCGAAATATCCTGTCACACTGACGGAGCACACGAAACCTACAACAAACCAGCATTAATCCAGCATTTACAGTAATAATTAATATATATGAGACTGAATGAAGATGAACTTTCAAATTGAATTAGGCAACTGTTTCTGTTTCAACAACATGAGCTGAAGTTAAAGTCTCTGTGGTGTTTTTAGTGATTTACTGTGAGTTCAGATTCTCACCAGGAATCATCAGCAGAGTGAAAGTCTAGATGATCTTCATTCTTCTCTCTTATTCAATGATCTTCTCTGTTGTTAGTAGATTCAGTTCTTCTGAAGCTCTCGATGTGTGTTCAGATGAGTTTTAGTGGTTCTTTCCTGGTTACATGTTTAACATGAACTGATGAATGTGACAGAGAGACACCCACTTCCTCTATATCTGCCACAGAAAGAAAGAGAGAGAGAAATATAAACAAAGGTGGAAGTGAAACTAATACTTAACACAGGCTTCATTTGACAGTGACATCTGATGGACACACAAGCAAACAGCAGCGGTTCCCATGATAAGAGTTTATATGATTTATGTTACAGTGAGATCTTAATTACAGGTGAAGAGGGTAAACTATAACTAATAGATATTACCATACTAACCCAGCTGATTAATCAAAACACAGAAAGACGATTATTTATAAGTTTTCTAAAATGTTGTTTTTAATTATGCAAATTAGCCAGTATCTAATTAAATATGCACAAATTTGCATACATCTCAAGTGCATAAATGTGAACATTGAATGTCACAATGAATCACTCCATGAATCAGAAATTACTTTCAACAGACATTAAAAAAAAAAAAAAAAAAAAAAAAAAAAAAAAATTAGCATTAAAATGTTATATGCAACTGATATATGAACAAACACCTCTGTAAAACCCTTCAGAATAAAACAGCTAAAGTGGAGAAAGAAACTAATTTTGAGAAAACAGCGTTTAACCTCTTAACCTGCACCCCCATTTTGGGACCTAGCTGAAAATGACCTACCTAAATTAAAATGTTAACAGTTCCTGACAACAGTGTGCTACACAGACAATTTTGGTGTCTTTGAAAAGAAGACCGTTTGGGCTTTACTATCCATCATCCAGAGTTAATAATGCTCAAAAATATAAAAAAAGTTATAGACACTGAAGTGCCTTAAAAAGAATACCACACTGAATGTTTTTTTATTTCATATACAAATACACGAAATAAGTCCTGGAGCAATCCAGAAAAGTAATGAAAGTCACATGTCTCATGAGTTTATATTTCAAATTTGAAGAAGATACCATGAAAAATGAGGTTCCTGCAATCATTTTTCTGAGACTATTTTGAGACTATTTTACAGTCAGTAATCACATGCTGATGTGCGTGCAAACAGATGGTAATCATACAAATAACCGGACATATAGTCAATAATAACACTGTAATGGTCGTTCATAGACCGCATTCACACTGATAGCTGTCATTCAGCAGTAATCACACGCTGATTATCAGTCATATAGATGGTAATCATGCAGACACAGCCACATTCCCCACAAAACACGCACACATAAATGAAAAATGTTGAAAAAAAAAAAGAGAATTATTTGTGCAAAAAGCCGATCGCTAAGTTACGCCCCCATCAGATGACAGGTGCGTCACAGCGCGCGTCACGAGCCGTCACGAGAGAGCGCCAGATTCAAATAAACAATATTCCCAGTGTTGCCAATTTAACAATTTTGTTGCTAAATTGAGCAACTTTTCAGACTACCCTAGCAACTTTTTCTTCCAAAAGCACCTATCAACAAATTTAGCAATTTTTTTTTAAATTTATTTGGCAACTTTTAGCAACTTTTGATTAAGTGACTCCGACAATAAAAAGGCACACATTTTCCAACCAAATTACACAAAAAGAGGAAACCAAAGATGCCTAGCAGTACACACATCACATGAATTAAGTTAGCTGCTATTTGCAACTGTTCAATTTAATAATAATAATAATAATAATAATAATTGAATGATTGTTCATTTATGATACACTTTGTTAGTAGCTTGTACCTGCGATTGTTGATCAGTTAGTACTCTGTAAGAAAAATGGAAAAGATACTAGTAATTTTCCAGGACATTATCCATTATCCTTTGTAACACTCTAATCCGAAAAAAACAATGCGTAATTTAAAATGCAGGTGAAAAAAAATAATAATAATAATAAAAAAAATAACAATACAGAAAATTATTTTCATATTAAAATAGTAGATTGTGTCCTATTTTACAGACTTTTCTTAGAGTGTAGCATGCTAACTAACTACTAATACACTGATTAAAGCATAATTGTTGAGATTGAGAATGTGTAGTATTACTACACTCTCAAAAAGGATGTGTTAATAACACATTTTTTGTGTTATGGCCATTTTAACACATTTTGTGTAATTTTAAGTTGATCATGTGTAAAAAGAAAGAGAGAGAGAGAGAAACAACACAATGTGTCCAACACAATATGTCTTAACTATCATCCAATCACATTGCTGCCTACATCACTCCACAAGCTGTTAACCAAATTCATGCCTCTTTTTTCATTGGTGGATGACATGGATGCACTCAGGTATATGGTCAGGTATATGGATTTCCTCACTAGAAAAGTAAAGTTCTCAGAGCGTTCTCAGGAGGTCCCACTGGTGTCAATGATGTTCCCGGAACATTTGCTGAGATGATGTGGAGTTCTTTAAAGGATTGAGCAGAGGTGGGACAAGTCTCAAGTCAAATTCCAAGTTCTCAAAGAGTTAAAGTTGATGAAATAATTAAGTGACTAATTAAATGATGATTGTGCATTAGTGATGAACACCTGCTGTTATTGAGAATTACAGAGAGATCAGATGTTGATGTTTTTATTGGTTAAAATGGTGCCACCATCATGGAGATCAGTGTTTGCTTTAGTTGGGCTCTTGACCCTTGACTCTTGTGTTAGACCTTCTTCTACAGCAATGCATGTGGTGTTGTAAAGCAGAGCAGAGATATTAGCTGTTTGATGTGATGAGTTAATCACCATGAGGCCATAACCTTTTTATTATTATTTGTTTCAAAATTTATATTTTGCATAACCAACCCTGTGAAGCTATAGCATGCAAATAAAGTGTTGCTCTAATTGTTATAGTGAATAAATTTTTAAATCTATGTAATAAATATAGAAATTTGAACTCCTGTGCTATTTTAACACGCACAAACATCAAGAACCAGCATATGAATCTCAACAATGGTGACAACCAAAAAAATTCTTCATGCTGCAATGCATGCTGGGTAACACCATAGTAAAAACTCCCATCATGCACTGCAGTATGAAAAAGTTTTGTGGCCACTGTTGAGGATCATATGATAAGAGTTTATGTCTAAAAGCCTGAGCAGAAAGAACTCTTTTTGCTTTTTTTTTTTGTTTTTTTGCAATAAACCAAAGAAAGACCCTTTCATGATGTTTATTCACCATGAGTTATAAGCAGAAATCAAAGGTTAATCTGCTACTTCAAAGCTTGATTCAGCAATGCAAAAATGATTGCTGTGAAACAATATTGTAATTGCTTAGAAGCAAATTACTTTGAGGTAATAAAAGGGTCAAGAGACCAACTAAAGCAAACCTTGACCACAATTATGGTGGCATCGTGTTTTTTTTTTTTTTTTTTTTTTTTTTTTTTTTTTTCAGTTGATTCCATCCAAGGTTGTGGCTGAAGTCTGTAGTTCTTGTGTTTCTCTTTTCTTCAATGATGCCGCTTATTAACAGCAGGTGTTCATCACGAATGCACAATCATAATTTAATTAGTCACTTAATTTTCTCATTAACTTTAACTCTTTGAGGACTTGGGATTTGATTTGAGACTTGCTTGTGACTTGAAAGTCCCACTTCTGGATTTATGACACATTAGTGTGTTAAATATTTTAACACACTGCCTGTAAGAAGAATAACACACTGGTTGTGTTAAAACTGAATTAACACAAAATGTGTTGTCCTTAACTAGACACACAGGTGTGTTAAAATATAACACGTTGTGTTGTTTTTAACACATAGTTTACTAGCTATTAAATTTAAATTGTAATCATTCAAAAATGTGTTAGTGTTCAATAATTCAATGTATTTAAAAATACTGTTATTTATATTTTAATAATCTATTATGCATATTATTTTACAAACAGGTCTAAATTAACGTAGTTTTTTTGCTGCGATTTGATGTTTTGACAATTTTGCGTCGTGATTACGCAATGACATCATCACGTAATGACATCATAATGTCTTTTTGCAACTTTTAGCAACAAATCGACCTTCCTTTAGCAACTTTCTCAGAAAATTAGTTGGCAACACTGAATATTCCGCCTATCTTTGACTTTTTTTTTTAGTGGATGGTCTCATTCTGTTTGTGACACTACGTGCTACAAAACCATGTTGCTTTTTACTACCAAGAAGCTGTTTTTTGAGCGTAATTTGTTCCATAACGGATACAAATAATAAATCTCCCCGGAGAAATGAGATGTAAACAAGGAATTACCATCCATATTACAACGTTATTGTTTCGTTGGACTAAAAGTGCTCTATGGGATGTTGTTCAGAGGATCCTTACCTTTCAAACTAAACTGGGATTTCAGCAGTGGATGCGTTTGTGACTCATTATTACAACAAATCTGGTATGTACTGCGTTTTATTATGGATGTTTTGATGTGTACCTCTTATACAAATTTAGCAAATACATTCCTTATAAGCTTTCCACTGATAAACAGCGATCTATCGTCGATGCTTGAGGCTTAGACCTTTATAGTAATATACGGTTTGTCAAGATTAATTTTGTCTCGTTTCATTTAATCTATTCATAAAACACTGACACGTGCAAACAAAGAGCGTTCAGTGCGCCGGCATAATGGTGCGGGTTAACAGGTTTTAAAGATATTTATTAAAATTGAAGCAAATAATGTTAAATAAAATAAACACTGAATGAACAAATGTGTATTTTGCATGTTTTCTTTCCACTAGTCTGAAATAAGACATTATAGAGCCAAAATAGACCAAAATCAGCATGCATGAAAAAAAAAACAAAAAAACAATGGTTTGCCTGTAGTGTCTTAAGAATTACGATTTAACTTTTTTCCAAACATACTTTAAACATATCATATTAACACATCAACATATATGTGTCATGTGATTCCACTATATGAGATCAAAACCTGCTAGAAACCACAAACCACGAGCAAAACGTTGCTCAGCAGAGATTCAGCACCACGGACAGCAGCCGAGATTCATCACAAACACAAACAGAGTTTGTCCAGATGAGCTCCTGCTCTCATCAATATGACATTACACTTCAGAAGCATTTTATAATGTTGAATAACTGACCTTCAACATATTTGGAAACTTTAAAGTTGATTTATAAAATGGATAGACTAGGATTAGCTAAGTAGTGTGTGAAGCTGTTGTAAATTTCTCTATAAACACACACCTGTGACAAATTAGACGTCGCTTCGTCTGTGTGTTGATCAACAATAATTCTGTTAACTAATGCTGAAGAACTACATAGTGGAATAATTATTATTTGTTGTGAATAAATTATGATTTTGCTGCTATGTTTATTTTTCCAGCTAATGTACTATGTAGTAACTGGTTTCAAAAGCAATAAGCCCAGTAAACCAATGGTTTATTGTGAATTTAGAACCGTGTTACTATAAACCACAGTTTCACAGGGCTTATTGCTGTAATAAACTGCAACACTTCATATTTAATCAGAGGAATAAGTCTCCATATTGACAGCTAGTGCTGCTATAAGTGCAACTGTTAATATTCAAATTAATACATGCATGATAGTTCAAATCTAGTATTTTGGTGCCTTTGTGTGTGATGATCACCACACAACTGGTGTCCCATGTGAGGATCATCTATGATGACTTCCGCTTACACAGAAAGTGCTCCACCCAGTTGAGGTTACGGGGTTTGATACTGATATTAACATGATTATTAAACAATGTCTCGATTTCATGTAGATTCTCATACATTTTAATGTAAATGTAAGAAATTTAAGCCTGTCAGACAGATTTGTGCTTGCATTATGAATGTCAGTAAAAATTTAGTGTAACAGATTAATTTCTTTGCTACTTGGGAGGCTAAACATAAACTCATTAATAGCTGAAACCAATGCTGCCGTCTCAAAACAGACGCTCGGCCCCTAAGGAAACTGTATAATTAATCACAAGGCAAAACTTCAGGATTCAAGAAAGACTCATTGCAGATGGTTTACAGGTACTTTATTGAAGACGATGAGGAACTTAATCAAATGAAATATTTGTACAGTAACATACAATGAATACTAAAAACCAAAAACAAACATTTACAGAGGTTGTATATAAGTCGTTCCCATAAATAATGTTGGGAGTTGATATGAGCAGTGTGAATTTTGAATTTTTCTTTTTTTGTAATCACTGTACATAACTAGTTACTCTTTATTGCCTATATTAATTAATTTTTTGAAAATATTTTTTTAGAAAAGTGGGAAAGTTTTTCCTTTGTGTTTTTTTTTTTTTTTTTTTTTTTTTTAATTAACAAACAGTCAATGATGTTGTCAAAATGATTCCCGTTCACATAGATCCACGAATATGACTAAAAATCCTGTATTATGCATGCCAAGCCATTAGTTGGTGGTCACTTTTTAAAGAAAACATTATGCACATGCGAACATATGTATTCCTATAGACTGAACATGTAATATGCATGCGCATGACATCACCGTTTTCACAAGTTTCTGTTTTGTAGTTTTCACAATAATGGTAATTGTAGAATATAACTGTATAATTTTCAAAAACTTGCACTTTGAAACCCGTTTTCAAAAGTTTGCATTTTCAGGCCTCCAAAAATGAAAATGAATGGCCAAAATGCATAAAGTTATCAGTTTTTAGTTGAAAATGGTGTCGTCACTGTTGTGTAATCAACCCTTCTGTGCAGTTCATGTAGATCTCTCCTAATGAGCTGATGATCTGAATCAGGTGTATTAAATAAAAGAAACATACACAATGTACAGAGTAATGGGTCTCCAGGTCCAGGATTGAAAACCACTACCACAGAGGAAAACACAATCCAGCAGCATGACTAGGCAGGACAAGGTAAGACAGGACAGAACGGCAAACACTGAGGAGCACATGATGCAGGCACAGGGACATAAACAGGGAAGCAAACGAGGAGGGTAACGAGGGAGGACAAGTGGGATTAATTAAAAAAAAAATAATAGTCAACAAGGTGTTCGGGGTCAGGACTCCCAGCAAAAACAAAAGCTCCCAGCCAATGAAAACTCAGTCCAGACACTCAGTAACACAGAAAAGTAGTCAAGAGTGCACAGTAAGGGAATGAACCCAAAAACTATGTGCTCATAACAAAAGATAAAAAAGAGGTTTTTATTTATTTATTTATTTATTTATTTATTTATTTATTAACAAGAACTAAAAGTTTGTAGTTATACTGAGCACTGCTGTGCATTCTGCTTTCTTTCCACACTTTTGTTTCTGAAATATTCAAAACTTAAGTAAACTCTGACTAAAAGACTGTGTGTAAAGTTTACAGCAAGGGAGCATCAATGAATGATTATTAGTCATAAAAATACCAAACATTATGCCAAATACAAGGTGTTATTCAGCTCATTGAGATTCTCTGCTGTGGCTCGTCAGACAGTGAGATGATTGACAGCAGCGTATTCACTGTAATCCTGATTATTCCTCAATCTGACACTGTCAGGACAGTCCGCTTTCTTCTGGAAATTCACCACAGCGTAATTCAGATCCTCAGCAGATGTGATGAAGATCTGAGAGTCAACAGTAGCTTTCTGAACTGTAGCGTAAACATAAGAATCAGAGGGGTTTGTGGGTAATTGTTTGTGAGTGTCTTTAATCTCCTCATAATCACAAGAAATGTGAGAAACCTGCAGACAGACAGAGAAATTATTTACAGCTCTGAAGATTTTCATTATGGAAGATATTAGAATGTATTATCATTATAAATAAAAAAAAATCAACATTTTATATAATAACTGGACGAACCACTTCATGTTTTCCCACTCCAGCCTGAGATGATGAATCACTCTCTGCCAAAAACAATAGCACTATATTAATGACATTATATCACATTTCAACAACACTGATATGTAATGGAAATGTTTTCACACATCATCAAATAGATGTATTTTGTAGCTGTAGTAGACATTAGGTGGTGATAGAAGTGGAAAAACAAATCTTAATTAATGACAAAGGGTTTCTGTATCTAAAGGAGTTTTACCTCGAGACTGATGCTTTTTATAGAGAAATAGTAATAAGAGACTAATGATGATCAGAACCAGAAGAACTAGAACCAGAGAGATGATCAGAGATGAACCTGAAAACACATGATAGGAAATAATGACTGAATCTGATCACTCTGAGCTAAATATAAGATCATACTATATTTTAGCACATAGACACCTTTTAACATGTTAGGAGACTCTGATGTGAAGTTAGATGTGGACGTTTTGAAAACAGAAGCAGATGATGATGATGATGATGATGCTGAAGGAAGTAACGATGATGTCGTTTTTGGAATATCTGTGTCTAAAACAATGATAACATGGGGAGATAAACTGTTTTTTTTTTTTTTTTAAACACACAGATCTAGACATCGCGTGTCTCATTGCTACTGATGCACAGTAAAACCCCCAGTGTTAAATTAACACTCCCAGTGTATATATAATCCACACTCAGAGTGTTAAAAAAGTAACACTGAAGCAGTGTTAAAGTTAATGATAATTAGTTTAGTAATTGAGTGATGATTGAGCATTAATGAAGAACACCTGCTGTTAACAAGCAGAACCACTGAAAGAAAAACAAGAACAGAAAAAACGAGATGAGATGAGCAGAAATACAAGAACTACAACTGACTTCAGCCACAGCCATGAAATCAACACAAGATAAAAGAAGACATTAAATCTCTCAAGATCTCGGCAGAGGATGATTAAACAACTCCACAAACAGCATCACCAGCTTCACACGTTACTAACCAAACGGACTTTAGATGTTGATGTTTTAGTTTAGTTTGATGTTACCATTATCGAGGTCAGTGCTTGCTTTAGTTGGGCTCTTAACCCTTGACTTTTAAACATTAGAATTTCTTTGGTTGCCGTAACTGTGTGTTTGGTTAGATGTGTTTGATATGGCAGCAAAAACAAAGACAAAATGTGATCGAGTGTTGGTCATGTTTCAATAAAGACATAATCATCATATAATAGCTTAAGTAACTGATTTAATTCAGAGTATAACTGCTGATAGTTAATTTTTTTTTTTTTTTTTATTGATCTTACGATGTACATTTGCACTTAACTGACACTTTTACCCAAAGCGACTTACAGTGCATTCAGGCTATATATATATATATATTTTTTTTTTTATCAGTATGATGTATATTTAAAGCTTAAATTCTGAGATGCATAAGATTAATCTGAAAGACGTTTGAAACTTATTCTGCATTAAAAGTTAAAATTTAATTTATCAAACAGACTTCAAGAATCAGCATATGAATCTCAACAATGGGGAAAATCAAAATAAAGCTCCATGTTGCATTGCATTCTGGGTGCACCAATCAAAACACATCCATGGCTCCCAGCATGCAATGTGGCATGAATAAATTATGCAGCTGAACTGTCTTAGTATTTTCTTTTATTCTTACTATTTCCTTTTGTTTTGCTATTTTTGTTGCGACTTTTAGCAGTGTGTTTTATGATGTTCACAGATGATCTGTTTATCTGAATATGTTGATTGTCACCATTGTTGAGATTCATACACTGATTCTTGATGTCTGTAAGATATTATAATATAAAACTTCCAATGCCAGCTAACTTTTAAAAGTCAGATATTAATCTTAAAACTGTTGGATTAAGCTTTATATTTAATGTGATCAACAACAAAATTTCATATAAAACCAAACAGTGATCATTCTCTGAGTGAAACCAGTTATTAGCACCATTATTAAATGCTGATGATTTATTTAAACATAACCATCAACACCCGATTGCCAAAGCAAACATGTCTAACCAAACACACAGTTATAACAACGAAAAAAAATCTAATGTTTAAAAGTCAAGGGTTAAGAGCCCAACTAAAGCAAACACTGACCTCGATAATGGTAACATCAAACAAAACTAAAACTAAAACATCTAAAGTCAATTCGGTTAGTAGCGTGTGAAGCTGGTGATGCTGTTTGTGGAGTTGTTTAATCATCCTCTGCTGAGATCTTGAGAGATTAATGTCTTCTTTTATCTTGTGTTGATTTCCTTTATGGCTGTGGCTGAAGTCAGTTATAGTTCTTGTATTTCTGCTCGTCTCATCTCGTTTTTTCTGTTCTTGTTTTTCTTTCAGTGGTTCTGCTTGTTAACAGCAGGTGTTCTTCATTAATGCTCAATCATCACTCAATTACTAAACTAATTATCTCATTAACTTTAACACTGCTTCAGTGTTACATTTTTAACACTCTGATTGTGAATTATGTATACACTGGGAGTGTTAATTTAACACTGGGGGTTTTACTGTGCAGCTCAAATAAATAAAGACAGAAACTATTTCAGTATTTTCATTTGCAAGAGCTCTTAACTGCAGTTTTAACTGTAGCACAATTGTGGCAATGTATACTCACAGCAATACTCAAAACTGCACTTCTACTGCACATCCAAATGACAAATATTATAGTAATACTGAGGCCAAATGAGCACACTAATGTTGCAACACCAAACACTGCTGTAATACCAAATGACCACACTCTTTCAAACGGTCTCTAGATGTCCAGTCCCTGCATTCACACACTGCCTTTCCCAAGAAAAATACATGCAGATACAGTACTTTAGTAACTTCATCAATGGTAGATCTACAACTACAACACAAGCTATAAGAGGTTTTCCTCAAACAGGACCCCTGGTGGTTCACAATAGAAAAGCAGGGGTTCATGAGTTGATGAAAAGCTAATAATAAAATCAATCATAATCAAATAAAACAAACAAAAAAAAAATCATGTAAACAAGAAAATAAAATAATCACCAAAAAATATGAAATATTTTATTTGTTTAGCTGCAATGTGAGCTGAATAAGCAAATGTGTTGTTTGAAATATGAACTTAAAATCTTCAAGTAAATATTTAAGGTCAAAGGGGTTCAGCTGATTTAAAGAAAAAAGGGTAATCCTTGATCTAGAGAATTAAAACCACCGGTTGATGTTGATGATGTTTGTAATAATAGTTGAATAAGAAGTTGTATGAACAGAAATGAGAATATGAATGTACTGGCAGGAAAAAGTACCTGAACAGCTCATGATGAAATGAACCAAGTACATTCTTCATACACATATGAAGAATGGCATGAAGAATAAAATGATCACAAACACGAACACTGACCATTGCATTTGCAGAACTGCATTATAATTGTACACAAAACATGTTTTACTGCATAGACTGAAGAGATATAAATTGCAGCCCATTTTTGCAATGACACTTCAATTTTTTTTAATGGTGGTTTGTGGCTTTGCTCTGTTAAACAGACAGCGTCACACTGATTTAACCTCTGTGTAAACATGCAACTTTCTTTGCAAAGTCAAGCAACATAGTATACAGTGATCTGCTGAAATTGAAGCTAGTTGTGAGATCAGGGCCCGTATTCTCAAACAATTTTATCTTACCACTAAGAGTTCTCCTAAATAGCAGTAAAAGTTTTTAGCTCTTAAAACCTATCCACAAAGCTGCTGAGACAAACATTTACTAAGGAATAGAGAGAAGTCTAAAGAGTAAAGGCGGGGTTGACCTCGTTGCTATGATGATGTCAGCATGCTTACTAACTATGCACACAGAGATTGGCTGATAGGAGAGGGGTCTCTGTCAGAGATTTATTCATATAAATATTGTAAATTGCGATATTATGTTGCCATATTCAAATAAAGGTTTAAAAGTAAATGTTAATTGCCACATTCAAATAAAGATTTTAAAATGCAGGCTAAGTGTCACTAATAAAACAAGTGTATGATCAGCTAATTGTCAGCCTCTTACATGTATGCTTCTCGCAAACAGTTAGTGAATATGCATATAAACAGCCTTTTAATTAACAGATTAGAATAATCATGGCTGATAGTAAGACATGCAAACGTAAAGAAAATCAAACTGGACGTGAGAACAGCTGTTACTTCTTGCCCAACTGGTTACTGAAAAAAAGGATGTAATCAAAGGGAAATTTGGAGTTGGGATAACCTCCAAAACCAAAGGCGATACCTTTTTAAAAGATTATTATTGTCAAATGTTTCTAAAATGTTTATATTCTGAGGCAGATTGCCGGCTACAGCCATTTTAGGATAGTTGTGAATTGGTCTTAGTAATTTAGGAGTCCTCTTCACTACTCCTAACATTTCACAGATTTAGGAGCTAGCTTTAGTGCTCTTAGAGCAAAAATTAGGAGTCCTAAATTTGGGACTGACACGTCCATTATTTTTAAGATTTTCTCCTAAATTGGTGAGTTATGAGCTGCTTTTAGCCTTAAGATGTTTTGTGAATACGGGCCCTGATCCAGATCTCCTGCAGACAAACTTCACATCAGCACTGTGGGATTGTGGGTATTTGCAGCTGATGTTCACAGATCCTCCTACAGCAGCTGATAGACTGATGCTCTTCTCACAACAATCAGCTGCTTGAGAGTCAAATCAAGTTCACAAACAACAGATTCATCAGTTCTGTCAAATAATGCATAAATTAAAGAAAGCAGCTCACCGTTTCTGATGCCCAGGTGAACTCAGAGAAGAAACTGTAGTCTTCAGAACTTTAACTATAATAAAATATTTTCCAGAATCGTTCACACTCAGTTCTCTGATAAACACATGTAAGATACGTGCAGATCTATCATCATGAACAGAGAATCGGCCATCATATTTCCATTCTGATGCTCTGTTAGTGTTTATTAGCGTTATACATCGATCTGCTCCGGCTTTACAGATGTATTTCTCATGGTTCTTATGATTAATCCATATGTGTAGTTTATAATGATGTTTCCTCCTAAATATCCCGTCACAGCACTGATCTTTTGACCTGTTGAACACAAACTCAGATATTAGTGTGATGATGATGATGATGATGATGATGTTCTTGATGAAGAATGACACTTCATCTTCTTTCATTGCCTTTTCATCACTGTATTCATACATTTGTTCTTTTGCTTTGATCATTTGTCATTTTATATTAAGTTAAGGCATCTGGATTTACACTTATTTCATAGTGTAAATCCTATACTTCAAGTTTAAAATATATTATATTTGTCCTGGTTATTGATTTTTGATGTCTTTTACAGGATTACACAGAACCACAGTAATCAGAGTCAGTGTTGAGTGTGCTGATGCTGTGGAGATCATCATGAGTTTGAGGGTCTCAGTTACTCACCTGTTATAACGTTCAGCTTCACTTCTGTGTAGGAATCTACTTTGCATAAATATCAGTTCCACAGTAGTAAATGTCAGAATCCTGTTCATTCAGATCTCTGATGATCACAGTGAAAACTGCTGCTCTTGTGTCGTCATACAGAGAGAATCTTCCAGATTGAAACAATTTTTCAACATTTTTTTTATCAGTCTTGATGAGGTCGGGCGCATCCTGAATTCTGTTCTCTACAAAAATACTTTGCATTTTCTGTATATTTTCTCTTATATCTGCATGTGATGCTGACTCCTCCTCCTGAATATCCCGTCACACTGATGGAGCTCAACACACCTACAACAAACCAGCATCTTTATACAAAATCAATAATTCATAACTTTAGTTAGAGATGAGCTTAAAATTTATTTGAACATTTTTTCAATGCAAATTCAACATGAAGAACTGACATTAAAGCTGTTTTTAGTGATTTTCTTTGTTCATATTCTCACCAGGAATCATCAGCAGAGTGAAAGTCCAGATGATCTTCATTCTTCTCTCTTATTCAATGATCTTCTCTGTTGTTAGTAGATTCAGTTCTTCTGAAGCTCTCGATGTGTGTTCAGATGAGTTTTAGTGTTTCTTTCCTGGTCACGTTTAACATGAACTGATGACAGAGAGACACCCACTTCCTCTGAGAGAGAGAGAGAGAGAGAGAGAGAGAGAGAGAGAGAGAGAGAGAGAGAGAGAGAGAGAGAGAGAGAGAGAGAGAGAGAGAGAGAGAGAGAGAGAGAGAGAGAGAGAGAGAGAGAGAGAGAGAGAGAGAGAGAGAGAGAGACACAGACACACACACACACACACACACACACAGACAGACAGACAGACACACACACACACACACACACACACACACACACACACACACCACACACACACACACACACACACACACACACACACACACACACAGACCCACAGACCCACACACCCACACACAGACCCACAAAATTCGGCCCAATCGAATTATTATTGTTATTTGGCCCTAAATAGAGATTACACAACTGCAGAATATCTGAGTACAGTGAAAGACTGTAAATTAAGAAGACAAATGACTAGGTACAGACTGAGCAATCATACTCTGACTATAGAGATGGGCAGATATTGACAGCACTGGCTGCCCAGAGAGAGCCGCATCTGCCCATACTGTACCCATGGGGAAGTGAAGACAGAGCAACACTTCCTCACCAGCTGTCGTAACTATCAAGACAATAGAAAGACATTTCATCCAAAATTTGAAACACTTTGCCCTGACTTCAAAATGTTAAACAAGAAAACAGCTTCATTATTTACTAGGTGAAAAACAAGATTGTATCTTACTAGCAGTAATATACATTGAGGACTGTCACAAAATGAGGAAGGAGTCAACAAATCAGTGATATACCCACAAAAAACAAACACACACAACTGAATTTTAAATCTGTGTAATGCTTATAAAAAAAGAAATTGAACTCATGCATTTTCTGATACACATACACAAACAGCAAGAACCAGCATATGAATATCAACAGTGGTGACAATCAACAAAATGTTTCATGCTGCAATGCATGCTGGGTAACACCATAGAAAAAAAAACTCCCATCATGCACTGCAGTATGAATAATTATTGTCACCACTGTTGAGGATCATATAAGTGTTCACGTCTGAAAACCTGAACTGATACAGCGCTTTTTTATTTTTTAAATATTGAAGCATTGTGGTATTTAAGACTTTTTTTTTTTTTTTTGCAGTTCTATAACAGCTGAATGTCAATTAACAAACCAAAGAAAAACCGCTTCATTTGTTCATTCATCATGAGCTGTAATCAGACAGCATAAACTGCTATTCAACAATGCATAAATGTTTGCTGTGAAATAACATTGCAACTGTTTAGAAGCAAATCACTTTGAATTGTTAAAAGGCTCAAGAGCCCAACTAAAGCAAACACTGACCACAATTATGGTGGCAACGTGTTTTTTTTTTTTTTTTTCAGTTGATTCCATCCAAGGCTGTGGCTGAAGTCAGTTGTAGTTCTGGCGTTTCTATTTTCTTCAATGATGCTGCTTGTTAACAGCAGGTGTTCATCACTAATGCTCAATCATTATTTAATTAGTCACTTAATTATCTCATTAACTTTAACTCTTTGAGGACTTGGAATTTGAATTGAGACGTGCTTGTGACTTGAAAGGAATGACTTGGTTCCTCCTCTGGTGAAATCAGCTGCTGAGTTCATGGGTGGAATAAAAATATGACAGGACTTTTACTTTCTGACCCCTGGACTTTCCACCTCTGGCCAAATTCAGTAAAAAAAAAAAAAAAAAAAAAAAAAAAAAAAATTGATTTGTTCTGTGTAATTATATATACATGAATGTATTTATTTATTATTATTATTTTTAATATATATCTGTTCTAGATTCAGTGTAAACACTATGCTTTGGCAATACATTGTAACAACTGTAATGCCAATAAAGCACACATTGAATTGAATTGAATTAAACTGAATTGAATATTTATTTTACACCTTTTACATGAACATGCAGATGAAACTCATTATACAAAGCATTTTTACAGAGATTTTAACAGAATTATTCTATCATTTCAAAGGCTTATTTCTCAGAATCATAATATTTAATGTTTTTAAACTGTTTTGAGAGTATAATAGTGTTTCTTGAGTGCATTCATTTTAGAGCAGGGGTGTCAAACTCAATTCCTGCAGGGCCACAGCACTGCAGAGTTTAGCTCCAACCCTAATTAAACACACCTGATCCAGCTAATCACGTCCTTCAGGATTATTTGAAAATGACATGGTTTGTGTGTTGGAGCAGGGTTGGAACTTAAGAGTTGTCAAAAGAGTCATTTTTTATTTGCATATCACTTTTCACATTAAATGCTGTTTTAAAGCAGCTTTACAGAAAATCATACATTAATGTCTAAAGCTTTAAATATGCAAGTGACAAACTGGGGAAAGCAAGGAAAAAAACAGCTACATAAAATGTTTACGTATCAGAATAAACAATCAGACTCATATGGAGTAAACCGTTTTCCTCTGAAATTACAGTCAATGTTTATTTGCTAAATATGATCTGTTCACACAGTACGAGTGTCATTTCATGCTCAGTGTTTGTTTCAGACGCTGAATACTGAACATCTCAAACTCCTTTAAAATGAATCAGTTTCTGACACACTCTCTGCTGTGGAGATTCAACTGATGATGATGATGATGATGACGATGATGTTTCTGGAACATCTGCATATAAAACAACAAAACAATGATTTTCTAAAGGTTGTTTTTATTTTTATTTTATTTTTTTTCACACACATATATTGACATCACATATTTAATTGTAAATGTAAGTGTTACTAATGTCATTCACACATTTACTACACAGAATTCATGTTTGCTGATACTTAGAAACAAAATCACAAGCTGTTTGCGTTTCCGTAACTGAAGCTAATGAGCATCTTTAACTGCAGCTTCTTAAATATAGTACAAGACTGTTGAAATGACTCACAGAAGTGCTAAAAACTGCACTAAAACTGCATCCAGATGAGCACAACTGAACTAGTTAAAAACTACAGTAATACTGTGTCTAAATGACCAAACTAATGCTGCAACACCAAACACTGTAGAAATATGCAATTACCACATGCAGAACTAAAACTTCTGATTTTAAAGTGTCCAGATCTGCAGGTCCTGCATTTCCACACTGCTGTAGCTTATATGTATCATGATATTCTAATATTTAGACAATAAAAAACAGCCATTTGCAATGCTGACAGAGACAATGTAAGCTGAGAAACAAGCGTGAAATGAAAAAAAAAAAAAAAAAAAAAAAAAAATATATATATATATATATATATATATATAATGACTCAGGTTATACATGTAACCATGGTTCCCTGAAAAGACGGACAAGACACTGCATATCCTGGGGTCACTGTGGGGAACGGCTTCAGCATGACTGACATCTGAAGTGTTTTTTCAATCAGTAGAAAGGGAGCACTTTCTGTCTAAAGAGAAACCCTTAGCATGTAAACATTGATAAAACACAAACCTAGCAGTGTGGTGAAATAGCACAGAACCTACAGGGCTGGAAACATAGCATAGAGAGACAGAGAATCCATTATAGAAAAACCCTTCAGAGGAGGGAAACCATTCTGCTATCGTAACGGACATCAAAGTATAGGATATAAGAAGAGCTACATAAGATAACCCAGAAAGACAAGGTTAAGCACTCCCGTAGAAAAAGAGCACTTCCTGTATGAAGAGAAATCCCAACATTTCAACACAGATAAACAAGTCTTAAGCAGTGAAACATCTCAATATATTAGCATACCTGTAGAGAAAACCCTCCTAAAGTGAGGGGGAGGAAGCTTATCATAAATCATAACTCCAAGGTTTCTGGCTGTTATTTCTGTCAGACACTGCAATTAAAAACTGAACACGGTTGCTCAATGCAGCGTGCCGAACGACAGTCGCATCACAGATCAGATTTCATTCATCACGTGAGGAGAGTGAGTCGAGCTGAATCTGACTGACAAGAAGAGTCAGACAGACAAGACGATGATGGAAGATTTTCAAAACGAAATGCAGAAGCGCCTGTTTTAAAAATATTTTGGAATTTGAAAAGCCTGTTGACTTCTGCCATTTATCTAAGGTGATATTTTGTATTTTTGTGTATTTTTTATTTTATCTACATCAAGGTGTATGCTGTGCCTCCAAGCTTTCTTATACATTTTGCTAATAAATGTTCTACATTTCTTATTTGGTTCCATAGTGTTTACTGATTTTCAGTTTTGTATAGGCTGCCGATTTAAACATTGTGTAAGTTATTTGTTCTTATATTAGGCATATAGCATGGTGTATTTTCCTTTGTTTTGTTAATAAAAGTTCTATGTTCTAAGTTGTATTTAGTTGTTGATGAATTGAATTCAAGCAACTGACGCCAAATTGCCGCTAACTTGAAAGTGAAAATAAAATGCACATGGTGTTTTTACAAGCTATTTACAAGCAAAGGAAAGCAAGGAAAATAGTGAAAACTCAAACGACCCCACAACACCACGTTGATACTGCTATTACTGGTGTTGTCACACTTCGATAAACCGGTGGGAAAATTTCCTCACTGTCACAACCCTAGTAAGCACGTCCAGATCCATCAGCTCACTTGAGTCGGTGACCAAGGAGCGGGAAAGATCTAATCCCTTCTTAAAGTCCTCAGCCAGCTCAACTTGAGACCCCCATGACCTCAGTTTCCACTGAGCCTCAGCCTCAGGTTCTGAGTTGCGGGGCACCGGCATTCATCTCTCTTCCCTCCAGAAGAGGGTTAAACACGAGCAGAGCTTCTTCATAGGGAAGCGCTCACAGTGAACACATTCAGCTCCCTCAAGAAATGAATGTGAATGTTCTTCACATCACACACAAGTTGTGCAAATCCCTAGGTGTCAGGTATCTCTGACATGGAGGAACACACTTCCTGAAGCATTTTGTGCTGGGATCAATGATACAATGATTGCCTTGTAAACACGCAACAAAAAAACAAACAGCTTCTTGAAGACAAAGAAGAGGATGAAGTATTCTACGGGTGCCCTTTTACACCTCCATTCACACCAGTAGTGACATCATGTCGCAGGATGAAGTGATTGCCATTGTAGTGTTTGGATACGCCGAAGGCATTCCTCATAGCGACCCATGGGGATGCAGTGTGGAGTTCCCATATGAAAGGGAACAACATTTAACAGTTATTTAAAGAATGAAATGAAGAATAAAACATAAAAACATTGTCCTCTGCTTTACTCTGTGTGCAGTTTCTCATTGAGCAGAACAGCAACAATATTCTACACAAAACTTCACTTCCAACTTCCAACCAATTTTTATAAGGACACTTTCTCTTTTTAACTGTGGTTCATGGTTTTGCTTTGTTAAACAGACAGGACATCTAAAATGAATCTGTTGGTAAACCTGTATAAAAAGAATCAGGTCTCTTAAAAATGTCAGTGATTACTTTACAGAATAAAGAAAAATGATACAAGATACACAGTGTTCAGTTGAATGGAAGCTAGCTGTGATTTTTAATTTAATTCTGATTAATATGAGTGAGAAAGTCATCTGTACCAGTAACGTTGATGAGGACTCGTGTGATGAAGCTCTTGTGTCCTTGATCAGACTGAACTCCACACCAGTATTCAGCTGAATGTTGTTGAGTCACATGACTGATGGTTCCCGTCAGGAGCTGCTGCTCTCTGTCATCATACAGCTGGATCTGTCCCTCAGCGCTCCATCTTCTGCTCTCCTCCACAGACGTCTCTTCAGCACAGAGATCAGATCCAGATCTCCTGCAGACAAACTTCACATCAGCACTGTGGGATTGTGGGTATTTGCAGCTGATGTTCACAGATCCTCCTGCAGCAGCTGATAGACTGATGCTCTTCTCACAACAATTAGCTGCTTGAGAGTCAAATCAAGTTCTCTTTAAACCATAGATTCATCAATTCACCACAGAAACAAATGCATGAGTGAATGAAAGCAGCTCACCATCTCTGATGTCCAGGTGAAACTCAGAGAAGAAACTGTAGTCTTCAGAAACTTTGATTATAATCTTATATTCTTCAGAACAGTTTACACTCAGTTCTCTGATAAACACGTAAGATACGTGCAGATCTGTCATCATGAACAGAAAATCAGCTGTCATGTTTCCATTCTGCTGCTCTGTCAGTGTTTATTAGAGTTAAACACTGATCTGCTCCAGTTTTACAGATGTCTATCAAGGATTCTCTTCTAGCGTCTTATATTTGTAGTTTATGATGACATTTCCTCCTGAATAACCTGTCACAATCCTGATGTTTTCATCTGTTAAACACCAACCCAGATAATTTATCACTTTGTACTCAATGAACATATATTTGGTCACTTAAAAGTTGAACATATTTGCTGCAGCATTAATAAATGTAAGTCAAAATCAATTATGAGTGTAAATATTACATGAGATAATATTTAGTTACTTAGAAGTTATATATTATATGTCAGAGGATTACATCTGTGAACAGTAATACAGTCAGTGTTGAGTGTGCTGATGTTGTGGAGATCATCACGAGTTTGAGAGTTTCTGTTACTCACCTGTTATAACGTTCAGCTTCACTTCTGTGTAGGAATCTACTTTTGCATAAATATCAGTTCCACAGTAGTAAATGTCAGAATCCTGTTCATTCAGATCTCTGATGATCACAGTGAAAACTGCTGCTCTTGTGTCGTCATACAGAGAGAATCTTCCAGAATAAACCCATTTGTTTTTAGTTTTAGTCCTGATTCGGTCTGTGCAACCTGACCACTGTCCTCTACAAAAATACTTTGCATTGTCTGTATATCCTCTATCATATCTGCATGTGATGACTCCTCCTCCTGAATATCCTGTCACACTGATGGAGCTCAACACACCTACAACAAACCAGCATCTTAATACAACAATATATTCATGAGACTGGATAGAGATGAACTTTCAAATTGCTTTTAAAGTTTTTCAAAGTAAATTCATGAGCTGAAGTTAAAGTCTCTGTGGTGTTTTCAGTGATTTACTGTGAGTTCAGATTCTCATCAGGAATCATCAGCAGAGTGAAAGTCCAGATGATCTTCATTCTTCTCTCTTATTCAATGATCTTCTCTGTTGTTAGTAGATTCAGTTCTCCTGAAGCTCTCGATGTGTGTTCAGATGAGTTTTAGTGTTTCTTTCCTGGTCACATGTTTAACATGAACTGATGAATGTGACAGAAAGACACCCACTTCCTCTGAGAGAGAGAGAGAGAGATCAGAAACGGTCATGTGACAGTCAAAACGCCGCCCCTCAAATATGAAAAACCGCTCCCTTTAAAACCAAAACACAATTGGAACCAATCTAATGCTGAAAAATTCAAAGAAAACATGAGCAGCTCTGTTATACTAAAAATGCTGGACGTGTCACACCCATGGACTGTCTGTCCATGTGTTTTTCTCCCCATAACCCAGTTTCTCCCATGTGTGATTGTCTCATTTGATTCACCTGTGTCTCGTCAAGTACTCCTTCGTTTAGTTGTCTGCCCTTTGTCCGGTGACAAACATCTCTATGTGCTAAACGTGTCTCCAGCCTGCCCTGTGTTTCCCTGCATTTGGATTATTAAAGAATTTTGTTTGAGATTATTTCACGTCTCCTTGTTCCTATGCAGTAGGCATTCGTGACAGGGCGACTTTATGTCTACAAATTTCACTTCAGATAGCTACTAATGGTATAAACTCAGCAATCTAATCTTAATTATATATTTCAAACTTTGACCACTATATCTAACATTAAACAACCAAACAAACATAGAATATACAAACAAAAAATAAAAAAGAATATGTGGTTTGATAATGAATGCAAATGTCTCAGAAAATACCTTCGACGACTTGCTAACAAAAAGCATAAGGAACCAACCAATCAGACACTACGGCTTGCCAACTCAAACTGTTTGAAAAATTATAAAAAGCTCATTTGCAATAATGAATGAATAAATAGACCAAAACTATTTCTGGAATCTCTTTAAAAAAATTGAAAGCCCCAAATCAAACACATTACTCCAGTGCGGCACAATCTGGAGGTCTTACTTTAAAACTCTTTACCAAAAACTTGAACCAGACCTCAACCAGCCACAAACAAAAACAAAGAGAAAACTAGAAGATTTAAAGAAAACAATAAAAAATTACCAAAACCCATTGGACATGATTATAACTGTTACGGGGCTGACCAGACGAGAGACGTGCGGATCCATATGCAGGCTTTTATTTAAAGGCATACGTTAGTCAGAAGACAAGCAAGGTTCAGGCAATGGCAAACAGTTATAACACAGGCAAGACACAGAGTAGTCCTGGGGCAAGCGTGGGTCGATGAGCGGCGAACAGTATCCAACACGGCAAGGCAGAGAGAGTAAATCCAGGTACACAGCAATAATCCAAACGAGGTGCAAACAGAGTCCGAACGGCAAGGCAAGGGTTAATCCAGGAAACACGGGGCTAGAATCAAACACGGGAAAACAGGCAAGGCAAGACTAAGACAACTAAGTGGGCTCCGTAGAGTAGCTATCACTAGAAGAGGGATAAGTGCATACAATACTCGACGATCTAACTGAGGATGTCCACGGCTTAAGTAGTGTGTGTGATTGTGTGATGGGTATCAGGTGTGAGCATGTGATTAGGGAAATGGCTGCTGGGAAATGAAGTCCGGGTAATGTGTTACAGTCTGTGTGGTGTGAGAGTCAATGTGACGACTGAGAGACCTCTGGTGGCGAACAAATGAAAGTCCATGGACCAGATTCATGACAATAACAATATCAGAATAACAGAGCACATTAAAAATCTCAAATTAAAGAAGGCATGTGGACAAGACAATGGCTGCATCCAAAAACTGAAAAATGCTGCCTTCGGAGGCAGCATTCCAAAGTAGGAATGCATCAAGGCACGTCCGAATCCAAAATTAGCTTCACTTCCTGTCTCATGAGATACGTTCATCTAATCAATTTTTGAAGGCAGAATAGATGTATCCTTCGCTGCCTTTGATATCCCACAATCCTGTGCGTTCCATTCCGTGACGGTTGAGCTAAAAAATAAAGCTGGCGTCTGAAAGTTGCTTATGGTGGTTAGTTTGTGTGTAAATGTATATTTCTGATGAACTTTTTGCACTTTTGATGTTATTTCTAGCGATAAATTAGTATTATACTAACTAAATATTTGTTTAGTTATCACCAAAATTTGTTCTATTTTAATGTAGGTCATTAAACCGTTATACTGCCTCAGAAGCCTGTCCGAAATCAGTTTTGTGAGGTGCCTTCATGCAAAAACGCTGCCTGCAAAGTCATTGCCTCATAAGGCAGCGAGGCAGCAAGTCAGCTGCCTAAGTTTTCGGATGCAGCCAGCATCAGTAATGAAATGCTCAAACTCTGCACTCTTAAAACAGATGTGATAAAATCAACACAACCTGTGTTATATTTTAACACACCTGTGTGTCTAGTTAAGAACAACACATTTTGTGTTAATTTCAACTCAACCAGTGTGTTATTCTTCTTAACACAGGTTGATATTTTTCAAATTTAAATAATACACCTTTAAGAATAGCACATTATGACACAAATTGTGTTATTTATGACACATTAGTGTGTTAAAAAAACAGATGTGTTAAAAACAGCACAACCTGTGTTATATTTTAACACACCTGTGTGTCTAGTTAAGAACAACACATTTTGTGTTAATTCAATTTTAACGCAACCAGTGTGTTATTCTTCTTAACACAGGCAGTGTGTCAAAATATTTAACACACTAATGTGTAATAAATCCAGAAGTGTAGTGCACTACAATGCTTCAATATGGGGGGGGGTCACTCAAGCTTTTAGACATAAACACTTATCATATGATCCTCAACAGTGGTGACAATAATTTTTCATACTGCAGTGCATGATGGGAGTTTTTACTATGGTGTTACCCAGCATGCATTGCAGCATGAAGCATTGTTGAGATTCATATGCTGGTTCTTGATGTCTGTGTGTGTCAAAATGATACTGAAGTTCAAAATTTCATTTTAATTACATCGATTTAAAATTCACTCACTATAACTGTTAGAACAATACTTTGATTGTATGCTGTAGTTTCAAAGGGTTGATTATGCAAAATCTAAACATATTTATAAAAAATAATAATGATAATAATAAAAAGATTTTTTGATTATAATAAAGCCACCACATGGTGAATATCTCATCACATAAAAACAGCTAATATCTCCACTTTGCTTTACAACACCACATGCATTGCTGCAGAGAAAGATCTAACACAAAAAGTCAAGGGTCAAGAGCCCAACTAAAGCAAACACTGATTTCCATGATGGTGGCATCATTTCAACCAATAAAACATCAACATCGGATCCTCTGTAATTCTCAATAACAGCAGGTGTTCATCACTAATGCACAATCATCATTTAATTAGTCACTTAATTATTTCATCAACTTTAACTCTTTGAGGACTTGGGATTTGACTTGAGACTTGACTTGGTCCCACCTCTGCCCAATCCTTTAAAGAACTCCACATCATCTCAGGAAATGTTCTGGGAACGTCATTGACACCAGTGGGACCTTCTGAGAACGCTCTGGGAATTTTACTTTTCTAGTGAGGAAATCCATATACCTGACCATATACCTGAGTGCATCCACGTCATCCACCAATGAAAAAAAAGGCGCGAATTTGGTTAACAGCTTGTGGAGTGATGTAGGCAGCAATGTGATTGGATGATAGTTAACACATATTGTGTTGGACAAATTGTGTTGTTTCTCTCTCTCTCTCTTTCTTTTTACACATGATCAACTTAAAATGACACATAATGTGTTAAAATGGCTATAACACAAAAAATGTGTTATTAATTAACACATCCTTTTTGAGAGTGTGGCAAAATTATTCAGTCTGATCTTATCCTCTGGTGACTTTCCTGAGACCTGGTCTGAAGGACTGATCACTCCTATACATAAAAAAGGAGATAAATTCGATCCCAGTAATTACCGTGGTATTTGTGTGGGAACTAACCTAGCAAAGCTTTTTTGCAATATAATAAATAGCTGCATAGTGGCATTCCTTACAAGACACAACATCCTAAATAAATCACAAATTGGCTTTTTACCAAAACAACGTACATCTGATCACATCTATTCTCTCCACACTCTAATTAACAAAAATCTAAAGGGCAAACAAAGAAAAAATATTTACATGTTTTGTTGATTTTAAAAAATCTTTAGACTCTATTTGGCATGATCGTTTACTATACAAAAATGTTACAAATTAGCATTGGTGGAAAAACATTCAATGTTATACAATCCATGTATAAAAACATTAAATGTGCGGTCAAAATTGGGAATTTCAGAACTGCGTTCTTCCAGCAGTGTCGTGGAGTAAGGCAGGGATGCAGTCTGACCCCAACACTCTTTAACATCTAAGTCAAATCAAATGTCAAAGTAAAATGTCTGCTGTATGCGGACGACCTGGTTCTGCTGTCCCCCACAGCTGAGGGTCTCCAGCACAGCCTGGCCCTGCTGGAACAATACTGTGAGGAATGGGCACTGACAGTGAACCTAGACAAAACCAGAGTCATGGTGTTTCAGAAGAAGGCCAGGTCTCAGGGAAACAGATACCAGTTCAGTTACAGAGGAGAAGTCCTGGAGCACAGCACCAACTACAATTACCTGGGCATTGAGATCTCGGCATCAGGGGGCTTCAGTCTGGCTGTGAAGGCCTTGAATGGATTAAATTATATCACGCAATCATTAAACCAATTCTACTGTGGACCAATATTAAAGTTTGAATGTTGGGATAAAAGTTTTAGAACACAATTTGAATTTGCAAAAAAAAAAAAAAAAAAAAACATTCAAAAGTTAAACAAAGCCACTTCTAACAATGCCTGTAGGGCTGAACTGGGCTTATACCCTTACACATTGAAAAAAAAAAAAAAAAAGATCTGTTCAATTCTGACATCACCTCAGTCATTCTGACACTAAATCTATCCAGTATAAAGCCCTTCTTGCCAATGAATCCCCCTCAGTGTCTCCTCTAAATGCTATCCTCTAAATACCCTCGTACTTAAATGTGTAGTCTTCGGTCACTTCTGATTGAAGAATTATACATTTTGAATTTTTAAAAATCACAGCTTCATCAGAAAGATATGAAACTTGCTGACTTTTATGGCACTTGGAATTTAAACAGAAAAAAATGAGGGCATGATTCAAACAGGCTAAGTGGGCGTAAAAAAAAAAAAAAAGTCACACTCATGGTCTTCGGTCAAAAATGACCAACCATATGAAATGAATGGGAAATGGGGGACAAAAATCTAAAATGCTGAACATTTTTGTGTGTACAATCTACAAATCCCCCACAATGCAGAAAAAACAAAAAACAAATTGCACATCAATGAAGGGGTGAAACTCAAACATCTAGAGTGCAAAATCAACACACCCACTCACACACACACACACACGCACACACACATACACACACACACACCTATGAACTGGTGTGACTGTAACACAGCAAATATGTAAAATAAAATCAATAACTCAACTACAATGCAGTAAAAAAGTGGACAGCAAGGAAGGGGTTACACTCTAAAACATCAAGTGTGTACACTCAAGTACACACACCATATATAACCATATAGGCAAAATGAGCCAGAAGACTGAAATAAGAGGTTAAAATCAGATCAGACCCAGAAGGATTAAGCTCTGATAAAGCATTCCTGTTCCTGTTACATTTTTTATAGAATTTTAATGTTTTGTGTAACAAAATGCTTCCTGTGTTCAGGTTTGAATGTAGTAATAATAATGCAAAAACCTTCACTTCAGATCAACATGTAAAACAACAACAACAACAAAAATATATACACCTTGACAAAAAGTAATCTTTGAGAATGCTTTAATATACATTTAAATCCACAACCTAATAAAAGTAAACAATATATCATATACAGGCATCTAGTGATTACACTATGAAAATACATGTTTTTCTTTCTTTGCTCTCACCAGGTGGTGCTATTCTGCCTTCAAAAATTTTATTTTAAAGGCCTAGTCTCTATTTTAATCTGAACTACTGCATTAATTGAAAAATAATAAATAAAAAAAAAATTAAGGAAAAAAAAAATACTATTTTCAAGGGGAAAATTGATCATAATTATTGCAGAAATATTAATTTGTACCATAAAATACTCTAAAAATACAAAGGAAAAAAGAAAAAAAATATATATATTATTGAACAAAAATATATTAGATTGATTTTACTGAAGAAAAAAGTTAGATTTCAGGTGCCCGGTCACTTTTGACCACGGAGACCATGAGTGCGACTCCCAACTGAGGAGCACACTAATAAATGAAACTCAAGCTAAGGCGGATTCCAAACACAACCCTAACATTCATAAAAAAAAATAAAAATAAAAAAAAAGACAAAAATCTAAAGCATAATTATGATGAAAACCACAAAATTGGCAAATTACTTCAATCAAACAATTAAAAGAAAGACAAATCCTTTCAAAATACAGACTCAGTGACAACAAATTAGAGATAAATAAAGGAAGACAAAATATCCTGGATACCTGAGAGAACAACGACTATGCTGAAACTGTGACCTGAATCAAATGGAGGATGAGAAAGACTTTCTTCTTGTCTGTCCCAAGTATACCACTACAAGGGAAATCATTTTTTTCCTTAATTTGCAGCATTGAATTGTTCATTCCTTACTCTAAATGACTCTCAGAAACTCTACTACACAGTAAAAAATTGCTGTAAAAAAACAGCCATATTCTGACAGTAACATCCTGTTTTTTTTTCATTACAACAGTAAAATCCCGTAAAAACAATGCATTCTGGGTAATATTTGTTGTTTTCGAGAAAGTAGCCTTCTGCAGTCCTGTGAAGTAACAGCGCTCAGATTTGTCACTCAGAGACTGTGTTTCAAATCACACCCTCATTCACTATTCCCTAAACGAGTTTACTAATATAGTCCACCTGACAGAGAGAATGAAAACTAATGAGTGAATTCAGCAAATGATGAACAGCTGCTGTTAAGAAGCAGAATCACTGAAGAAAAGAGAAAAATGAAAGTACAACTGACAAACAGCCACAGCCTTAGATGAAATCAACTCAAATAAAACAGCGGATGATTAAGCAACTCCACAAACAGCATCACGAGCTTCACACATCACAGTCTGACTTTATTTCTGTCATATATCTATAAAACTTCTTTGAGAATTAATAGACATTTAGATGCTGTATTGAAAACGTTTAGTTTAACCTCACCATTATGGCAATCAGTGTTTGCTTTAGTTGGGCTCTTGACCCTTGACTTTTTAATGTTAGATTTTTTTTTTTTTTGGCTGCAGTAACTGTAATTGATGAAGCTTCCTGCTTCTCTGATCTTATTCAGTGACTAATATTTAATGAATTGTTGTTTATTGGTTTCGTGTATATATACGATACTACAAAATAAGCTATTATGAAGCATTTTAAAAATTTTTATACACAAAACTTTTAGTATGATTGCATCACATAGACACATACAGACATCAAGAATCAGCATATGAATCTCAACAATGGTGAGTCAAAAGCTTCGTGCTGCAATGCATGCTGGGTACCAGCACAGTAAAAACCTCACCCATGACTCCCAGCATGCATTGCGACATGAATAAATTATTCCACTGAATTGTCCACTTATTTTCTCTAATTCTTTCTAAGTGCTTTTATTTTTGCTTTTATTTTTGTGTTGAGTTTTAGTAGCAGGTTTTGTGATGTTCAGAGTTGATTCGTTTATGTATTTTGGTTGAATGTCACCATTGTTAGGGTTAGGTTGTTATTCATACGCTTATTCTTGAGGTGTGTGTTTCATAGCATGTTAAAGCTTTTTTTTTTTCAAATTGTCAGTGATGTTTTTAATCTTGCATACGAGCCTACTCATTCGCGATAGTTTGTTATTACAACATCAATTTGGAAAGAGAAGAGACACTGGAAAATTAAAAATCAGTGAATATGGAGCTTAATGACGGTTATGTCACTAGCAAAACACAATTAACACTATTACAGATTTTGCCTTGGTTCTTTTTTGCCATAACAAATGTGTTCTAAAACACATTTACAGCAGCCAAAAAAAAAAAGCTAATGTTAAAAGGTCAAGGTTCAAGAGCCCAACTAAATCTAACACTGATCTCCATCATGGTAGTTAAATAATAATAAAAAAAAAAGTTACAAGAAACAGCATCAGTCCAACCCATTCTCACTTTCAAGGCGACAAAAACTGAAGCATGGTCAAGTGACTTTAGCGTCTCTGGGAAGACGCCAAAGGTGCCCCTCGGTGTCACTATATCGACAAACTTGGACCTACGTCGATTTCAACGGGAAGTTTTTAACGTCAAACACAGACGCGAAGGACATGAGATGTTTATTGCTAGGAAATCACATTCAAGAAGTCTGATTTAGCACACATCGCGATATTTGCCATCTGTTTACGTGTGCCACACTTTGGGTGAGTAGTTCTAAATACGCAGTCGTAATGTTTGTTATAAGATCTAATTATCTCTTCTTTATTAATCAGATTAGCACCTTATATTTATTCGCTGTATTATATCTGTCATCCGAGGCTGTCTTGCATTTCTTTGTATTTAACTAAACGGACACACCTGCTTACTGGGGTGATTAAATGCTATCTGTCACGTGACATGATCTTCCATCAGATAATCATATTCATATCAGGTTCAAAGATGTAAGTTGTATTTGTAGTAAAATTATGGTAACTAACAACTACCATGCTGTTACCACAGTAACTGTGGTTTTACTGTGATATTTGAAGTTAAAACACAAGCACGACAATTTACCATGCTTTTACCACAGTAACTGTACTTTTACTGTGATATTTCAAGTTAAAGCACAATAAACATGACACGTACCATGCTTTTACTGCAGTAACTTTAGTTTTATTTACATTTACATTACATTTAGCAGACGCTTTTATCCAAAGCGACTTACATTGCATTCAAGTTACAGTTTCTACATTTTATCAGCTCTTGCTTTCCCTGGGAATCGAACCCATGACCTTGGCGTTGCTAACGCCATGCTCTACTATTTGAGCTACAGGAAAGATTATTGTAATATGTGTAGTAGTAGTAGTAGCACAGTTATCACCAAACTTACTATGGTTTTACTGTAATGGTAGTTTTTGTGCTTTTACAACAAATATCACAGTGATCAAAAATTATCGTGCTTTTGATACCTTTTAATGTAAAATACAAAAAAAAACCTAATTTAAGTCAGTATTTTTTGTCCATCTTGCAGTTCATTCATACCAGTTTATTTCTTAAATATTTTGCTAACAGATCACTATTAACATTCCCTATATAATGCTATTTTATTTTCTCTCCCCCTTTTTATTATTATTATTATTTTTATTTTAATTTTAATTTTTATTTATTTATTTATTTATTTATTTATTTTAGCTGAAAAGACCTAAAGGAAGCAGTCAAGTTTTACCCGTTTATCAAACATTCCTGTTGTTATAATTCGCACAGCATTTGTTGTTTCTTAAAATTTGTCTTAAAAACTCTCCATAGCCCATTCGTAAGAACCCTAAACAAAGTCTCACATCAGAGTCTTACTAATTTAATAATTCAGTGTAACACTTGTATGATATTGTACAAGTGTTCTTGTAGAAAGTCCTGCGATGTTTACTCTACTGCTGTCATTAATCATTCCCATAGCCCCTGTACAGTCTCATTTTGATGCGAGATCATAATACTTGTAAATCAGTTGCACCCCTTCTTGGAAAATAGTCAGATGTCCCACACAGTCAGAAAGTTTATATTGTCCATTGGTTTCTTTATAAATGATTACAAATGGGCCCCAGCAGTTAATGTTGATGTCTCTCTGCTGCTTTCAAACAAATTAATTCCTTACATTTGTGCAGACACTGATCCCGATCATACTCGCGATGTGGTCTCGAAGCAAATGAGAACAAGCGAACTGAGAAGATAAAGTCCCTGTCAGACACTCGCTGGTCCGCGCATGCCTCGGCAACAAAAGTACTGTGCTACAACTATGCAAATATTCAGCAATCTTTGATTGATTTGTCTGAGGACGACAATCAGAATTAATCCACATGTAACGAAGCTAGAATGCTGGCAAAGCAAATGGACAAATTGGCAAATGCTCTTCTTTGGAAATACTGGGACTGTATACTTCAACGATTTGATGCAACTAGTAAAGTCCTGCAAGAAATTGACCAAGATCTCTCCAAAGCTGAGGATTTGATTGCATCTTTAAAGGACTTCGTTGCAGGATTGAGAGACCAGTTTGACAGTTTTGAAACAGCAGTGAAAGAAATGTCACTTACTGTTTCACAGGCCTAGAGAAGTGACTCCCAGAGAAAGCGAACACGTAAAAAACATGCAGATGAACCAGATACACTTCATCAGGACTCTCAGCTGTCTGGTAGACAGAAGTTTATTGCAGATGTTTTTTTTGTGATAAATGACCACCTTACAGCAGACCTTGACAGAAGAAGTGAATCATACAAAGAGATAACTAACCTTTTCGCATTCCTGAATAATATTCATATTCTCTCTGATCAAGAACTTTGTTCTTGTGTTAAATTACAACAGAAGTACTATACAGACTTACAGGAAGATTTTGCAGACGAGATCGTACATTTTAAAGCATTCTGCAAAAAAGAAAAGACAGCATCAGCCAGAGAATTGCTGCGAGAAATAAGAGCAAGCAAGGGACCTTCAAAATGTTTTTCCTAATGTGGACATAGCCTTGAGAATATATCTCACCTTGCCAGTAACAAATGCGTCAGGAGAGCGCTCCTTCTCAAAGTTATCTTTTATCAAGTCTTGTTTACGGTCATCAGTGGGGCAAGAAAGACTGAGCCATTTAATATGGATGTCCCTGGCATGCGACATTGTTAGAAGCATGGATTTTAATGATATCATTCGGGATTTCTGCTCAGCTAAAGTTCGAAGGAAGACTTTTTAACGGTAAGACCCTATTTAAAGTATTTTGTAAAGTAGGCCTACTCATTTAGGAAGTATATGATTGCAAATGTTTTTACTGATTTTTGGCAACCTGTTTGTTTGAAGTTCATTTCTGGAGTTAATGCATTTATGTTATTAATGTGTTAAATAGCCTGTAAAATTTAGTATGCGAACTTGTACTTATATAAAATAGAAATTAAATATAATATTTAAATGTAAAATTTAATTAAAATAATATAAAATTAGATAAAATAATTAGAAAATTAAAAATAATAATTAAATATAATATTTAAATGTAAAATTTAATTAAAATAATATAAAATTAGATAAAATAATTAGAAAATGTAATAATAATAGCAAAAAAAACAAACAAACAAACAAACAAACAAACAAAAATATTGTGGTAGAAGACACTTTGGCATGGCAATAAAATAAAGGGAGCCCTTGGGTTTGCTATAGCCCCAGGGCCCAATGTGTTCTTAAATCCGACCCTGCCTACACAGTGTTCATTGCTCCCTACTCCCTGAGGAGGGGAAATCCATTGAAATTTACTTCACTTCGGATTTGTGCTGCGCAGTGTCTTCACACAAAGATTAAACTTACTAGAGAAGTGTGAAGTGTGACATAATATACATCTGTAAATAAACAGTATGTAAATTTACGTCTCGTACACTTTAATGCCCTTTGTATGTAACATATATGCTCGCTTCGAACTGGAATCATGGCAGAATATCCGGTGATGTCCAATTCGCAGGGCACTCGAATAGAACAAATGTTGCACATGATAAGAGATACATATTAAATGTGCAGAGCGCGGGGAGCGAGGACTGGAACTGGGAACCGCTGATGTAGCCTATCATAGTAATGCTGTCTCTGGTATTCTGGCCTGTGAGTATATGCGTTCAGGGGGCGTGGCTTTGGACGGCGATTGCAGGGAGGGTGGGACGTTCGCTTTCAGTGCTATCAGGCTAAAGTTAACATTTTCCAAGATCTACTGCACCTTTAAAATATAAAGTGAAGAGTTAACTAAAATAATCAAATGTCAGAAGAATAATAATTAGAAATGGACAAACAACCAATCTGCATGTCAAATCTAAATTTGAGGTCATAATAAAATGGAGTCAGATTAGAATTTAACTTAAATTAAATAACTTCGTTGAGCAAACTGGGTGGACCTTGCAGTTATTTGTTTACAAAGCTCTTAACAACTTAGCTTCTATATCTCTCTGATTTAATTGTTACTTACATTCTTTCTAGATCAGATTCCGAATTCAAATCCATGTTAAAAACACATATTTGTAATGTGTATGTGTTTTTTGCTTTTATCTTATGTACAGCACCGCCTAAGGTTGATTTTAAATGTGCATTATAGATAAAACTGAATTGAATTGAATCATGTGTATCATTCAGTACATGCTGATGATGATGATGATGATGATGATTGAACTTCTGTACTTTAAAACATTAGCATATATAGAGGAATCACAGAGGTTTATGGGTAAATGTGGAGTAACATAAACTGTATTAGATAAATCAGGGGGGATTTTGGGCAATTTTCTGTCAGTGTCTTTAATCTTCTCATAATCACGATCAGTACAAGAAACCTGAAAAGAGAAAGAGCATTTATATATTTAATAATAAGATAAATATTTGATAATATTTAAAAACAAAGATCTTTTTTTCAATCACAGTAATTGTACTAACCGCTTCACTGTTTGCTGGTGCTGTGTGAGGTATTTCAGATGAGGAATCAACATCTGTCAAAAACAAGCAAATGCACACAATTTCATACCTTTAATCATCGTATCACATTTCTCTGGGTAAATGTTCTTATTATTATTTTGCCAAATTCTTTTTAAAAACGTCACTATGAAATGTTTATCTACCTGTTTGACCAATGTGCAAAAATAGACATTGTCTTTTAAAGAAAGTAAAAGTGTGTAATTGTGTAAAAGAGCAGGAGTTTTTACTGTGCGACTGACGCCTCCTCCAGAGAGTGACGATCACTAACAGAATCACAGTGATGATCAGAAGCAGAGGCACAGACACACTGATGATCAGAGAAGTGCCTGAAAACACCAGACATTCACTCAATCACTCTGAAAATCAAAACTGACCGACTGACAGAAATCAGAGAGTTTGTACCTGTTACAGGAGACACAGATGAGATCAGAGGAGATTCAGCTGATGAGAAAGATGATGATGATGATGATGATGATGATGGTGATGATGTAGATATTCTGTGAGTGTTTGCCTCTAAAACACAATAAAGTGTCAGTAAGATGGAGTGATAGATGTGTATATTTTCTCACTCACTGATACTTCACTTCCGTTTAAAGACGCTGATGTTTTTCACACATTACTGAACCATCAGATATATTTCCTGACACACAAAACTACAAACTTCCAACTTGAAATAAAAGCATA
Source organism: Spinibarbus caldwelli (assembly GCA_039654775.1). Lineage (NCBI taxonomy): Eukaryota > Metazoa > Chordata > Actinopteri > Cypriniformes > Cyprinidae > Spinibarbus > Spinibarbus caldwelli. Next base: position 38,093,122 of record CM077225.1, on the reverse strand, counting down.
AGAGATGCTGGTTTGTGTTTCACCAGTACTGACCAGTAACGTTGATGAGGACTCGTGTGATGAAGCTCTTGTGTCCTTGATCAGACTGAACTCCACACCAGTATTCAGCTGAATGTTGTTGAGTCACATGACTGATGGTTCCCGTCAGGAGCTGCTGCTCTCTGTCATCATACAGCTGGATCTGTCCCTCAGCGCTCCATCTTCTGCTCTCCTCCACAGACATCTCTTCAGCACAGAGATCAGATCCAGATCTCCTGCAGACAAACTTCACATCAGCACTGTGGGATTGTGGGTATTTGCAGCTGATGTTCACAGATCCTCCTGCAGCAGCTGATAGACTGATGCTCTTCTCACAACAGTTAGCTGCTTGAGAGTCAAATCAAGTTCACATTAAACAACAGATTCATCAATTCACCACAGAAACAAATGCATGAGTGAATGAAAGCAGCTCACCATCTCTGATGTCCAGGTTAAACTCAGAGAATAAACTGTAGTCTTCAGAAACTTTGACTATAATCTTATATTTCCCAGAATCGTTCACATTCAGTTCTCTGATAAACACATGTAAGATGCGTGCAGATCTGTCATCATGAACAGAGAATCGGCCGACATGTTTCCATTCTGCTGCTCCGTCAATGTTTATTAGAGTAAAACATTGATGTTCTTCAGTTTTACAGATGTATTTCACATGGTTTTTATGTTTCATCTCATATCTGTAGTTTATAATGACGATTCCTCCTGAATAACCCATCACAGCACTGATCTTTTGACCTGTTGAATACAAACCAAGATATCAGTGTGATGATGATGATGACCTTCCTTATCATTCTTGAAGGGAAATGAAACTTCATCATCATTCACTGACACACACACACACACACACACACACACTGTCCTGTGATCACTGGGTTCTTACATTTTTTTCTCCAGCTTTGATCATTTGTCATTTTGTTCTCAGTGAACATATACAGTATCTGATTCATATATCACATATATCACTTTGCTGTTGGCACTATTTAAGACTATGTCTGAGTGTTACAGCAGGAGATTATTGTTATTGTTAACAAAGGTTATTGTTGGTGTCTTTTATGAGAAACACGTGTGATAACAGTAATTAGAGTCAGTGTTGAGTGCGGTGATGTTGAGTGTGGAGATTATCATGGGTTTAAGGGTCATTTACTCACCTGTTAAAACTTTCAGATTCACTTCAGTGTATAAATCTTTTCCAGTTCTTTCAGTTCCACACCAGTACGTGTCAGGATCCCATTCATTCAGATCTCTGATGGTCACAGTGAAAACTGCTGCTCTTGTGTCGTCATACAGAGAGAATCTTCCAGAATTAAACCATTTGTTTTTCTCTTCAGTCTTGATTTGGTCTGTGCACCCAGACCACTGTCCTTTACAAAAATACTTTATATATGCTGTATATCCGCTATCATATCGGCATGTGATGTTGACTCCTCCTCCTGAATATCCTGTTACACTGATGGAGCTCAACACACCTACAACAAACCAGCATTAAAACACTTTAATATATTTATGAGACTATACAGAAATGGGTTTAAGGGGTCATAAACTGAGAAACCAAAATTTTCTTGCTCTTTTGACAGATAAGAAGTCATCGTACTAAAAAAACATCCTCTAAGTTTCAGAACTCAGAACATTCTTATTAGTCTAAAACAGATTATATTGAAGGCAGACTGCCAAAATGACTGCTTGTGGAATGTTCTACTCTATGATGTCATAGTGTGGATAAGCACCACCTCCACAGAAGAAGATCAGCACCTGCTTCTACATCACTGCCTGTTTAGCCCCGCCCACAGATTCAACATCACTGCCTGTTTAGCCCCGCCCACCGATTCGCACATGTAGTGTAAATAACGAGAGAGGCGAATGCAGGTCTATGCAGAAACCAAACGATAAAGATGCTCTGAAGACAACAAGACCCTGTGCAGTGCCAATCTGTGGAAACACAGTCTTTGCATTGCCTTCCTTCTGATCCCAACGTTAGGAAAGAGTGAATGAACTTTATTTTCATTTTTTATTTTTATTTTCACTTCATTTTACCGCAGATTTGTTTAGAAATAGGCACAATTCAACGCTGTATTTTCAGAAAGACTTAAACTAAAAGACAATGTTGTGCTGACTATATTAAATCCAACAGTAATGTCGCAACACAAGTGTGAGTAACTGTTTTCATTACACGATCACAATTGCTTTGTCTGTTAAACAGATCACATTTAGAGTATTTATGCATTTTTAACCTTAATCACAGCAGTGTCCATCTGTGAAGGTCGTATGCTGTCAAACATGCATAAATATTAGCCAATCATAGCAGTGGGTGTTTACTTCTGAGTCTACAATCCTCCACGTCTATTCAAACAGTGTGAACAATTAGTTCTGATGAAGGGGGTTAAAAACAGGACAGAAAATAGCCTATTGCCTCTAAATTATGATGTTTTTGATGCAAAAATCTTGATAACATTATAAGTGGACCTCAAAGAACAGTACAAAAAAAAAAAAAAACTGAGGCAGTTCATGACCCCTTTAAACACTCTGTGGTGTTTTTACTGATTTACAGTGAGTTAAGATTCTTACCAGGAATCATCAGCAGAGTGAAAGTCCAGATGATATCCATTCTTTTCTCTTATTCAGTGATCTTCTCTGTTGTTAGTAGCTTCAGTTCTTCTGAAGCTCTCGATGTGTGTTCAGATGAGTTCTGAGTTTTTCCTGGTCATGTCTTCAATATGTGTTCAAAATGTGACAGATACACCCACTTCCTCTGAGAGATGGTCAGTAAAGAGGGAAGTAAAACTAGTTTTTTACAAATGCTTCACATGAGCATGCAGGACTCACAGACACATGCAGTTAAAACTCATTATAATGTGTTATTTCACAGAGATTCCCAATGCTTAGTTTTACTTTTTTTTATTTATTTATTTTTTAAATTAATTAATTAATTTATTTATTTATTATATATTTATTATTTTTTTTTATCAGAGATGTGATATTTAATGTTTTATAAGAGTTTAATGAAGTGTTTCTTCTGTGCATCACATTCATTTCACAGATAGCGTTAATGATAGTGAAAGCAGCAACAGCATCGGTTTCCATGGTAACTGTATAAGCAAAGTGCACATTTATAAAACAAGGTGTCACTTTAGCTGTGTGCTGATCCACTGATTATATATCATGATGATTATTGATTTTTTTATTGTGATCTTTTTTTCATGTGATCACTATTCCTCCGTAAGAAACATTGAAACATTTGAAAACAGTGTTTTGTTGATGACACTATTGTCACATAAAATACACAGTTCACCTTTAAATCAATGACAGTTTTACCTCACAATGAATCCAGATGTTCCAGTCCAAAAAAAGACAGAGATCAATATAAAGAGATAATATAAAGGTCTGAACTGGTTCATATAAATAAGGTCTGAACTGTTAAAAGAACCAGGTCATTTTTATTTATGTATCACTTTTCACAGAAAATCACACATTAATGTCTTAAACTTTAAATACTCAAGTAGCAAATGTTTCCGTATCAAGATTTGGAAGAAACAGAACTCATCTGGAGGAAACCATTTCCCCTGACATGTCCATTTGTTAAATATGATCTGTTTATGCAGTACGTGTGTCATTTGATGCCAGGGCTGTCAGTAATGGCAATCAGTTTATTACATACATTCTCTGCTGAGGCAGTAAGATGATTGACAGCAGTGCATTCACTGTAATCCTGATTATTCCTCAATCTGACACTCTCAGGACAGTCTGGTTTCTTCTGGAAATTCACCACGGCATAATTCAGATCCTCAGCAGATGTGATCAAGATCTGAAAGTCAGAGAGACAGAGAACTGTTTTTATTTCATTATTAAATTAATACAGTTAAATATTTATTAATATTAACAGCTCTATATAAATCTTTAACTTTTATTGATCAAAATAAACATAATTTTCCAATCATAGTTATTGTACTAACAGCTTTACTGTTTCCATTTGTTGCATGAGAACTTTTGGATGCAGAATCAGCATCTGTCAAAGACAAACATCAAATCAACCTCAACCTTGAATTTTTCTATTTTGCTGATTTGTAGTTTTTTCAGCAGGAGGTTTCCATGAAGTTGTTTTGAGAGAGAAAAGTTTGCAGTGGGCAATATGGAAAAATAGGCATTGTGTTTTAATGAAAGTAAAAGTGTTTAATTGTGTAAAGGAGCATAAATTTTACTGTGTGACTGACGCCTCCTCCAGAGAGTGACGATCACTAACAGAATCACAGTGATGATCAGAAGCAGAGGCACAGACACACTGATGATCAGAGAAGAGCCTGAAAACACCAGACATTCACTCAATCACTCTCGAGTCAAAACTGACAGATTGACAGAAACCAGTGAGTTTGTACCTGTTACAGGAGACACAGATGAGATCAGAGGAGATTCACCTGATGAGAAAGATGATGATGTTCTGTGATAGTTTGTCTCTAAATCACAGAAACGGCAGTGTCACTAACAAGAAAATAAAATGTTTTCTTCTTACTTCACTTCCCTTTTCTCACAGACGCTGATGCCTTTCACTCATTATTGACCAATCAGGAATGTTTCACACACAAAACCACAAAGTGCCAACTTGTGCTTTTCAGCACCTATTAACTCTCAGGAAGAGTTTTAAGTAAATGTAAGCGATGATCCATGACTAGGTGTGGAGGAAACGATTTTAGCCAAAGAAATTCCTAATGCAAAGCAGAAAATCCTTAGCCATGCATAATCTCACTTATAATATAATTAAAAATATCTGTTAATTCTTTAATTATGGTTAGTTCTTTTATATGCACTGTTAGAGATTGAATTCTGAAGTAAAATAGAATAACGCATTAGGATTACACTTATCATGTATTTGAATGAATTATAGTGTGGTGATGTTGATGATCATCATGAGTTTGAGAGTCTCAGTTACTCACCTGTTAAAACTTTCAGATTCACTTCAATGTAGAAATCTTCACTGATATGGATATCAACTCCACACTGGTGCGTCCCAGAATCCCATTCACTCAGATTTCTGATGGTCACATTAAAAACTGCTGCTCTTGTGTCGTCATACAAAGAGAATCTTCCAGAATCAACCCATTTATCTTTCTCTTTAGTCTTGATGAGGTCATAGCACCATCCAATCTGTGGTGTAACTGGCTTCTGTCCTTTACAAAAGTACTTTGCATTTTCTGTATATTTTCTTTCATATCGGCATGTGATGCTGACTCCTCCTCCTGAATATCCTGTCACACTGATGGAGCTCAACACACCTACAACAAACCAGCATCTTAATACTGTAGTTATGTTAATTATGAGGCTTAAATGAGGCTCAAATGATTTCGTAAATTTCGTCAGATTCTCACCAGGAATCATCAGCAGAGTGAAAGTCCAGATGATCGTCATTCTTCTCTCTTATTCAATGATCTTCTCTGTTGTTAGTAAATTCAGTTCTCCTGAAGCTCTCGATGTGTGTTCAGATGAGTTTTGGTGTTTCTTTCCTGGTCACGTTTAACATGAACTGATGAATGTGACAGAGAGATGCCCACTTCCTCTGTATCTGCCACAGATAGAGAAGGAGAGAGAATAATAAAGCGGGAAGTGAAAATAAAATGATTGACACACATCCAAACAGCAGCACTTTCTATGGCAACTCTGCACGTTTCTGATTCTTTCATGATTTTACAGTGACATAATTACACTTTAAAATTCTCCGTATTTTTACATTCATCAATTACGTTTTATTTCATTTAAATAGCATTATAATAACTTATATATAGTAATGTTAAACATAATAATAAGTGAATTCACGTTCATAAAACTAGTCACCAGTTGAATAAAACTCACTGTATTTGTTTGAAAGACTCTTTTACTCTTTCAGTTCCTTCAGTGAATCTGGTTTCCACAGGGACATCAGGAGACAAATCCCAAACACATCAGATCAAAACGAAAGTGAAACAAATAAAGGAGAAATGAAAGTGGTGAGGATTTAGAGTCTAGCGGCTCCCTCTAGTGTTCGGATGATGTTCAGCACCACGGACAGCAGCTCAGATTCAACACAAACACAATCACAGTCAGTCCAGCTGATTACATTACATTTCATAAAACATTATAATACAGAATAATTGACCTTCAGGAGCTGTGCAATTCAAACATAAATCAAATCATAAAGCAGTTTATGTGGACAGACGTAATCTGCTGCTGAATTTGTAAAAACAAGAAACTTAGTTACTGATGTGGTTTAAAATAATAATGCTGTATTGTTATAAAGAACAATCATATTTTAATTTGTTCTCAAATACACACCATTTTTAAACATATTGATAAAATGACAAATCACTTCAGCAGGTGCAATGGTTGTGTTTACTGAGCAAATAACAAACTGAAACAGTCAATCACTCTATAACATCTATTTACTGTAATCACTGGCTCATAACTGTATGAAATGATAGACATTAATGTGAATACAGATAACTTTTGAAGGAACATCATCAGGACTGTCTGTGTCATTCAGACCCTCAGTAGATAATGATGACTGAAAGACGTGAACTTCTGTGATGTTAAAGTGTATTTAAAAGGGGTTTATGGGTAATTCTGGAGTAGCATAAACTGTTTTAGTAGAATCAGAAGGGTTTATGGGTAATTTTGGAGTAGCATAAACTGTTTTAGTAGAATCATAGGGGTTTATGGATAATTCTGGAGTACCATAGTTTGTTTTAGTAGAATCAGAGGGGTTTATGGGTAATTCTGGTGTAGCATAAACTGTTTTAGTAGAATCACAGGGGTTTGTGGGTAATTGTCTGTGATTGTCTTCAATCTCCTCGTAATCACAATGATAATGAAACCTGGGGAGAGAAAGAGCTTTTACATATTTAATAATAATTCAGTCTTTCAATAATCAGATAATACAATTAGTTAAGTTTGATCAAAACAAACATCTTTTTTTAAAATCACATTAATTCTGCTAACCGCGTCAGTGTTTGCTGGTGTCATGTAAGATCTTTTGGATGAAGAATGAGCATCTGTCAAAAATAAACAGATGAATGAAATTTCAAACACAAGTGGCTCATGTCAAATCTCAATACATTTATTATTTACTTTCATACATGATTAGACATTATCACATCTCTATGAATGCTAATGTCCCAACTTGATCAGTGTAAGAAATATGTCAAATAACCTGTTAAAGAAAGTAAACATGTAGGAGTGAGTAAAGGAGCAGAAGTTTTACTGTGCGCCTGACGCCTCCTCCAGAGAGTAATGATCAGAAGCACAGATACACTGATGATCAGAGAAGAGCCTGAAAACACCAGAGATTCACTCAATCACTCTGAAGATCAAAACTGACCAACCGACAGAAATAAGAGAGTTTGTACCTGTTACAGGAGACGCAGATGTGATCAGAGGAGATTCAGCTGATGAGAAAGGTGATGATGATGATGATGATGTAGATATTCTGTGACTGTTTGCCTCTAAAACACAGTAAAGCCTGTGTCAGTAAGATGGAGTGATAGATGTGTATATTTTCTCACTCACTGATACTTCACCTCCTTTTAAAGACACTGTTTTTCACACATTACTGAACCATCGGACATGTTTGCTGACACACAAAAGTGTTAAGTTTCCACAGTCTGTGATGATTTGGGGTGCAATGTCATCTGCTGGTGTTGGTCCATTGTGTTTTTTGAAAGCCAAAGTCACTGCACCCGTTTACCAAGAAATTTTGGAGCACTTCATGCTTCCTTCTGCTGACCAGCTTTTTAAAGATGCTGATTTCATTTTCCAGCAGGATTTGGCACCTGCCCACACTGCCAAAAGCACCAAAAGTTGGTTAAATGACCATGGTGTTGGTGTGCTTGACTGGCCAGCAAACTCACCAGACCTGAACCCCATAGAGAATCTATGGGGTATTGTCAAGAGGAAAATGAGAAACAAGAGACCAAAAAATGCAGATGAGCAGAAGGCCACTGTCAAAGAAACCTGTGTGTGTGTTTGTGTGTTTGTGTTTATACAACCCCAATTCCAGAAAAGTTGGGACATTTTGTAAAATGCAATAAAATCAAGAATATATGGTTTGTTAATTGTCTTTAACCCTCATTTAATTGACAAAGGTACAATTGAAAGATATCCAATGTTTTCACTGACCAACTTAAATGTATTTTGTAAATATAAAGAAGTTTTAATTTTGATGGCTGCAACACACTCCACAAAAGTTGGGACAGAGGCATAATAAAAGTGAAAAGGGTTATAGAACATCCAAGTTAAACTGTTTTGAAACAGTCCACAATAAGCAGGTGAATTGGTAATAGGTCAGGGTATCATGATTAAGTTTATACAGAGCATCCTGTCTTTGCCAGCAAACCTAGATCGTGGCTAACCACTTTGTTCCAAACTTCATGAAAGAATTGTCAGACAATCAAAAATCACATTTCTCAATGCCAAATTGCAAAGAATTTAGGTCTTTCACAAACTTCCATACATAATTTTATGAAAAGATTCAGGGAATCCAGAGAAATCTCAGCACGTGTTGGGCAAGGCAGGAAACCTCAGTTTAATACGTATCACCTTTGAGCCCTCAGAGAAGCCGTCATGCTGCTGTGTGAAATATAGCCACATGGGTTCGGGAGTACTATGGAAAACTGTTTTCATTTAACACAGTCTGCAGCTGCATCAAGAAATGCAATGTGAATCTCTGTTACACAAGGAGAAATCTATACATCAATTCTAGGCAGAGATGCCAGCGAGTTCTCTGGGTCAGAGCTCATCTTAGATAGTCCAAAAGACAGATGGTCCGATGAGTGCACAATTCAGCTTGTTTTTGGGGAAAATGGACATCAAATTGTCAGTCCCAAAGATGAAAGAGACCATCCAGACTTCAATCAGTGACAGGTTAGGGTTAAAAGCAAACATTTGTCATGTTATGGGGGTGCATCAGTGCATACGGCATGGGTGACTTGCATATGTGTGAAGGTACCATTGATGTGGAGGCATATATTGGGATTGTACAGAGACATACACTGTCATCAAGATGATGTATTTCATGGGAAGTCCATGGTTATTAGATCAAGACAATACCAGGTCTCATTCTGCATGTGGTTTCGTAGACACGTGGATGTGACTGACTGGATCTGTCTCCTATTGAAAATGTATGGCCCATCATGAAAAGGAGAATCAGACAACAATGACTATGGACTGTTGAGCAGCTGAAGTCTTGTGTCAAGTGTGACTGGACAAAATTTTTGCTTGCAAAAGTTTAAAAATTAGCATCCTTATTTCCCAGATTATAAAAATGTATAATTAAAAGGAAAGGTGATTTGACACAGTGGTAAACATGCCTCTGTCCCAACTTTTTGGAGTGTGTTATAGCCATCAAAATCAAAATTTATTTATATTTACAAAATAAAATTAAGTTGGCCAGTGAAAACATTGGATTTTTTTTCTTTGTACTTTCATCAATTAAATAAAGATTAAAGAGAATGAACAAATAACATATTATTGTTTTATGACAATTTTATAATTAATTGACTTTTCTGTAATTGGGGTTGTAAATAAATTTCCTACAATATACAACTTCATAATAACTTCAAATATTTGGCTAGACTTACTGAAAACTTTTAATTCAACTATAACTAAAAAAAAAAAAAAAAACGTAACGTAATCGAAATATTTAACTTCTGAAAATACATGATTTTTTTAAAACTTTATTACAAATCAGTTTCCTTAATTTTTTTTTGAGTTCTGTTAACGTGTTGGGGTTTACATCGACAAACAATACACAAATACCACCAGTAATGAGCACAATATAACATACATCTTGGGTCACTGCTCACTGTAGAACAAACAATACAATAATCAGTGAATGAATTCACTAACTTTACAAAAAGGTCAAAATCTGAAGAACGTCTTTAATAAAATCCAATGACTGACTGTCTACATCTGTTCCACAATGTCAAGCAGATGAGGATATGATTGCTCATTTAAATCTTCAAATTTGTCCAAAACGTCTTCTTAAAATCTTGGATTTTTTTTTTTTTTTTTTTTACAGTAGTTCCATCACTGATGCATTGTGGGATCAGCTTCCAGTCCATGAAGCTGCTCTGAGACACAATCAGTAAAAACGTAATTTCTCTGATGGCATACATCATGGAATCACCTGGTTTATTTGCTGTTGAGTAGATCATTGAATCATCTGGACTTTCTGCTGATGAGTAGATCATTGAATCATCTGGTCAATCTACTTTTGAGTAGATCTTTAAATCATCTGGACTGTCTATTGTTGAGTAGATCGTTGATTCATCTGGTTTATCTGCTGTGGAGTAGATCATTGAATCATCTGGACTCTCTACTGATGAGTAGATCATTATTTTGTCTGGTTTATCGGCACTTGAGTAGATCATTGAATCATCTGGTTTATCTACTGTTGAATAGATTGTTGAAACATCTGGACTTTCTGCTGTTGAGTATATCATTGGATCATCTGGTCTATCTGCTGTAATGTAGACAGTGGTGATGTCTTTGTTCTTGTCCTGCAGATTGTTGATTTCCTCATATTTGTGGTCGTTACAGTCAATGTCCTGCAAAATAACTCGTTATCTTCTTGTTTTTAGCAGCTCATAAATATAGACCATTATCATCACTCACCTCTGCAGTGTTTTCATTCAAAGGAAGAAACACAACGGAGACTGTCAAAACATGAGGAGAATTAATGTTACATTCATACAGCAAATGTTAGAAAGTGACATTTAGTTTCTAGAGAAATGTGTGTGAGTGTGTGCTTAATCGTATTTTGGAGATTTTTGTTCCAGAAGTGAGATAAACTTGATAAAACTTCCTATTTTGGGACAACTGTAATGTCCTCATTTGTAAAATCTATAGTTCATAAATATTCATATTTTGAAGAAAATTCTCTGCTGATGGTTATATTTAGGTTTACGTTTAACAGAATGTTTTGTGTTAGGATTTATTATATCATTTATAACTAGCTGTGTATAAAAAAGCAATAGAAATCTATGAAAAATCCACCTTTAGAGAGCTACTGCACATGTGTGTATGTTTAATTTATAAATCTGACCTTGCTGTGAAAGTCCAGATTGTGTAACTCTTGGTGATTTCTTGTTTCTCTTCCTACACAACACTGTCAGCGCCATGAGGAAGATGATCAGCATGATGACTAACCCAACAGAGACGTAGATGACAGACTCTGTGTGTAAGACGTCACGTTACACACATTTAACATCATTTAAACTTATTTATAGATGCATTGCATTCAAATATTAAAGAAATAAGAGTCATGCAGAGTGACAGACAGATGAGCTGACCTGTTGAGGAGCTGTACTGATTTGTGATTGTTTCTTTTCTCTGCTCTGTTGTATTGAAATATGGCAGTGTGGTTGTAAAAGGGCTGATTGTTGAATCTTCAGTTGTCTTATTATCTAGAAGGTGACATGAAAGATCAACATATTAGTTATTCTGATTGACAGACAATAATTTTAATAAAAAAAAAAACCTTTTCATCCATTTTAATCTGTTTTCAGTACTGTTTTCTGTTGCACGAATAAACCCCTTTAACTGTGGTAAAATCACTATAATTTACAGACATACTCGTGGCTTATACTGCTGTATTTTATACTCAACACATTCATATCTAAGCAAACATCTTTAAGATTTAATGACTAATTGGTCACTTCCGGCTTGTTTCTATGCAGGCAATTTTTACAACAATAACTTGGTTACCATGTTTAACCAGCAACATAATCTCTGAATAGACATCTTTAAAAGGCAAAGTCCTCTCCACAGCACACCAGTATAGTCCTGCATCCTCTGTTCTCAGATCAGTGATGCTGACGGTGAAAACTCTGGTCTTCTTGTTGTCAGTCAGAGAGAATCTCTTGTCTTTAGCTGGAGATCCTGATTTAACCATGATGATTTTGTTTACAATGGTACACTCGCCTTTACAAAAATATTTTGAATTTGTTTCATATCCAGCGTCATAGTTGCATCTAATGTCAAATTTCTCTCCTCTGTATCCTGTAACTATTTTTGGAGCACCAGCAAGAACTGAAAACAGAAATTTCATTATATAGAGTTGTTATATGTGAAGAGATATCAGACCAGAATAATATCATCCATGAGATTAATAATCATGCAATAAAAGAGTAAAACCAAGAAAACATGTCAAACTCTGTACAAAAGACCTGAGAGTCTTAAACTCACCTGTACAGATGCTGAAAAAGACAAGCAAAGCAACACACATGCTGAACATTTACACGCGTTTTGCTTAAATATAAGACAAAAATTCAAAGTCTGCAGACGTTATGGTCTTTCTCTTCCATGCGGAATGAAAAAGCATGTGGTGTCAGCAACTAACTTTAACATTTCCTTCCCCTTCTCTGTATCTCTGACCACATCAGCTCTACAGGGCTTCAGAGAGCAAATTATTGACTCTGACAAACAGCATACGCTTACAGTATGTAACTAATCTAAACAGACTCATAACACATGAGTTTTTGCTTTATCAAAATCAAGATTTAAAGTTATAATTTGTTAATATATTAGGTTTTGTACCTGGTCAAAGAAGAGCACAATTCAGCTGAACAAGACCATACATTGACAGTGAAACTACAGTTTATGAGTCTTTTTATGAGTTCACTGTACGTTTGCAGGTGATGTCAGTCAAACTGAGTCGATTTAGATGGAGATTTGCTATAATAAGAGTGACAGGAGCAATGTGGAAACTTTGTGTAGTGTTTCACATCAGCTGTAGAGGGAGTGATGCAGCTTAGCTCTGTCTGTGGACTGCAAGAGAGGGGCGTAACTTGAAGTTGTCCAAATCACACAGAACCACCCGAGATGTCAAAACGAGATCTTGTTGGCAAGACGGCCACTTGTATAGAGACATATAGACATTTTTTTTATTTTTATTTTTTCCCGAAATAACCATTTAAATTGAAGTAAGTCATTTTCATACAGTGGCATTGTTTATGGAGTTAATAATCTTAAGGTGTAAAATAAGCAATATAAAAGCAAAATGTGTAAAGACGCTATCCCCGGTTTCACAGACAAGTCAAGAGTAGTCCCAGACTAACATGCATGTCTGGGCTGTTTGAACTGAAAGCAACTTGAACTGACTGATCTTAAAATAATTGTTTTGTCTCAAGACACACATCAGTAGTGTTTTTTATCCAAGGCACGTTTATAAAAGCTACTCAAATGTCCTAACTGAACTATGGCCTAATCCTGGCTTAATCTAAACCCTGTCTGTGACCTACATAATATAGCATATTTGTGATTTTGCTGTAAAAACACGTTTTATAATGCATAACTATCAGGGGAGCTCCATTAAATACACATACGTCTCAAAAGTGCAACCATAAACCATATACATCTTAAATATGATTACTAAATGTCTAATTAACATCTGACCAGATAATCTTTGATAAGTATTGCAGATGAGCACATCTGATAGACATGAAACAGACATCTGAGTGAGTGATGTATGTGTGCGGTCATGTAGAATTCACTGTTGTCAACACTGCTTTAGATGAATGTTAGTCATGTAAACAAACAAATCTACATAAAGTAACTAAACATAAGTTATCTATTTTATTTATCCATTAGTGATATTGATAATTTAAGGAACATTTGTGTTGGTTACATCAGCAGCTACCTCAACATGTAAATGCAGTATTGAGCAGATAAATCACAGAGGTGACTGAATCTTGTCTGGATGTTACAGGGACAGATGAGACACACGTGTGTTTATCTGGTGAAGAGTGACTGATGAAGGAATGCTGCCATCAAAGACTTTGAGTGAGTACACTACTGAAATGAATAAAACATCTTTTAAATCTTAAATTGTAGTTTATTTTAATTATTGTAATTTCAAACAACTATTACAGCACTTTTCTGATTCTTGATTCCTGTGCATTTGCTGCAGATCTTCTGTGGTGGAGCAGGACCTGCGAGGCAAGGTGACGGCGACATTTGTGGAAAAAAAGGGAAAACCTGAAACAAAAGGATAAAGTAAGATCATTTTGTTTCTTCTAATACAGAGATCAGATGACATTGTGCTGTTAAAATGACTGCTTTTGTATTATGTTTGGGCGTTTTTGTATGATCTGAAATGTCTGCAGACTGCTGTGAGCAGTGAGGATGGAGAGTCCACAGCAGCATCCTGGAAATGGTCCAGTGCCATGAGACGCTCCATCACTCCACCTGACCTTACTGTCTCATCAGGACCGGATGTTGCTGTGGTCTCTTCCTCATTAGTGACCCCAGAGCCAGCGAGAGCATCTAGAGAAAGACCAAAAGACACAGAGGATGTGATTTTGGTCAAGTTTGTTCTGCTGGTCTCTGTTCATACAATGAAGGCTGACTTTCAGAAGCTTCAAAAGCATCATCAAAAAATGTCCAAAGTGATTTACAGTGCTCATATTACAATCCCCTGGATCAACCTGGAGAAAAGAGCCTTGCTGAAGGACACACCGGTGGTGACGAACCAGCAACCTTCTGCTCACCAGTTCAGTGCTTTAGCCAACTACAAAAAAAAAAAAAAAAAATGCATGTAATTGTAAACATGAAATGAAATTTGGCAAGAAATGGAAAGCTGACAACATGAATTGTAAATGTTTAACTCTGTTTAAATGTTTTACAGGTAGTCGTGCTCATGGAGAGCAGGCACACGAGTGTTTGGAGCAGACACAGCAGCAGCCAGATTGTCCCGCACATGTTCTCTTGCTCTTGACTCAAGACTGTGTGGTTCAGGGGGCCTTCATCATGGTCTTCCTCATCCTCTGGCTCAACGATGTCTCCATTGAGAAGAGCAAGATTGTGAAGCAGAGCATAGCTGCAGAATTGACACAGCTGTGCTGAGATGGCAGTAGAATGTGGGTTCACCATCTGTAAATACATGATTGTTAGATAAGTTTGAATGAAGCTTTGTTTCATCTGTTGTTGACTTGTATATGTATGCATTTATTGTGATGCTTACTTTTATTCATTATTTTACTCATTTATTCATGTTTCTTATTGTTGTCAGTAAATAAAATGTATTTTATTAATTCATGTATTACTTGCTTGACTGAAAATTGATGTATTCACATCGACTGCATTTGTTCAACTAGTGTATATTCATGTATAGCTATGTCACGACAAAAAATTACATTTTGCTTGTTTTACTAAAATGTAATTTTAAGTAAAAAAATAAAATAAAATAATGTAATTATTGGTTAGCACTTGTCATTATTATTGCGTGTAAGTGTTGGGGTGGGCAAACGATCCAGTTCATTCTGGGGTAATCTTAATTTTTAAGTAGTAATACTTAGATTTTTAGAGTATAAAATCAACAGTCTTCTCCAAAGGCGAGATATTCGAGCAGCTGCCCGACGTATCCTTTGTGCTGACACTGCAAACGCTGAGGAAAACCATACTAGATTGTTGAGTTAGTGATGCTATGAGGTGTTAGTGCACCTGTCCCTCTTTTTTATTGTTATTGCTGAACTTATTACATAAAAGATCAGGGAAAGATGGCTGTATCTAACAATGAACAATCATAATGGCATAAAACAGTAAACAAAAATGTCATGTGTTCATCATTGTATGAGATAATATACACAGAAAAAAAGCACAGTGACAAGGTTAAATATCTTTGAATAATTCATCATGATGCTTTTTTTAGAAGCCTGAGGGATGAAACAAGAAAGTTAAATTCAACAAGAAAAAGAAGAAAATAGAGAATACTTAAGCCACTTTTGCTTGTGGATGATAATATAAAATAAACAAAATATTCAAGAGATAACAATTTTGGGTTTTCGTAATTAAAAAAAAAAAAAAAATGCTTTAAGGGTAAAACTGTGGATCACATTAGTGGAGTTAAAAATATAAGAACTTAAATCAACCCCAAATGTATTGGCTACACTACAATCACAAAATAAAAGGGCAGCTGTTTCTTCAACAAGACCACAAAATGAGCAAATTTCATCAGTATCAAGATACTTAAAGATAGATGAATTAAACCTGTCACTTATATCTTTTTTTTTTTTTTTTTATTGCAGAAAAAAAGGAACATACAAATATATAAATAACTTAAAAAAATATATAAATAAAATAAAACAAAATAAATAAAATAAAGACATAGCTCACATTCAATTTTAACAAATAAGGATATTACAAAGTACCAGGGGAATTAAAGAATGTATCATAGTATTTTAAACATTTCACAGACTTTTCATTTTTTAACAGTCTTATTGAAGAAAAATAAAAGTCAAAGTCAGAACAAAACAAATTTAACATAGGAGATGAATTAAGAAATTTTTGTTTATGTATGTGAAATTTTGCTAATAAAATAAAAAGATTAACAATAAATTCTAGATCCTTATTGCTTTTGTTTTCATAATACAAGATAACATCCTTTAAAGTAAAGCAATAATTAATATTCATTAAATTAAACATAAAATCTGCCAAATCAATCCAAAACTTTTTTACGACTTTACAGTCAAAAAATAAGTGAGTCAGTATCTCTTTCTCATTATTACAAAAACAGCATATATCATCAATATCAGTGAATCTCGATATTAAAGATTTAGAAGGGTAAACTGTATGTAGAATTTTGAAGTGTATTTCTTTTATTTTATTATTAATACAATATTTAAAAGGAATTAACCAAGCTCTTCTCCAGTCAATATTCTCAATTACAGAGTTCCAAAAGAATTTCCCTCTAGGAGATATTTTATTTTGTTTTTGGAAAATATTACAAATATGTTTGTTATTGCATTTTTTCTCAGTTAGCTCAACACCTTCTAAAATTATTTTTGGGTTTGCCACAAATAAAGAATTATAACAAATATGACTTTTGACAAGTTGGCGTAGTGTTGCAGGAATAGCTTTAATAACTGAATTAAATTCCCTAAACTGTACGGGAAAACTGTAAATTGACATGAATTGTTCGTAAGTTAAAAGATTCCCAAAATGGCCAAACAGTTTTATAAGATGATTAATGTCTTTGTTGAACCAATTTGTTAAGAATAAAGATTTATTTGAAGCAGTTATATTACCATTATTCCAAATGAAAGAGGTGTGAGGAGAGAAATTGTGACAGTAACAAATTTTCCAAGCGAGAAGAGCTTGCTGATGAAATTTGGATAATTTGAGGGGGATTTTAGAAATATTATAATCACATGTTAACAGAAATTTCAAGCCACCAATTTGATTAAAGAGACCATGAGGAATATGGTTCCAAAGAGAATTAGGGGTGATCAAACATCTCTTAAGCCAATTAATCTTAAAGGTCTTATTTACGTCCTCAAAATAAAGCATCTCCAAACCTCCTTCAGCCTTCTTATTAGTGAGAACCCTTTTTTTAAGTCTTTGGGATTTATTTTTCCAAATAAAAGAGAAGAACAAATTATTAATATCCTTGCAGTTAGAATCTTTAACATGTAGTGATAAAGCGGGATAAACAAACCGAGATAAGCCTTCCGCTTTGGATAATAAGACACGACCATAAATAGAAAGATCACGCTGTAACCAGCAATTTAACACTGCTCTTGTCTTCTTTAATCTAGAGGAAAAATTTAGGTTTTGCCTTTCAAGAACATTTTTTGTAACAAAAATTCCTAAGTATTTGACAGAGGATTTTACTGGAATGTTCATTATATATTTATCATTTAAAGTGTGTAAAGGGAGGATTTCACATTTAGATAAATTTAACGTTAAGCCAGAAGCCTTTGAAAAATTATTGATGAAGGAAATAGCATTGGGAATAAAAGATACGTTCTTTAAAAATAAAGTAGAGTCATCTGCCAATTGGGATATTTTAAGTACTTTTTCAAAAATTTTGAGACCTTGGATTTCATCATTATTAACAATACCGATTGATAATAATTCAACTACTAACCTGTCACTTATATCTTTTAAGTTGTTGCGCTTGTTATAACGTCTTAGGTCACATGGTAAGGTCAACATAGCGGATGATATCCGAATCGCATTCATACTTAACGCATTCAGGCTGTAGAGTATGTACTCTTAGCGCTCGTTAAGTAAGTACTTATTGAAGAGAGTATGCGGTTTCGGACGCAGCCCGACAACTCATTTTGACATCTCGTGTGGTTCTGTGTGATTTGGACAACTTCAAATTACGCCCCCTTCTTCAAGTTACACCCCCTTCCAGTTACGCCCCTCTCTTGCAGTCCGCAGACAGACCCTTCTTCTCTGAATTGCACTCAGAGCAGGGTTGCCAAGTCTGTTTTATTCCCCCATGCAATTGTGCTACTTTTAAACTATTTCCGCAGGTTGTTTTTATTCCATGTGGGTTAAAGGTTTACATAATGCACACATTATATTTGAATGAAATATTTACCCATTTAATATTTTTTCCAGTGCTGTGCTAGATGATGAGACAGATTAAGATTTTTGTGAGGAAGGAGCGCTGGTTGGAAGCTCCTTTGTGACATCAGGCTGTTTTTATGGTTACTACTCCTGTACAATGGTTTTCTAGTTATAAATGTGTAATGCATAGCAGTGACTGAAAAATGCCTATTTTAGCTATGGAAGTTGGCCATTTTGAGTCAGATCTGGCAACCCTGACTAACACCACATCAGTTACTAGAGAGGAACTAAGCTAAGCTAAATAGACTAAAGAGAAGAATAATTTACCTTTTTATTGACTTCATTTATTTAACTGTAGATGAAGTGAAGTACAAAGAAGATTGAAGTTCACATAATTCATTTTTGCATTTATTTAACTTTTCATGTTAGCAAGATTAGTTTATCCTATTAACTTCATACATTATATACTTTAGTTAAACTCGGTTTTGTCAGAAATGTGTCAAAAACATACTTTTTTTTAAACAAATTTTGACAGTCTTATTTTTATTTATGTTTGATCACTGAATATATCAGGTTCTCATTTATCTTGATGTTTTGTGGATGTGTCACTGTTGAGTAGATCAGTTCTGTTCTGCTGTCTGTTGTTGGTTCAGACGGCTTCATATTGGCATAATAATCACAGTCTGTATCTGTCACCTGATTGGTGGAGTGGGTGTGACTGGGGTTTGAATCAGACTGCTGATTGGTTACTGTGGCATAAACAGTAGAGACTTGTGGGCGGGTGTTGAGGTGTGATGCAGGGGTCTGATTGGACGAAGATGTTGGAGCGATGACATCAGATGGTCCAGGGTCACTGTTTGCAATCTCATACATGTGGACAATCTGAAAAACATGTACATCAATAATTTACTAGTTTATATACAGTAGATAATACTCAGTGTTCATCAATAAACAATCATTTCTAAACTTCTACAGATAAAGATTTGATCACCCACCTCTGTATTGTGCTGCACATTTTGATGAAATAAAGCTGAATGGATCATGAAAAGAGAGACAAAATCAAATCAATTCAGATCCTCAAAAAGGACTTTATAATCACAAATAAACTGTTACCTGTCCCAGATTTCATTTTCCTCTTTTTCAGGATGAGGAACGTTCCAGAACACAGAACCAGAACCAGCAGAACCGAACCCAGACCGCCAGCGACAGAAGACAGATCTGTATGCAACACTAAACACAAAACAACACAGTACTGATTCTGATTATACTGTTAAATAAATAACCATCTTAAAAATTATATAAATCATTTTGATTATTGTAATATTCAGAATATTTGAAATATATTGTTGTTATATTCCGTAACCAAAGTGAAACTGCAATGGTGAACCTCAACGCTACAGTGGAAAATGTTTCTGCCAACGGCTGATGTGAAACCAGATTAACCACATGAAATCTGATGTGTGCATCACTTTGATCAGGTTCATCTTGAGCTACAAGAGTTAAAATGTGTCTCCACAAATGTTTAACCCAATCGCTTTTCTCCAAAATATCTTATTCTATGTAATCAGTGAGGGCACTGTTGCATTGTGGGTAGTGCAGTTTGTGTGCTGATCGAGTTGAACTGCAGTACTTCCTGTTCTTGTTGTTTCACTCTCTTTTTGATGAGTCAACGACAGAGAGAAAAACAACAATGAAATGTGAATGTGCTGCTCATGCAGTAAGAACATGAACACATATAAAGGAAGTACTACATGTACACACACAATCCATTCATATAATTTTATGAATATGAACGGAACTTGTATTTTCAATTTATATTTTCTATTGAAGACACTTTCTTATCCAAAGCAACGTAAAGTACATTATAAAAACAAGGAAGCAAATATCTGGGGACTGAACCTTCAGTCTTCAACACAGATGTGGATTTCAGACCCTGTATAGTAAGACATTAAACACATTTAATCTCCAAAGAGTCATCTAATATATGTATTCAAGTACAATTAGAAGCGCAATATTTAAATATTCAAGAAATAAGAGTCATATGCAGTGACAGACAGGTGAACTGACCTGCTGATTTGTGCTGATCTCTGAGTGTTTCTTTTCTTTCTGTGATTGTGATGCTGATGGATTGTGGATTTGCTTCTGTTGTACTGAAATACGGTGTGTTTGAAAAAGAGCTGATAGTTGGAACCTCATCGGTCTTTTTAACTGATGGATGACAGGAAAGATCAACTTAACAATACTGATTCAGATGAATTCACACTGATTTTGATATACAATACATATAATCGTTCATGTAATCTCTGAATTGATGTATTTTATACCAAACACACTCAAGTCTAGCAGAAAATCAGCTCGACAGTAGATGAGTCGACATACAAGATTTAATGAATTGGTCACTCACTCACACTTTTTATGACATTTAATAAAATAAATCACTTACCCTCTGTAACCAGCAACATAATCTCTGAATAGACATCAGTTAAAGACCAATCAGTTAAAGTCCTCTTCACAGCACACCAGTATAGTCCTTCATCCTCTTTTCTCAGATCAGCGATGCTGACGGTGAACACTCTAGCAGTCTTGTTGTCAGTCAGAGAGAATCTCTTGTCTTTAGCTGGAGATCCTGATTCAACCATGATGATTCTGTTTCTATAGTTACACTCGCCTTTACAAAAATACTTTGAATTTGATTCATATCCAGATTCATAGCTGCATCTGATGTCTAGTCTCTCTCCTCTGTGTCCTGTAACTGTTTCTGGAGCACCAACGACAGCTGAAAACAGAAATATCATTATATAGAGTTGTTATGTGTGAACAAAAGCTATAAGAACTGAATAATAACGTACAAATATAATCATTGAATCATCATGCAGTAAAAAACAAAAAACAAAAAACAAAACATGAAATCATGTCAAACTCTGTACAAAAGACCTGAGAGTCTTGAATTCACCTGTACAGATGCTGGAAAAGACGAGCAGAACGACACACATGCTGAACATTTCACTTAAATATGAGACCAAATTCTGTGACAAACATTACAGTCTTTCTCTTTCGTACTGAGTGAAGAAATGGGGCACCTTAATTTCCTTCCCCTTTCTGTCTCTCTAACCACACTGAACTTTACACGACATCATCACAATGACACTGGCAAAACAGTGTGTTCTGTCCATACTGTATATTACACCAATCTAAACAGCACAGCACTTGCATTCATGAGTGTATATTTTATAACATTCAAAGTTTAGCTTCCATAACTGCTCTCAGTTTCTTTAATTAACCTTCAATAGTTCTGGTTCAATTGACCGTATTGAACTTCCGTTTGACGTCAGTCAAACGAAACCACAGACTGAAACTCACCTAGCCATTCTAGTTGATAATTTGCTACATAATAATAGTCAAAGATGCGTGTAGAAAATTTGTGTATTATTATAGATCAACTATAGAGGGTGGGATATGGCACAGCTCTCTGAACTGGGGTCTGTTTCATAAAACAAGCTTACCAAATAAGCCAGGCTTATTTCAGTTAGTCCGACTTATTTTGAACCAAATCAAGGGAAAACAAGTCAGACTAACTGAAATAAACCTGGGGGCTGTTTCATAAAACTAGTTTACCAAATAAGCCAGGCTTATTTCAGTAATTCTGACTTATTGACTGGGAGAAGCGACTAGTCAGCAGAAGAGACGGCAGCGCATGAGTGTTTTGCCTAATACTTTGTTACTAGATCTGTTGTTTAAATTATTACTTACTGCTATAGGAAGGAAAATTTAGTTTTCTACCTATTTCTTCTTTGCTTTTTCGGTTTAGTTTGTATTTTTGATTGCACTTACTTGTTATTGTAAAAACAGCCATCGATCGGCTTAGTGTTATTTGCATTGCTGCCTTCCTGCACTTAATTGCGAATAGTAGTTTCGATTTGAGCAATTGCCCTGCTATAGGCTGCTGGGTGTGCTAATTAGAAGGTGGCCACAGCTGTTTTCACTTGTGGTTTTGCTAGACTGTATTTATTGGATATCTGTGTGCTGACGGAAGTGTTCAGCAGTCGTGTTCAGCCTCTTCGGGTGAAGACCTACGAGGGTAAAGACCAGCGACTTTTACCTGCGTGACTTTAACCGAGCAACGAAACCTACAACGCACTTAAGTGCTTCTTTTATCCTCCCTTTCACACTCTCCTTTTCTGTCCTCTCTTTTCTAAGTCTGTTTGAAAATGTGTTTCCAATACATTCCGGTTGTCTCTCAACCACGCTCTAATATCACACACAGACGGCAACGCAATCTTGCTAACCTGCTTCCTATCTTGACATCTTCTACTGCACCTCTTTCTTTCTCAGTGGGTCTTTGGAATGGTCAGTCAGCTGTTAACAAAGCAGACTTCATTTCTACTTTTTCTTTACAATCCACACTCAGCATCTTGGGCTTGACTGAGACCTGGATTCGTCCAGAAGACTGCCACCCCAGCTTCTCTGGCTAACAATTTCTCTTTCTCTCACACCCCTCATCAAGTTGGCCGGGGTGGGGGCACTGGTCTGCTCATTTCAAACAATTGGAAATACTCTACCCACTCTCCCCTAAGCAATTACAACTCATTTGAATCTCATGCGATTACTGTAACCGCTCCTATAATACTACAGATTGTGGTAATTTACTGCCCCCCGGGCAAATTCTTGGTACCTTCCTAGAGGAGCTGGATGCGCTGCTGTCCTCTTTTGGAGAGGATGGCACTCCACTCTTAGTCTTTGGCGACTTCAGCATCCAACCTTATGCTACAGACTTCCATTCACTCCTAGCTTCATTTGATCTCAAACGACTTACCACTACAAGCACGCACAAATCAGGCAACCAACTTGATTTAATTTACACACGCAATTGTACTGCAGACAACATTTTGGTAGAACCACTACATATCTCTGACCATTTCTTCATTACATTTAAACTACATTTTGCTATCTGTGTGCCACCAACCCCTATACCGGTTACGTTTAGACGAAAGCTACGCTTCCTTTCTCCCTCCCGTCTTTCCTCTGTAGTATCCTACTCTCTTCCCTCACCTACCCACTTCTCATCTCTGGATGTGAATGCAGCTACTGACACTTTATGCTCTACTTTAACCTCTTGTCTAGACGACATTTGTCCTCTCTCCTCCAGGCCAGCACGGGCTGACTCTTCTAACCGCTGGTTATCTGATGTTCTTCGTGAGCATCGGGCCAAACTTAGGGCAGCAGAGAGAAATGGCACAAATCAAAAGATCCGTCAGACCTGAGTAGGTATCAGTCTTTGCTTTCCTCTTTCTCCGCTGAAGTCCACACTGCCAAATCCTCATATTTCCACAACAAGATTAACAGTGCTCCAGACACGTGTAATCTCTTCAGAACATTTAATTCTCTCCTCTGTCCCCCTGCACCTCCTCCCACCACTTCTATAACAGCTGATGACTTCGCCACATTCTTCACAGACAAAACTAGAACAATCAGTAGTCAGTTCTCAGCTCTACACATACAGGACCTCAAACCAACCACATCCACTGCTAAAACTCCCATCTTTTCCTTCTGTCCTCTAGACCCAATCCCCTCACACCTTCTCCAAGCAATCTCTCCCACACTCTTACCAGCACTCACACACATCATCAACACATCTCTCCTAACAGGCACCTTCCCCACTGCATTCAAGCAGGCTCACTGCTCAAAAAACCTTCATTAAACACTTATCTTATAGAAAGCTACAGACCTGTCTCTCTCCTTCCATTCATAGAGAAAACACTTGAACGAGTTGTTTCCAACTAGGTATCATTGTTTCTTTCAGAGAACAACAAACTGGATGCTAACCAGTCAGGTTTCAGACGTGGCCATTCAACTGAGACTGCGCTACTGTCAGTCACTGAAGCCCTGTGAATTGCAAAAGCAGACTCCAAATCATCAGTCCTCATTCTGCTGGATCTATCTGGCGCTTTTGACGCTGTCAATCATCAGGTCCTGCTGTCTACCCTCTCATCTCTGGGCATCACTGGGATTCCACTTCGCTGGTTTGAATCCTATCTCACTGGTAGGTCTCTCAGGGTGGCCTGGGAGGGGAGGTATCCAAAGCACATCAACTGGTCACTGGGGTTTCTCAAGGATCAGTTCTTGGACCCCTCCTCTTCTCCACATACACGACATCACTGGGTCCCATCATACAGGCACATGGCTTCTCCTACCATTGTTACGCTGATGACACACAGCTCTATCTCTCTTTTCAACCAGATGACCCAACGGTAGCTGCACGGATCTCAGGCTGCCTAGCGGACATCTCGGCATGAATGAAAGAACATCACCTACAGCTCAACCTGGCAAACACTGAGCTTCTTGTCGTCCCTGCCACTCCAGCTCTACAGCATGATTTCTTCTACAATTACCCCATCAACTTCAGAAATCTTGGTGTAATCTTTGATGACCAGCTGAACTTCAAAGACCACATTGCAAAGACTGCTCGATCTTGCAGGTTTGCATTACACAACATCAGAAAGATCAGGACATTTCTAACAGAGCATGCTGCACAACTTCTTGTCCAGGCCCTTGTCATTTCAAGGCTGGACTATTGCAATGCTCTTCTGGCTTGACTTCCATCAAGCACAATCAAACCTCTACAAATGATTCAGAATGCAGTGGCATGACTGGTCTTCAACGAGCCCAAAAGAGCCCATGTTACACCTTTCTTTATCTCCTTGCACTGGCTACCGGTTGCAGCTCGCATCAAGTTCAAGACATTGATGCTTGCATTTAGAACAGCCACAGGCTCAGGACCCTCCTACTTCCACTCACTATTATGAATCTACACCCCCTCCAGAAGTCTGAGATCCGCTAGTGAGCGACGCCTCATGGTACCATCACAGAGAGGCTCAAAATCACTCTCCAGAACATTCTCATTCACTGCTCCTGGTTGGTGGAATGATCTTCCACCCCTATCCCGGAATGCTGATTCTCTGACAATTTTCAAGCAACAGCTGAAAACTCATCTCTTTCGACACTACTTGACTTCATCTTAAATTAAAAAAAAAAAAAAAAAAAAAAAAAAAACTTTGTCTTTCTCTTTATTTATTCATTTCCTTTCTAGCATGTACTTGTTTGAACAATGACTGTGACTTGGTATTACGAGCACTTCCTCTGTCTATTTGCATCTTTAAGATTAATTGCTTTATGTATTCCCCAGTTGTAAGTCGCTTTGGATAAAAGTGTCTGCAAAATGACTAAATGTAAATGTAAATGCAAATTTTCACTTGATTTGGTTTCTGAAAGCAAAATTACCATAGCTCAAGCTCAGTCACTGTGGCAACTTATTCTGGTAAACTAACCTGGTCAGGAGCAGGCTAACTGTCAGGCTAAGCTGAGCTCCTCTAACACTGACCAATAGGAACACATCGATATTACCACTGTCTTATTAGTCCAAAAATAAAAG
The DNA here is from genome assembly GCA_039654775.1 of Spinibarbus caldwelli. NCBI lineage: Eukaryota > Metazoa > Chordata > Actinopteri > Cypriniformes > Cyprinidae > Spinibarbus > Spinibarbus caldwelli. The sequence goes on along the minus strand of CM077225.1, from coordinate 38,067,345 downwards.
TATACAGAAAATACACCCTAAATAATCAAATAAATAAAAAGAAATATGCTACAACCAACTGTATTTAATGTATTGTGCCCAAAATGTAATGACCTTTTTTTAAGATATATGAAAACATTTTAACATAGTTGCTACTTGAGCATTCAGTTGATCAGCAGTTTCTAGCCATGCAGCCTTTCTCTCTGATTTTAAGTCAGCTGTACCTTTTATAGTTATTAGAACATTAAAAGATTACAATCTAAAATTGCTCTTTAAAGCATTAAAGCATTAAAAACACTAAATTAAAAGTTAAAATAACTTAAAAGTTAAGAGGAACACACATTTAACTAATTTGAGCTAGCATGGCTGTAGCTTACATTTGATTTACAGTTACTGCTATCATAAAAAAAAAAATAATAATAAATAAAATAATACACTTATATGCAGGATTAAAATTCTACATGTGTCACATTTAATGTCCAACAACAAATATTTTAGCAGAATGCATATTTTATTCATATTTTTATTCACTATTATTCTATTCTACTCCGTCTGTGTTGCGCGCATGCGCTCAGCAGCGCTCGTTCGCTCGCGTAAGCCTCACCCACTCCTGACAGCAAAATGGATATGTCTGCATGACTTTCTAACATTTACAGATTTAAACATATACATGTGACTTGTCAGTTATGCACTGAGGAAAACACAATGTCTCAAATGCATCAAACAGCACAAATATTTGCTGTTTGCCATGGTGGATCGATTTGACATCAAGGGCTGTTTAAGAATAAGCGTGCACATCAAATTATCCTGACTCATTGAACCTGGATCGAATTAGTGAGATTGCATGAACTTAAAATGTTGTTAATGAAATCGCTTTAGTCCCAACTGATTTGTTAGGTTATTTCAAGTCAGGTTTTGGACTTTAATCCCCGCTTTTCTTAGCGTCTTTTATGAAACAGCCCCCAGGCTTCTTTGGTAAACTTGTTTTATGAAACAGGCCCCTGCACTAGTTACTTTTTATTAGCTTTATTGAACTGTAGATGAGGTGTAGTAAACACAATGCAATTAGTAACTTTCTAAGTTCTAAGTAACTTTCCTTGTTAGTAACATTTTCCCCCGGTTTCACAAACAAGGCTTAAGCCTAGTCCTAGACTAAAATGTAAGTCTGAGCTGTTTCAACTGAAATAAACTTGCACTGACTTATCTTAAAACACATCAGTGCCGTTGTTTTATCTCAAGATGCACACCAGTAATGTTTTTTTTTTTCTTTTTTTTTTCTAAGGCACATTTATAAAAATTACTTAAATGTCCTTATTGAACAATGGCCTAATCTTGGCTTAGTCTAAGCCCTGTCTGTGAAACCGGGCCTATGTATATTATAAAATACTCATAAAAACTCACAAGAAAAGGAAAAAAATGATTAATTGAAAATATGTAGATTGTACCAATTGTATTCTTTTTTTTCACTTGTAACATCAGTGCAAATGTCTGTGGGAGAAGTTTTGACAGTCTTTTTTTTATGTTTGATCACTGAATATGTCGGGCTGTCGTTTGTCTTGATGTTTTGTGGATGTGTCACTGTTGAGTAGATCAGTTCTGTTCTGCTGTCTGTTGTTGGTTCAGGCGGCTTCATATTGGCATAATAATCACAGTCTGTATCTGTCACCTGATTGGTGGAGTGCGTGTGACTGGGGTTTGAATCAGGCTGCTGATTGATTACTGTGGCATAAACAGTAGAGACTTGTGGGCGGGTGTTGAGGTGTGATGCAGATGTCTGATTGGATGAAGATGCTGCGGCGATGACATCACTGTTTGGAATCTCCTCATACACACGCTCAGTCTGAAAAACAACATGTACAAAAATTATTTACAAGTTTATATAGATAGTATTCACCGCTCATCAATAAATGTGTTTCTAATCTTCTACGGGTAAAGATTAGATCACCCACCTGTGTATTGTGCTCCACATTTTGCTGAAATAAAGCTGAAAGGTGCATGAAAAGAGAGAAAAGATTTAGTCAAACCAAATCAAAAAAGGACTTTATAATCACAAATAAACTGTTACCTGTCCCAGATTTCCTTTTCCTCTTTTTCAGAATGAGGAACGTTCCAGAACACAGAACCAGAACCAGCAGAACCGAACCCAGACCGCCAGCGACAGAATACAGATCTGTACACAACATTAAACACAAAACAACACAGTACTGATTCTGATTATACTGTTAAATAAATAATAACAATCTTAAAATTGACATAAATGATTTTGATTATTGTAATATTCAAAATTCTAAAATATTGGAAATGCATTGCTGTTATATTCTGTAACCAAAGTGAAACTGCAATGTTAAACCTCAGTCCTCTGAGGAAAATGATTCTGCCTATGGCTAATGTGAAACCAGATTAACCACGTGAAAACTGATGTGTGCATCACTTTGATCAGGTTCATGAGCTACAAGAGTTAAAATGTGACTCAAATGTTCAAATCAATCACTTTTCTCCAAAATATATTACATAATAGGTTTTTTGCAATCACGTGATTCTGATGACGCGCGAAATGCAGCTGGAGGGCAGGAAGAGATTTTTCCCCATAGGAATCAGTAGCAGAAACTCAAAATGCCTGTGTTTTTCATTGTTTATGAATGCTTAAATCGGTCAAACCGAGAAAACACAAGGAGTTTTTATCGTGTACGAAAATGTGTTGTTCATAAGGGAGGAAAAGTCAAGAAATTGACTGAAAAACACAGGAAAAAGTGTCTTGTAAACCTGTCTCTGCGGTCGGGAGGAGCTGAGTCAGATAATACTCGTGTGTGCAAATGGTTAATATAAGATATAATAATATATTATGATATTAATAAGACATATATAAATAGATACAAGGTGACACAGTCCGAATTCACTCAATGCTAAATGCCACACGTAGACACGATGTAAATAAGATATTATTTGCAGTTCAGAGAGCTTCACTGATTATAAAGGAACCGTGAGATTGCGATAAATTGAAGTGAGTGACAGCTTTTTAGTGATTACATGGACGAGCTATTTGCTCATTTTCTAAGCGGGATTCACGGGATTCACTTTCGAAATTGCTTGTTTGCAATCAGGGTAAGTTGCTTAGCCTATATCCACTGCCTCAATGGCATGCAAGTATTTCAATTTAGTTAAAAAAATCGCTCCTCTTTATAACATAAGGATCATGTAACATATGTTGTGTTTTTCTGTTTACTTTCTCTTGTTATAGCGCCTAAACCAGTACAGTACGGACATTCCTCTATCTCATCCATTCTCTTTTTTCTGTGACTCCTGACACTTTGCTGTATACAGGGTTTGTGTACGTGGGTTCTGTTAGCAGCACGTAAAGCAAAACTTTTATTCAGCCTAGAAAGCGAGCAAATAGCACTTCTACATAATCACTAAAAAGATGTCACTCCAATTTATTGCAATCTCACAATGTTCCGTTATAATCAACGAAGCTCTCTGAACTGCAAATAATATCTTATTTACATCGTGTCTACGTGTGTCGTTTAGGATTGAGTGAATTCTGACTGTCTCACCCTGAATGCTTGAGAGATGGCAGACCTGGATTATCTATTTATATCTGTATTAATATCTTAATATATTATTATTAGCCTATATCTTAACCATTTGCACACACGAGCATTATCCGACTCTCTCCTCCCGACCGCAGACGCAGGTTTACAAGCCACTTTTTCCTACGTTTTTCAGTCAATTTCTTGACTTTTCCTCCCTTATGAACAACACATTTTCGTACATGATAAAAACTCCTTGTGTTTTCTCGGTTTGACCGATTTGAGCATTCATAAACAACGCAAAACATAGTCATCTTGAGTTTCTGCTGCTGATTCCTATGGGGAAAAATCTCTTCCTGCCCTCCAGCTGCATTTCGCGCCACAGCAATGAAGTCATGTGCAAACAACCTATCAAACAGGGGACCGTTGCATTGTGGGTAGTGTAGTTTGTGTGCTTACTAGTGTTTGGCTGATCGAGATGACCTGCTGTATTTCCTGTCATTGTTCTTGTCATTTCACTTTCTGTTTGAAGTGTCTCTGACAGAGAGAAAAAAAAAGTGAAATGTGAACGTACAGTTCACAATTAATAATGAACTGATACTTTGGATAAACTTGTTTGTCAGATGCATGAGTGCAAATGTTAAGACATCATGGAAAACCCATGTAATGTAATGCTGTGCTCATGTCAAAAGATTTAATTACTAAATTATTTTATTTTGATTCGTTCACAGTCTCATAAACTGTAGAACCAAGAAACAGCTGGAAGAAACACTGGTTGTAATAAAATGACATATCAAGCATTCAGTTTTTTTGACATTTGAATCAAAATGGCAGGTGTTGAGGCCATCTGCCATATTGGTTTACTTTTTACAGAAGTTGAGGTGTTGATGAAATTCAGAGTTTTCATGTTTGAGCAAGTTTGAGACATGAACTTTCAAATCAGAACTAGCTGAAAACTTGTAACTACAGTAATTGCACCACTATCATGAATGCAGCATTAAAATGTGTACAGAAGCTTTGCTGTCTCTGTATTCAAGATAATCAGACTAACTGATTATCTGGGGCAGTCGTGGCCTATTGGTTAGAGAGTCAGACTTGTAACCTGAAGGTTGTGGGTTCGAGTCGCAGGTCCAGCAGGGATTGTAGGTGGGGGGAGTGAATAACCAACACTCTCTTCCACCCTCAATACCACGACTGAAGTGACTGAGCTTGAGCAAGACCCTCAACTGCTGCCCACTGCTTCGTATGCACATGCACTTGGATGGGTTAAATGCAGAGCACAAATTCCGAGTATGGGTCACCATACTTGGCCACATGTCACTTCACTTTCACTATTAATGCTTTGATTGAAATTATGACTTAAATTATGTATGTAAACACAGTGACTTCACATTAGCAATGGTTTTTACAAAAATGCATGTGTGTAAAGATATCTGAGGGTGAAGTCTCTCTGTGTGTGTGTGTGTGTGTGTGTGTGTGTGTGTGTGTTCAGGTACCTGTGCTGGTGTGGTCAGTACTGGTGTTTGTATATGGGTGAATGGTGGAGGTTGAGATCTGGACAGGTCTTGTTTTTTGTGGAGCTGAGAAACAACATCACATTGTTTAAATCAAACAAATATACTAATAAAACAATTATTAACTACAGCATGAAACATAAACACAGTGAATGAAACAGACTGTTCAGTACTGAATATCAGGCACCTCTGATCACATTCAGCTGGACTAGTTTATATTCTCCCCATCCAGCTCCACAGCAGTACAGTCCAGCATCTGCCATCCTCAGGTTTCTGATGGTCACTGTAAATGATCTCATCTGATGATCGTCCCACAGAAAGAATCTGCCATCAGACACTGATGACTCTCCTCCATATGATTTTAGTATAAGATTATTATCTTTGTATTGTCCCTTGTAGAAGTATTTGTAAGAGTTTTCGTATCCATTATCATAAGGACACTCAATAGTCACTTGTTCTCCTTCTCTTCCTCTCGCTGTAATCTCCACACACTGTGAACTGCTCACTGCAGAAACACACACATACACACACACACACACTGCTTCACTCATACTTTTAGACAATAAACACTTTTTATGTATTTGTAAAATGTATATTAAAAAAAATGAATTAAAAGTTTTTGTGCACTTACCCATCAGTAGAAACCCAGAAATCGTCAGTGGGAACTTCATTTCTTAATCGTCTGAGTTCAGAAAATCTGAATGACTTTCTTAAACTCAATAATACTGTGAATACTGCTCTCTTCTATTGATGTAGAGGAAAATATTATATTTGTTGCTGTTCTCACGTGATGAGAGTCAAACACTAGTGCTGACGGACTGTGTGTCTGTGTTTCCATTTGATGTTGGGGACGTGTGAAAAATGACCAGGAAATTAGCCGTGAACTCACAAACCACAGCCTGTTTCCTGTCTGTTTCTGTTCTGCCTTTAATACTTTCGAGTGTTTTTCTGTTGCCCTTTTGCTTATTTTGGCTATAAAAAATGACCGTGATTTTAACGGTAAAAAACTGTGAAAAAGCTACGGTAAAAACCTGTTAAATGGTTAACGGTAAGTTCCCCTAATATATTCGGTGAAAAACTGTAATAGACATTTCAGACAATTTTACGGTGAAATACCGCTTTTGGAAGTGAAAAAGAATGTAAAATTTACAGGGAAAAACCGTAAATTGACGTTCCCAGAATTCCCTGCATTGCATTTCAAATTTTGTTTGAATTTGATGTTTTTTCTTTGAAATAATTAGGTTTCTTCTTAGTTTTTTCTTATCAGTTATGTTAATTAGGGTTGTATGTTACATCTAATGTTGTTAAATTAATGTTTATTGCATATTTCAGTTTAATGAGTCTCACCATGATAGTGTTTAGTGTTTGTGTGAATGACACTGTGCACTTTCTATATATGTTATTATTTAAAATCTGCTTGTGATGGGCTTTGTTTCATCATGTGACTTTCTCATCACCACCTGCATTTGGTGGTTATCAGTGTAATACAAATGTACAAAACAGATTTCAGTACTTCAATAGGTTGGTATATTAACATTATATCAGTTAATGAAATTACGGTATTTAACTGTAAATTTAAGTTAAAACCGTAAAACCTAAAACGTTACTACCGTATATTTTACGGTACAATTCTGGCAACCACAGCTGCCAGTTTTTTACCGTAAATTTTATGGAATTTTTTTTACAGTGTACAAAGAAAAAAAAAATATATATATATATATATTTTTTTTATATATCAAAACATGTTAACTACACGTTAAGCATAAACCACTTAAAATGTCAAACATTTCACAGAAAATCAGAGGAAATAACAACAGAGATCAAAATTTTGTTCTAACAACAGAAATACTTTTTATTTTTTGTATTTTTTTGTATGTGAGCCTTTTACCTAAGACAAATTTGTACCACTGGTTGATAGACAATAAAGTTTTTGAATCTTGAATCTTGAATCTTAAAGCTCATTATTCTGATTGAAAAAGTGAAATGAGAAATTCTTCTTAGGGTTTTTCTGTGGTAATCTGCAAAGATGCTGCTGTTTACAGAAGCTATAAATAATCCAGAATATTGCTTGAAAATTAAAGTCACATTTTCACTATCATGATATCATATAATTTAATTTAATCTACAGTCATGGAAAAATAAGAATTAGTTAATTAACAGAGAAAATAACTCAACCAAAGTGAATCTATTTACATTTTTAACATATGAATATGACCATTCACACGACTCAAAATACTGAAAATCAACACAGCCACTGTCTCTTTTCATCATCATCATAATGCTGAGCAAGAGATAAAACCCTGACTGTGTTTTAGGGAAACTGCTAATGCAATTACAGCTGTATGCCATTTTAATCAGTTTCTGAAGACTCACCTGTTCATAAATCACTGGATAAAACTCTTCGATGGAGGATGACAGCAGACCCACGCAAGATATCAGCATTAGTCTTGATTAGATACTTACTTCTATAAAACTCCTTATAATTTAATTCAGCGCTCATGCATGTCTCCCTAAACCCAACCGAATGCAGTCTTCAGTCTTCTGTTTAAAACATTACCTTTATTCTTCTTTATCTTCCGTACAGCCAGTATAACCAATGGAAGTCCAATCAGGAGTAAAGTCAAAGCCTCCGCAGAGATGATAATCACAAATGAACCTGAAACAAACAAGAGGAAAACACTGTCTGAAACACTGTAAAAACAGAAACAACCACCAGAATCAGAACAGAAATGGGCTTACAGAATGAATAAATTAAAGTCTTGGATGAAATTTGACAGCTATAAAACTTATTGAAAGTTATGTTGCCATGACAACCATCCATCAAAGCTTTCACTTCCTGTTCTGATGAACAAGTGTTACATTAAGTTCACTTTGTGTGAGATAAGTATAGTGCAGAGGCATGTGTCAGGTGAAGACATCTAGGGTAAATGACAGACATAGCGAACAAATATGAAAGAGCAGAAGCTGATCTGGCCTGTTCATGACCTCGAGGCTAGATTATTGTAATGCTTTACTGGGTGGTTGCTCTGCACGTTTAATAAACAAACTCCAGCTGATTCAAAATGCAGCAGCTAGAGATCTTACTAGAACCAGGAAGTATGACCACATTAGCCCGGTTCTGTCAACACTGCACTGGCTCCCTATTAAACATCGTATACATTTTAAGATCTTGCTAATTACCTATAAGGCCCTGAATGGCTTGGCACCTCAGTATTTGAGTGAGCTCTTATCACACTATAGTCCTTCACGTCCGCTGCGATCTCAAAACTCTGGCCATTTGATAATACCTAGAATATCAAAATCAACTGCGGGCGGCAGATCGTTTTCCTATTTAACGCCCAAACTCTGGAACAATCTACCTAACACTGTTCGGGAGGCAGACACACTCTGTCAGTTTAAATCTAGATTAAAGACCCATCTCTTTAACCTGGTTTACACATAATACACTATCGCATTTCTATAATTCAAATCCGTTAAAGGATTGTTAGGCTGCATTAATTAGATCAACCAGAACTGGGAACACTTCCCAAAACACCCGATGTACTTGTTACATCGTTAGAAGAATGGCATCTATGCTAATATTAGTCTGTTTCTTTCTTATTACGAGGTCACCGTAGCCACCAGATCCAGACTGTATCCAGATCAGAAGGTGGATCAGCACCTAGAGATGACCTCTACAGCCCTGAACGTCAGCGGAGACCAGGACACCTAGATGAGCCCCAGAGACAGATGTCCCTGTCTCCTAGACGGCCATCGGGACAAGACCACAGGAACCAGATGAGTCCTCTGCACAATCTGACTCTGCTGCAGCCTAGATTTAAACAGCTGATTTTGTCTGGCCAGAGGAGAATGACACTATTTCGACATACTATTTCCCCGTCTAAATACTGCAAAGCTGATTTAAAGCCACCCAGCTTTATATCAAGCTGATGTAAAGTTGCTTTGACACAACTTGCATTGTTAAAAGCGCTATACAAATAATAGTGACTTGATTTGACTTGACTTGACTGTTGAGGAGATGTGATGATCTGTGATTGTGATGATGCTGGATTGTGGCTCCATGTCTGATGTGCTCAAATGGGGCGACGTATTTGATAATGAGCTGATCATTTGATCTGAGAGTAAATACAGACTGAGCTGTTATACTGACACACACTGTTAACCCTTGCTGTAGAAAAATGGCCAAATTCTGACAATAACATACCACTTTCTATTAAAACAGTAATGTGTGTGCGTGAGTGCGCACTTGGATGGGTTAAATGCAGAGCACAAATTCCGAGTATGGGTCACCATACTTGGCCACAAGTCACCTCCTTTATTTTTTTATTTTATTATTATTATTTTTTTTTTTTTGTTCAGCGCCACTTTTGTGCTTTCTATTAACCATTTTCTTATCTATTATTTTTTGCAGATATCTCCAACAACTGACTTTACAACCTATTTATTATTAAGAATTTGATTGTCATACACAAAAATGTCATTAGTCTGAGTAAATTGTACCATTAATAAATTGTGACTGTGCAAGTAGTGTAGTAATTTAGGAGGTGAAAATACTGTGAAACTGCATACATACAAATGGCATGAAATTCGAAAGCATAACAACTGAACGTCTATGAAATGTCAGTCAATAAAGCATTTTTTTTTTTTTTTTTAAATAATGGCACTTAAATTTTTGAACTAAAATATTATTGCAACCATATAGTCTATGAACAAATGAAAATGCATATTTTTCAATTAAATAAATATTAGAGAGTGTGGGCCGCTTCCACTAGAAGTCACTTTTTTTTTTTTATGTTTTTTTTTTTTTTTCCCTCGATTTAACAGCATTCACTTAATAGTGAGAGACATCTTCCCTCAGATAGATTCAGTGTTTTCTTGACTTGCTAAATGTTGGGTTCATGATCAATAAGTTGTTTGAATTTGCCCAAACTGATTTGTCAAAATCAAAATGTGGATGGTGGAAGGGAACAGCCATTAGCACAAGTCCCGCTTGCTGTGAAGCGGGAGCAGCCGGCAGACTGGTGGTCAAATGGCATATGCCTGAGAATATGGGACAAACTGTTTTCTGTAGGCTATAGCTTTCATACAGGATGCTTCTTTGATGCCTTAAATATCGGACGATTCCATATTATACGGAAGAGTTGGCAACCCTAGTCATCATTAACCTGCAGGCTGCACTCTGCGAGTGGGGCTGTGAGAAAATAATAAATAAAAAGAGTGGGGCTGCTGTGAGTGCAGGCAGTCTAGGAACAGCAATTATTTTTCAACCCCAGTGGCATGACAACACCGGCCCTCATAGCCAAAAAAACAAACCAGCCCACCGGGAATCCTCCTGCTGCTCCCGATTAGTCAATCCGGGCCTGCATAGAGCATATTAAAGTAAAATACAGTGAGACCGGAAGATGAACTGACCTGTTGAGGAGTTGTGCTGATCTGTGATTGTTTCTTTTCTTTCTGTGATTGTGATGCTGGTGGATCGTGGATTCAGTTCTGTTACTGTATATATAACCATGGATTATGAAGTAAATTAACTTTTATATAATAACATGAACAACTGCTTTTGACCTGTTTCTGTGTAAATTTCTAATATAGGTCAGTTTGTAGAAATCACATTAGTCACTTACCATGTTTAACAATCAACAAAATCTCTGAATAGACTTCTTTAAAAGGCAAAGGCCTCTCCACAGCACACCAATATAGTCCTTCATCCTCTGTTCTCAGATCAGTGATGCTGACGGTGAAAACTCTGGTCCTCTTGTTATCAGTCAGAGAGAATATCTTGTCTTTAGCTGGAGATCCTGATTCAACCATGATGATTTAATTTCCAAAGTTATACTTGCCTTTACAAAAATGCTTTGAATTTGACTCGTATCCAGATTCATAGCTGCATCTGATGTCTAGTCTCTCTCCTCTGTGTCCTGTAACTGTTTCTGGAGCACCAACAACAGCAGAAAACAGAAATATCATTATACAGAGCTGTTATGGATGAGATATTATCAGACCAGAATAATAACTTTGACAACACAAATGAGACTGAAGGTCATGCAGAAACAGAGGAAAACAAGAGAACATTTTAAACTCTGCACAAAAGCTTGCAGAGTCTCAAACCCACCTGCTTTAGTTGATTGGCATGTCACCATATTCTAATTTGTTGAGATAGTGAATTGGTGGGTTTTTGTTAAATGTGAGCCAAAATCGTCACAATTAAAAGAACCAAAGACTTCAGTCTGTGTGCATTGAATTTATTTAATACACGAGTTTCACAATTTGAACAGAATGTTGAATTACTGAAATAAATGAACTTTTCCATGACATTCTAATTTATTGAGATGCACCTGTATATATATATATATATATATATATATATATATATATATATATATATACAGGTGCTATACTGACAGTTTGATCCAGATCAAAACCAATATTTTTTTTTTTTTTTGAACAATTTATTTTCAAGATTTGATCCAATCTGAAAGTCAAAATCCGAAGAGATTACTTTTGACCAACTGGACCCTGCTGATAGATCTTAAGCATATCTAAAGCATCTTTTTCCAATGATGACAATTCAATGTGTTTCCAAACAAAATATGTATTATTTCTCTAACTGCACCATTTAAGTTGCAAATATTTCATAATTTCACAGTAGACGCCTGCTGTCTTTAATGCCACAGTTCAGCAAGGCCACAGTGAAGGTTTGAGACAGATTGTTTTCTTATGATGTCATTGCCCTGATTAGCCACTCCCTAATTAGTGAACATCACTCAGATAAAGTGATCATATTTACACCCATTTTACATTTATTACACTTACAACATTATTTAAGACTACTGTACCATTTTCAAAGTTTATGCAACATTTATATTTGATAAAAGTTTAAAAGCAAAAAAAGAGGGGTGTTTGATTCTTTGTTGATGAGGCTTCAGTGTTCAGTCCACTGTTTGATGAATACTGTGATAGATGGACTATTCTTGAACTCCGTAAGATTTTAATGTAAGTTTCTTATCTTTGTATTGTCCCTTGTAGAAGTATTTGTAAGAGTTTTCATATCCATTATCATAAGTTCATGAATTAAACAGAAACAGAAGTTAATGAATTACAGATCCTCTTGAACTCACCCATCAGTAGAAACACAGAGACTGTTGATGAGAAGCTCATTCTTCTGGTCACATCAGTCTGACAGATATACGAGTGACCGTCAGCAGCTCCACAAATGACTCTTCTATGAGTGAACAGTCAAATAAATGACTGTTTGCTGCTCGTCACCTGTGGTGAGAGTTAAACAACATATGACCTGTACGACTGTGAGGAGTGTTATGTGAGCAAATGCTTCTGTTAATCAGGAAATGAGCTATGTAATAGCAGAGCTATGCAGATGCGTACTTCAGTAAACATAATCCTTTGTGCCTGATGAAACAGCTTGAGCCAGTAAAAACTCTGTGTGCTCCTTAATAACAAAGATAACTTTCAGAGTTTTCTTAAATGTGACTTAAGTGTTTCAGCATCTGATCCCTCTCCACACTGAACTCTGATGAAAATATAACAGTGACCAAACTAAAGCAACATATTACATGTCAGTCAGAGAGATCTTTATTGCGTCACTGAGAATGAAGACAAAACAAGATGCAGGCAAAATGACACAGATTCTGAAGTGAAGCTGCTGAACTCATTGTTCTGATCAAGCGATTGAGGTTTAGCTGGTTAGTGAGGTCCATTTTAGCCCCTGCTGGTAGAAGTTGTAGCTACACCATCTGACTATTTGCAACATTTAAAGGCGCAATAGGTGATTGTCTTCAGAAAGATTTTTTGTTATGCTGGTTGAAAGTCTCTTCACATCCCGATAGCAATCATTAAGTTAAGTGGTCTAAATGTGTTTATCTGTATTTATATATTTTGTGAAAGGCATAGGACCAAGAAATGTGTGTTCAAACAAAACGCTCTGAGCATTTTAATTGTCTTTACTACCTGCCTGTCAATGTATGTATTAGCATACCTCTGCGCAGACAGGATACGTCATCAGCGCGTTCACGCACGCTGTGCAGACAGAGTGTAGCAGACAAACATCAAAAACCCAATCTTCCTTCCTGGTATTGTAGTACGTTTACTAACTGTACTATACTGTACTAATGTCTCACTTAGCGCACTTTAATGCCCTTTGTATGGAACATATACGCTCGCTTCGAACTGGAATCATGGCGGAATATCCGGTGATGTCCACTTCGCAGGGCACTTACGGTCAAATAGAACAAACGTCGAATGTGATAAGATATACATATGAAATGTGCAGAGCGGGGGGCGCAATGACTGGAATTGAGAACCGATTCAGGGGGCGTGGCTTTGGACGCAGAGAGGGTGGGGCGTTCACTTTCAGTGCTATCAGGCTAAAGTTAGCATTTTCCAAGATCTCCTACTGCACCTTTAAGTGGTCGAGGTTAGCTGGTTAGCAAGAACCCGCTAGCACCTAGTCCTGCTTATTAAAAAAGTTTAATTTGGATTAGAAAGATCTGGATTTGAAAATCACATGTTTTTCTATCCAGGATCAGTAATATGTCTTACATTTGTGCTGGTTTTTCAAAGCAACATTGGATTGGATCACGCTGATCCAGATACACACTTTTTCATATTACCAAATTCAGATTTGGTGTTGTTGTTATTGTTTTTGAATAATATAGGCACAAAAGAGCACAATACAAACATCCCGTTCCATTTCTTTTTTTTCTCTCTTTCTTTTTTTTAAAGACAGTCAGAGCCCCTCATCATTTGAGGCACGCAACTAAAAACTACTTTTAAGTGGTTCATCTCTGATGACTGTCATTATTATAGAGTGGTAAATGACCTGATGATGATGATTATTTTATTTTTTTTTAATGTTTGGGGCATTATTTATGGTTTATTATATGTAGCCTAATGTCTGCTTCTACTATAATGGTTAAACGAATCAAGAGCCAAATAAAAATATAAATGTGTGTACATATTATATTTGTTGATGAGGCTTCAGTGTTCAGTGCGGTGTTTGATCAATACTGTGATAAATGGACTCTTCTTGAACAGAATCAGCTGTGAGACTCTGATAAATGTGACTCTGTCTGCTGGCGTTCAGTTGTGTGTAGATCTGATCTGGATTCACACTGTTTCTCACTGCAGCAGCAACATTGATGTAGTCGAGATCTGTGTAGACTGTTTCTGTGTTTGCAGGTCTGTTCACTACAAATCCATCATCACTTTGAGCTGTGTGTGAGTTTGAGACCACAGCTGGGTTTCTGTTCTCATTAGCATTCTGTAAATTGGAAAAAGGAAATGATCGCTTCATCATCATTCATCATCACTGAGCAAGAATGTGAACCCTAACTTGAGGAGAACTAAAGTTCATGACGCAGTTAATTATAGAAATGTTAGGGCGAAGATGATCCTGACTCATCTCTTTTCTTCTCTTTTCTGTCAGATGAAGCCCTTCAGCAGAAGAGGAAACAAAACCTGTGAAAGATAAATATTACATTACTTATAAAACCTCTATGTTAGCTTGAATCCAGTGTCACAGTCTCTAATGTTCTGTTCAGTCCAGCAAGAACCTGACTAAAAAAAAAAATTAAAAAATTAAAAATTAAAAAAAAAAAAATTCTGAAGACAAAGAAAAAATTAAATCCAAATTTAAAAAAAAAAATTATAATAATAATTATAATTGTTCTGAATTATTAGATCTGATTTCATGTACACTGAAAAAAAAAAAATGAAGCAACAATTGAATATGATTTTTTTTTTTTAAGTAGAAAGACAAAACTAGTATTTACTTGTAAACATACTCCAATAACATTTGTTTTATTTACACCTTCAAAAATCAGTTTTGCTCAGTGTAGATTTTCCATCATTAGAGAATGTAAAGGGCAGAAGCATCTGAATTCACTGGTGAAACGTCAGAAATGTAGATTTTATTCATTCATTATTACCATGTCTTTTTCTTCCATACGTCCACAATAAGCAATACAGCACAGATCAGGAGCAACACCAAACCTCTAGCAGTGATGATGATGATGACGAAAAAACCTGAAAATACAAAACATAAAATAAACCACTCTGTTGTTTCACATAATTAAATGAAAGACATTTACACGAGCATATGAGCATATTCCTCATGCAATAATAATAATAAGCATTTATTTATTTTGTACAGCAAAAAGCAAAGCACTTTAAAACAAAACAAAACATTCTGAGCTCTGATGAATCTAACACTTGGGCTGCAGCAAACCAGCATTACCACAACAGTCAAAAGATGTTTTTCTTTTATGTTTAATCAATCTGTGTGCTTTATTTTAAGATCCAATTCTCGCTATTATCAAAACATTAACTATGACTTTTGCCTCAGTAAACTCCTAATTTGCTGCTTATTAGTTGTTAAGTTTAGGTATTGGGTAGGATTAGAGGTAGAATATGATCATGCGGAATATGTGCTTTATAAGAACTAATGGTTTCACTTTATTTTGATGGTCCCTTTAACACATTTTGTTGACTATAAGTATTATTGCACCTACATGTCTACTAACTCTCATTAGAGTGTTAGTAGAGTGTTAGTAGAGTGGTAGGGTTAGGGTTAGAATAAGTTGACGTACTTGCAAAGTTACTTATAGTCAGTAGAATGTCTTTTGAGAGATTATCACAATAAAGAGTTAGCAGATATGAAGCAGGCAGTCTACTAATATTTTAATGAGAGTTAGCTGACATGTAGGTGCAACATTATTTAGTGTCAATAAAATGTTCAAAAGGGACCATCAAAATAAAATGTTACTGTAATAAACAGTCAATATGTTAATAATAGGCCTGCTATTGAGCAACTAGCTAATAGTGAGAATATGTCCCTTTACTAAAGTGTTACAAACACAAGACAGAGGGGAGGGGGGAGTTAAAACAAGACAGAAAATAGCTTATTACTTCAAAACTGTTATGTTTTTAATGTAAAAATCTTGATAACATTATAAGTGGACCACAGAGAACAGAACAAAAACAAAAAAACACAAAAAACAAAGGCAGTTCATGACCCTTTTAAACAACAAATTAGAACTAAAGATCAGAGCCTACACATCAGTAGAAACACACAAGCCTTTCTTGAGAAGCTCATTCTTGCAGTCACATTGAATGTTCATTTGATGCTTGTCTCATGACGAAGGTCAAACAATTGAGCCAACACACAATGTCTGTGTCTATGTATGATGTTGAGGGGTATTGTGTGGAAATGCATCTGGGTGGTAATCAGGAAATCAGCTCTGAACTTTACCGCTGTACACTGACCACAGGCAGTTTCCTCTGTGCAGTGGTTTTGCAGAATGCATATACACATTCATCATTCATTAGTGTTTTATATGCATACCTCAAATATTTTTTTATGACAGAATGAAAAGTACACACTTCAAGAAACCTATTCCTTTTTGCCTGAATACAAGTATTGAAGTGATTGAAGTGAAGTGATACTTGTATGTGGCCTTTAATGCCAAAGGAATTTTATCTACTTTCCTTCAGTGCAACCACAGTGTGTTTCATCAGCTCATTCTTCTCCATACTGACCTCTGATGAACAATTGAAAATAACACAGTTACTAAACCAAAGCATATATACTACGATTCCATACTGTACATCTTTATTGCATCACCAAAGCTGAATAAAAAAACAAACTCATTTGTTAAATTGTTAAGTTGGCTGTCCTGTGAACTCGCTGTTCTTGTAAAGTGGTTGAGGTTTAGCTTGTTAGCAAGGTCCTGTTAGCCCCTGCTGGTAGATGTCATAACTACACCATCTTTCTTTACTGACATCTATTTAAAACAATTTTCAAGATGTACCTTTTTGTGAAAAAAGCTTTTTGAAGACGAAATGTCGTCTTTACCTAAATCCTAAAAAATGTAAAATGTACATTTTTCAGTTACTCAATTTATTGGTAATTTATAATAAATTGATATACCACGTGCGCCTTTGCATTATGCACAATGAGCACAGCATAATGGATGGTAGGAGAAGAAAGTTTGTTTTTCTGAGGTGAGAGATATTTTCATTATACTAATAACATTAAAATAATGAAACTGACAAGTAGCCCGACAACATCTTATCTGACCACAGATACTGAATCAGGACAACACGTTTTTTTCTCTCTTGGGTGTGGCTCAATTTGAGGCTGGTCACAAATGACTTTTTGTCCAAAAAAGTGTGTTATTTTATTGCTTCCAATCGCGTCAGAGCCCACAAAATGCCAAATCGTAAACAATATACACGTTTGATATTTACAACTCTTGATCAGCTGCCTCTGATGTGATACTCACAATAGCCAATGAGAGAGAGCAAGCTTCACCAACTGGATGTTGCGTGCTTCTACAGCTCAAACTTGTTAACCACAAACATGCCACAAAAGTGCAGTATTGAGAAAGATCATATTCGTTTTTCTCCTGTTTTTCTTCCCGTAAAACAAAACTCATTCAAGGAGAACCAGCTGATGACGTTGATCGCCCTCCATTTGTTTTTCTTCACAAGTCATATTTGATCTTGTGAGTCTCCATGAGATCTCGTCTCACAGTGAAAATGATACTACGTGCCCTGTCCCAAATCGCACCCTAAACTCTTACGTTTTTCCTCTGATTCCACACTTTTGTGACGTAATGCCACTTTGACTGTCAAAGGGAGCACTCGCAAGCACCCTTCTGAAAGCTATAACAACGAATAGGACACCTTACAGTCTCGTGGACTTAACAGAAACACGCACGCAGCACCCATTGTAAGTCCACAAGACTGTAAGTGCACATGAAGTGTACATTTGGGACAGGGCCTACATTCGGCAGGTGTGTGATCTCGCAGTCTGGCTGAATCGTGTAGCATGTGCATTCAGAGGATTATAATGTTAAACGTTAGTTTAAACTGTCCTTAAGTCTGTTGTCTCCGCCAGTTTTAAAATCTATTAAATATCGGTTTTAAAACAGCTTTCATGCATGTCTTTCAAAGTAAAAGTCCTGCATCAGAAAAATACAAAATGACTGTTGTTGTTTCTTTGACCACACACTCCTCGACCCACTCAATGTCCCCTCCAGTTGAGAAACACAGAGCTAGATGGCATAACACAGTAAGTGAAATAAACAGTAGTGGGTCGCTTCAGTCCTGGGGGCACACTTGTTTTTGATGCCACCTATTCTTGTGGGCGTATTATTGACATGTAAAAGTCTAGACCCTGAATATAAGATGACACCATTTTATTTAAGATGTATTTACAAGAAAAAAAGAAACACTGTCTTATATTCGGAACAATACAGGTAAATATCAATCTTTACACCACATTTACAGCATGAGTTCAAGAAAAAGATAAATTGATCATATTTACACTTTTACATGTATTATACCTACAAGATTACTAGTTAACTACTGTTACCACTATATGATTGTTTGTTGATGAGGCTTCAGTGTTCAGTGCGGTGTTTGATCAATACTGTGATAAATGGACTCTTCTTGAACAGAATCAGCTGTGAGACTCTGATAAATGTGACTCTGTCTGCTGGCGTTCAGTTGTGTGTAGATCTGATCTGGATTCACACTGTTTCTCACTGCAGCAGCAACATTGATGTATTCAAGGTCTGTGTCGACTGCTTCTGTGGTTGCAGGTCTGTGAAACTCGTTTGAAGCAGAACCACCATCACTCTGAGCTATGTGTGAGTTTGAGACCACAGCTGGGTTTCCTGTCTCGTAAGTATTCTGTAATTTGGAAGAAGGAAGAATTGAGCAAGAAAGTGAACCTTGACTTTTACTTAAGAAGAAATCTTAAATAAAGATGATTCTGACTCACTTCTTCTCCTTTTCTTGTTGTCACATGAAGCTCTTCATTAGAGGAGGTAACCAGACCTGTGATAGATGAATGCTGTTTTAGTTTTAAAACTTCCCGTAAATGAATGTAATTCTTCATATTAGCTTGAATCCAGACATTATGTCACTGACTGTCTCAACAGTTTTGTTCAGACCAGTAGTTAAATAAATAAATAAATAAATAAATAAATAAATACATAAAATCTGAACAGAAAGAAAAACTGTGATCCAATTTTGTACAATCCTCTGTAATTTCATGTTGTGCATCATTTCTCATTTTCATTTAGTTTAACTTGATGTACCTAAAAAAAAAAAAAAAAAAAAAAAAAAAAAATTACTAAAACTGAAATAGAAATTAATCAAAATTACATAGCCATACTAAAAAAAAAAAACAAATAATAATAATAATAATAATAAAACCTATAAAAGTATCTCAATGACACTAAAATAAGACTTATCTGAATTCACTGGAGAAACATTACATTTGTAGATTTTATTTATTCATCCACTTCATATGTATTCATATAGTTTAAAAATATTACCACACGTCTTTTTCTTCTGTACGGCCACAATAAGCAATACAGCACAGATCAGGAGCAAAACCAAACCTCCTGTTATGAGGCTGATGATGAATGAAGCTGAAAATACAGAAGACAAAATAAACCACTCGATTGGTTTACAGAATTAAATGAAGATGCTGATATGAGAGAAGTATGAGCAGTGAGTGTTTGAGATGTAGAGTGGTGTTTACCTGAGTCAGGAGGAGATGTCTCTGTTAACAGGGTTTGAGGAGTCAATGGAGCGGATGAAACATGTGTGCTTGTTATTAAAAATAGACTGATGGTTGGAAATTCAATTGTCTTCTCATCTAAACTGACAATAAAGATTGACTAGAGTTCAGTTATACTAATACATGAGCACAATACAATGCCCCTTTTGTGTTGGGACTCAAACTGACCCCCATTGGTTTCCATGCAATATGATTTTACACTTTTTGACTGTGAAACTCAAATAGATGAAGAAAAAGCAAACTCTTCTTGGATAATTCTGAAGACGAGTCTTCAACGAGTCTTTGCTGTTAATAAAAATGTTGATTTTTGGTGAATTGCATGGAAACCAATGGAGAACAATTTGACCTCATCACAATTAATGTAACCAAAAATTTGTACAGTCTTTCTAAATAACATCTGTGTGTTAAAACTTTGCATGCACATTCTTGACCCTAAATGAGAAAAAGTCACATCCAAACATGAGCTACTACAGCTACTGACTCGTTTTCATATGCATTTTCTATAGGTCCATTTGTAGAAGGCATGTTAATCACTTACCCTGTTTAACCAGCAACAGTATCTCTGAATAGACATCAATATTAAACATCCGCTCCACAGCACACCAGTATAGTCCTGCATCCTCTGTTTTCAGGTCAGTGATGCTAACGGTGAAAACTCTGGCCGTCGTGTCGTCAGTCAGAGAGAATCTCTCGTCTTTATCTGGAGATCCTGATTTAACCATGATGATTTTATTTCCAAAGTTACACTTGCCTTTACAAAAATACTTTGAATTTGATTCATATCCAGATTCATAGCTGCATCTGATGTCAAGCCGCTCTCCTCTGTCTCCATAAATTGCAGTTTGAGCAACAACAACAGCTGAAAACAAAACATCATTAGCCAGGATTATCACATTTACAGCATTAAGAAATACTGTCTGCTATTTGTGGAATATTAGACAAGTGGAAAATTAGAGAAGTGAAAAACTATCACACGCAGAAGTCCTGAACTCACCGATACGTATGCAGGACCAGAGAAGAAGAAAGCTCCACATGGTGAGGATTTATGGCACTTTTGACTTAATCAAACCCTTAAACACTGTCAAATGTTTTTTTTTTTTCTTCCGTGCTGATATGGTGCAATGCTTAACTTCTCCTTCCCCTTCCCTGTTTTTCTTACCAAATTCATCACTACACACACATGTATGATATCTTGACATTTATTTATATCAAAACAATATCAGAAAAGATCTAATTCATACAATTTGTTAGTGTTTTTGTGCTTTTACGTGACCTCAAAGAGTATTTGCATAGTATTTGCACTTCTTTTACATTTCTGTAAATGCACTTTTCATAATTGTCACTCAATATCATTAAATCAGCTGCATGCGTCCTGTAGGGGTGTGCCCGAAGCCGAATACCTTATTCGGAAAGGCACGGATAATGGCTTCAAAACGAATAACAGATTTATTCGAATAACAGAAAAAATATTCGGGACACAATCACATGTTTGCTGGAACAGCACTACATTAGTGAGGTCTGCTGTTGTTAAGATTTGTGCAATAATCATGGCTAGTACTGCTTTGATAGCGTTTGACACAGTTTCGTACAGATAATATCATGGTGATCATTGCGTTTATCTAACGAATGTAGTCTCCTCAGCAATAAACTATCCGCGCGCTCCTTTTTTAATTGACCTATCGGTAAGCCCCTCCCCTCGAACACAGACTAGCCAATGGCAGTCGAGTATCAGATGCACGGGGAGCGGAACTCGGACATCTTTAGGTTTCAGCGCCATAGAGAAACATTGGAAGATCCGAAGCTCGCATCGGTTTGATGGGGTTTATGCTTCAAAAATGGAAAAACGATGTTCCTGGGGTACTTGTAACACAGAGTTGATCAAATGTAAAAACTGTAACTTGAATGCTATGTAAGTCGCTTTGGATAAAAGCGTCTGCTAAATGCATAAATGTAAATGTAAATGTAATGATTCCAGGTATCCTGAGAGGATGGGCAATATAATTTTTTTTATTAAATTTCCTGAATCCAAACAAAACAGAGCAAAATGTCCCTAAGTATTCAACCCCAATACAAATGAAGACAAAAACGTTCATTTTCTGGTTTTCATACACTCGTTAAGTAACAATTTTCATCTGCTCAAGCAGAACGTTAATGTTATCTTGTGCTTTAGCAAGCTATCTCTGGCTAAAACTAGCTAACGTTAAAGTTAGTGAGTCCATGCTAATGTACAAACCTAAATAGTCTGTTCTCGCGTCTTGTACAGTGTAGGTCAAAAACACATAAACGAAGGTCTACATTTCAGTGCCTCTCCATATTAAACTGGTTACATGTACATTGATTTAATCGTACCCTGCCATACATGAACAGTGTTGATCCTGCATGTTGTCATCCGTGATCGTGATGACCGACAGTAATATGAGACTTCTACCGCTTGCATTGTGATCTGTAAACCCTCGCTTCGAGTTCCCACCGTATTTATTTTTAAATATTTTATAAATCCCTCCATGGAATATTTAATTCCCATTTGGTGGCCTTCTGTGTCCAAAGTTGTGCAAAAACATCGTGGGACAAGGTTTTCACACTGCAGCTGTCATTGTAAGACAGTGAGTAACTCCGTTTGTTCGTTTTGTATTGCTACAAAAAACAAACAACCAATCTTCTGAAAAATGCACCAAAATAAATTTAAATTTTGTATTTTGCAAATAGAATATAGACTCTCTAACCTCAACCTTCATCTTCCCACTTTATTATTGACCTAATTACTTTATTAACGCTGTTACATTAAGTATTTAAACAAGTACAGTGGCGCTTATAATAACTAGATCTGGCAACATGGTGGAGCGGAGCGGAGGCTGCACTTGCGCCAAACTCCTTCACTCCTGCGTTTCGCTGCTGCTGCGAGTCAGCCACATGAATTTATTCAGCAACGTGATTTTAAATAATTTTTCATGTTTTCAAATTTTATTTTTGAACATGAAACATTTAAGAAGGTCTGGACCTCATAGCTGGCTATGGGCCTGGATGTGTAAAGTGAATGAGTGTAAACTATAGCCTATATGAATGAAATGAGCACAAATCAATAGCCGCATTTGGGGTCTATGCGCATCTCTCAAAAATCAGAGCTTTGTCTGAAGTTATATCAACTTGAAAAAAATATCCTAAAAACGGTCCTAACTTCAAACCTTTTCGAAATCCAACTGTAAAAACGCATTACATTAGTCCTTTTCGTAAATGGCATTACATTTAATTATACAAGACTAAGAAAAGCGATGTTTGATCAAGGCTTTTGGAGGGTCCAGATTTGTGCTCTGTTGATAAAAAACCTTGTAAATGATCACAGACTCCCGCAACACATGATCTAAGTTACTTAAAGTTCAAGCGAGCTTTATTGTTATTCTGCTATGAGTAGGCCACTGAACACTTTCTTTCCATTTATTTATATATATATATATTTATATATATATATATATATATATATATATATATATATATATATATATTTTTTTTTTTTTTTTTTACCTTCTTTTTTTTTCTACTAGTGCTCTTATTTAAGATTGTGGATGCTTGTCTCTGGTCAAATTTGTACACAAAGTTTCATTGGAAAATAAGAAGAATAAAGTTATTTTTCCTTTTTTGATAAAATTTTAAATAGTAGTAATAGTTTCTTTAGTTTCTTTAGTTATACAAGGCATATTTGTTAAATGAAAACTACGATTCGAACAGATTTGCATTTAAAAATGGTATTTTCATGTAATGCGACGAACTTCCGGTTTAAGCCACGCCCACTTCCGGATCTATCCGAATACAGATACAAATAATTTTGAGATCGTCACAGATACAGATACAAATAATAGCTCCCCTGCACACCCCTAATGTATATTGTTTATTTTGATATTCTGTTATACAATGCAATGAGAATAAATCATTTTAAACTGTGACTTTTAGGGATAATAAGATGAACAAGCAACAAATGAGGCACTGGACTAGCAATTTGCCATTTTCTACTCAGAGGTACTAAATATTGCATAATTATAACACTTCCATAATCTTATTTAATGATATAATTAACCTTAAAACTGAACTGTCTTAAAGACTCCTGTTATATATATATATATATATATATACACACACACACACACACAGGTGCATCTCAATAAATTAGAATGTCGTGAAAAAGTTCATTTATTTCAGTAATTCAACTCAAATTGTGAAACTCATGTATTAAATAAATTCAGTGCACACAGACTGAAGTAGTTTAAGTCTTTGGTTCTTTTAATTGTGATGATTTTGGCTCACATTTAACAAAAACCCACCAATTCACTATCTCAACAAATTAGAATATGGTGACATGCCAATCAGCTAATCAACTCAAAACACCTGCAAAGGTTTCCTGAGCCTTCAAAATGGTCTCTCAGTTTGGTTCACTAGGCTACACAATCTTGGGGAAGACTGCTGATCTGACAGTTGTCCAGAAGACAATCGTTGACACCCTTCACAAGGAGGGTAAGCCACAAACATTCATTGCCAAAGAAGCTGGCTGTTCACAGAGTGCTGTATCCAAGCATGTTAACAGAAAGTTGAGTGGAAGGAAAAAGTGTGGAAGAAAAAGATGCACAACCAACCGAGAGAACCGCAGCCTTATGAGGATTGTCAAGCAAAATCGATTCAAGAATTTGGGTGAACTTCACAAGGAATGGACTGAGGCTGGGGTCAAGGCATCAGGAGCCACCACACACAGACGTGTCAAGGAATTTGGCTACAGTTGTCGTATTCCTCTTGTTAAGCCACTCCTGAACCACAGACAACGTCAGAGGCATCTTACCTGGGCTAAGGAGAAGAAGAACTGGACTGTTGCTCAGTGGTCCAAAGTCCTCTTTTCAGATGAGAGCAAGTTTTGTATTTCATTTGGAAACCAAGGTCCTAGAGTCTGGAGGAAGGGTGGAGAAGCTCATAGCCCAAGTTGCTTGAAGTCCAGTGTTAAGTTTCCACAGTCTGTGATTATTTGGGGTGCAATGTCATCTGCTGGTGTTGGTCCATTGTGTTTTTTGAAAACCAAAGTCACTGCACCCGTTTACCAAGAAATTTTGGAGCACTTCATGCTTCCTTCTGCTGACCAGCTTTTTAAAGATGCTGATTTCATTTTCCAGCAGGATTTGGCACCTGCCCACACTGCCAAAAGCACCAAAAGTTGGTTAAATGACCATGGTGTTGGTGTGCTTGACTGGCCAGCAAATTCACCAGACCTGAACCCCATAGAGAATCTATGGGGTATTGTCAAGAGGAAAATGAGAAACAAGAGACCAAAAAAATGCAGATGAGCTGAAGGCCACTGTCAAAGAAACCTGGGCTTCCATACCACCTCAGCAGTGCCACAAACTGATCACCTCCATGCCACGCTGATTTGAGGCAGTAATTAAAGCAAAAGGAGCCCCTATCAAGTATTGAGTACATATACAGTAAATGAACATACTTTCCAGAAGGCCAACAATTCACTAAAAATGTTTTTTTTTTAATTTTTTTTTTTATTGGTCTTATGAAGTATTCTAATTTGTTGAGATAGTGAATTGGTGGGTTTTTGTTAAATGTGAGCCAAAATCATCACAATTAAAAGAACCAAAGACATATATATATATACCAAAGACATATATATATACACAAAGACCAAAGACATATATATACACACACACACACACACAAACACACACACACACACACACACACATACAGTAGTCAACGTTTGAATTGGATCAAAAAAGTTCAAAGTTGTCCTAAGACAAGAACGGGTATTGTTTTGGTTTTAGGACAACTTTGATGAAAGGCTTTGATCCACTTCAAATGTTGACTCCTATTGTGATCAATCCCACCTAATAGTTTTTTAAATATACTTTGTTATTGCAATAATTTCACATTCAATCTTCAAATTCATGTAGAAACAACATAAAGACAGTATATTTTTAATATTTGTGTAATGGCATCTTTTTTTAAGACTGAAGGTGAGTATCACTGATACAACTGGTGTCTCTAGAAAATTGTTCTTTTTTTCCTAATATTTAACAATTGTCTATATGTTATGTTGACTATACATTACAGTATAATTGAGAGCTATCAATTTATTAGACTTTAAAAACAACTTCTAATTTAAGCGAACTTAAAACAAGCTTCCATTTTGTGGAAGCATTTTGTAATTTATACCCTATTTTCATATACCCTAATTTCACTTTCAAAAGTTTTAATGAATCATCATGACTTTTCACCATACAGATAAAAGTAAATCAAGACTATGATCAATCATAAATCACATAATTTAATATTTACTAATATTTACTCTTCGGGTTTACTCCTTAGTCTATTTACAGTTCTCCAACTTGGAAAAATGCACATTTTGATCATTTATAAAAAACGTATGACCATGTATGGCTTACTTCTGCACAATAACAGGATATGAAAGTATTTTAGTATCCAAAAATTATAAACCTCACCTTTAAATACCCTTTAACTGAGTGTGGGGAAATGCCAAGCGTACTGACTCATAATCTGAAGGATATTTAGCTGACTTGCAGTGTATAAAATATAAAAAAAATGTATACATGTGAAATGTTCTAGCAAACACCTCTGTTTGTATTCAGTATAGCACTGACAACAATAGAAAGACATTTTAACTATAAATTAAAAGTTGTATAAAGTAAAAATTGTCAAATCAACCTCATCTACTGTCCTTTACGCACACTGGAATAGATTATTGAGTTTGGATCAGTAATGTCTGACTGATGTTGAGTTTGAAGAGGTGAATAAAGTGTTTCTACCCGTTCATTCAGGTTAATTTCAAACGTCTCACTGGTCTTCACACTGCTGTTGTTGTTTTTTTTGATAAACTGCACAGAGGAATAGTTCAGACTGTCTGATTGTACAGTGACATTCGGTGTGGTATAAATCAGAAAATCAGGTTGATGTGCAGACGATGTCAAACTGGAGGAGCGTCTCTTCTGCTTATACTTTAGTTTGATAAATATGAAGAGTACGACTGTAAAAATCAGCACCACAGCACCAAGACCAGCTCCAACATAAACCAAAGGATCTGAGGACAGAAACCAGTAGAAACGGAACACTTATTTCCTTCCTATCTGATTCTCAACAAATGTATAAATGAATGGATAAATGATTTCAAGATAGACTGGGATGGGGATGGGTTGGGTTAGCAATAGATTGGTTTGGATGGCTTGATTAAGTTTGATGGATTCGGATGGATTGATTAAATTAGACTGATGAATCGCATGGGTAGATTGGATTTGGGTGTGGGATGGATGGACGGAAGGATGAATTGGGATAGATGGCAATTGCCTGTTATGTCTGCTATATCTTCTCTAAAAAGAAATATACAAATTAATGAATGTATGATTTTAAGATGGTTTGGGATGGGGATGGATTGCACTGGATGGACTTGGATGGATTGATCAGGCTGGGATTGGAAAGGTTGGCAATTAACTGTTATGCCTGTATCTATTCTAAAAAGGAATGCATAAATGAATGAACTTATGATTTTAAGATGTATTGGGATGGGGATGGATTAGGTTGGATGGATTAGGTTAGATGGATTGATTGATTGCGATGGGGATGGATTGGGTTGGATGTACTGATTGAGATTGATGGATTAGATTGATTAGGGATGGACACTGCAGTGATGCAACGGTGATGTAATGTGACCTGCAGTCACAATAAACTCACACACACAAGTCGATACCATTGCTGAATCTCAGTACTGCTAAATAACATTTACGTTTACAGTTTTCATCTGGAGACATTAATTTACTCAAGACAACAATTCAATAATTTTGATGAAATCAAACACATAACAAACTGATGAAAATTGGTAACATTATACAATAAGGTTCCATTAGTTAATGTTAGTCAATGCATTAACTAAGAATGGACAATACATGTGTTACAGTACATGGGATGGATTGGGTTGGATGGATTGATTGGGATGGATGGATTAGGTTGGGATTGGCTTGGATGGACAGAAGAATGAAATGGGATGGATGGCAATTACCAGTTACATCTGTAGTTGTTCTTCTCGCAGGAGGTCTGGATGTGCTTGTTGGAACTGGTGTTAATGTAGAGACTGTGGATAGTAGAATATTAGTTAAAAAAGTGGTTTTGATGTGCTGAAATAAATTCATGAATATGCTGTTATAAAAGGAAAAGGGTGATATTTATCAGAATATCAGATTATTATTCATAATTCTGATATTTCATACATTTTATTTCACCCATTTAAGAAACACAGAGGTAAAACTATTAAAAAACAAATCTGAACTGAGTAAGATTGTTAAACACTTCTAGTCAAGTCTTACATATCATTTTTCAAAATTTCAAAGCAGTTTTACTGAATAAAGTTGGAGTAAAATTACTTTAATTCCATAAAATCCTTTTCTGGAAGTTTGAATTAAAGCTTCATATAAAAAATGATGCTTTAATATATTTTGTCTGTAAAATGAACCAGAAAGCAAAGCACTATTTACATGAGCAAACTTTTCAGAAATACTTCAGTAATGGTTAACTATAAGTTCATCTTCCCAGAAAGATGTTCTGCCTCTAAGGGCCAGATTTACTAACAGATTGCACCAGCGCAAACCGTCTTTTGGCAATAAAATAGTACTGTCAGGATTTACTAAAGATGCACAGTGAAGAAATAGCGCTGATAAGGCATGGAAACCGTTAGTTTTGCGCCTGACCTTTTTGAATATGTATTTGTAGGAGTTTCCCTTTCAGATGCAAAATTTATGGGAGAAGTATTAAAATTAACATAAAGTACATAAAACTCACTAAAAAAAAAAAAACATCTGAAACATATTCAATGCATAACTTACCCTCAATCACATGCAGGGTTACATAGTTGAAAGTGTCTTTAAAAAATCTGTCCACTGCGCAGATGTAAGTGCCAGAGTCTGACAACTGCAGATCAGCGATGGTCACGGTGAAGTCTGATCCTTCATCAAACAGAGTGTATCTGCCTTTGTGAGTCGGGTTCTCTGCTGTCTTTGATCGAATGATAATATTCTCATCCACACAAGAGTCTCTGCAGAAATATTTGATGTTTCTATCAGCTAGGAAATGTGAACAATGAAATGTGATGCTTTCTCCCACCAAACCAGTTTGAGGATTCAGAGACACCACTGGAAATGAAGAGTCAAACAGGATATGACATCACATGATCAACTGAATCAATAACACAAGTCAGTCCAAATATCATTCATATTAAATGTTGTTGTGCCTCAATCTTTAGATATTAATTTCCTTACAAAGAGTAAGTGAATGCTTACTCACCTGTGAAGATGTGGGAGAGGAAAACTAGAAAAATCCACATGCTGAAAAGACACCTTCCTCCTGCGTAGTACGATAAAGTATTTGCTTCTCTTTTTGTCTCGCCATCCTCTTGAGACATCTGCAGTGATGCAACGGTGACGCAACGTGACCTGTAGTCACACTAAACTCACACACACACATTTCTATACCATCACTCAGTACTGCTAAATAACATCTACACTTTCAACCGGAGACATTATTCAAGACAACAATTCAATGATTTTTCTTTATTGATGAGATCAACACATAACAAACTGATGAAAATTGGTAGCATTTTACAATAAGGTTCCATTAGTTAATGTTAGTTAATGCTTTAACTAACAATGGGCAATACTGTTACAGTACATTAATCTTTGTTACCACTAGTTAACAAAAATACAACTGTTAGTTCATGTTAGCTCAGGTCCATTAAATAATACTGACAGACAAAACCTTTGATTTTAATAATTAACTCTTTCCCCGCCAGCATTTTTTTTTTTTTTAAGTTGCCAGCCACCACCAGCATTTTTGATGATTTTCAAAAATTTTCATGGCTCCCAGATTTTCATGGCCCCCAGAATATTTTGTTGTATGAATATCTGAACATGAAATACACTAAAATAAAGAACAGACCCTCTACTTTTAAACAAACAAACAAAAAAAAATCTGTTTTATTCTAGCTTCCAGCATTCTTTTTTTTTTTTTGTTGTTTTGTTTTGTTTTTTTTTTTTTGTTTTTTTTTTTTTTAATCAACACTTGAATGTAGGAATGTAGGAATGTTTTTTTTTCATAAAAAAACATTGAGCAAAAAACTGAGAAAATCACATTTTTATCAAATACTACATTAGGATCATATTCAGTACTATTATCAAAGCAAAGATGCAGTAGATGGCTTCCATCAGCACTCCCACAGCTTGCACATTCCTTTACCACTTCCTCGATCACCATTTCACTCTGTAACATTAGGCAGTTTTCATTGATATGCGGTTTAGTGTTGATGATCACATTATTTTTATATATGCACATGCTTGCATATGAGATCTCTCGTTTCTGAGTCTTCCTCATTTGTGTTTTTGATCGGCACATTCTAGACTCATTCTGGAGATGCGTAATAGTGCCCACGAGTGTATAACAGCGTGAACGCAGAAACTCTGAAAATTCTGTGTTTGGCAGGGAAAGAGTTAATTAGTAAATGTTAATGTTAACAAATGCTTTACGATTTGTTAGTTCATGCTAACTAATGTTAACAAAAGGAACCTTATTGTAAAGTCTTCCTGAAAAATAGTTGCAGGAAGAAGATGAAGAAAATGTGATTTTATCAAATTTGATTGGCTGTTAATCAGGCATCTGTGATCAGTCAGTAGTTTGATCAATACTCTGGTAAACTGACTCTTGAAAACAATCAGGCTTCATTTCTGTGTAGATCTGATCCAGATCTGGTTGTGCAAGATCTATGTAGCAGGGTTCTGTGTTGGGTGCTGGTTCTGTGTTTGCAGGCCTGTGAAAGTCCTGGACAACTGAACCGTTATCACTTTGAGCCGTGGGTGAGTTTTTAGGGACGACGGAGCTCATTTTCACATACTCGTCCTGTAAAATTGAAGCTTTCATATCAGTAAGGACATTAGATAACTTTATCAGCATCACTATTAATGTGGTAACACTTGTGAACGTGATACCATTGAATACGGACTTACAGCAACTTGAGACGATGTCCTCCTGTTGTGATAAGACACAGAAACTGGAGGAGGGAAATGCATGTATTAATTGTTGCATGACAAATGTTAATGCTATGAGTGAAGATTGCGTAGAAAAGAGGAAGTCTTTTGCAATCGTCTCACCTGACAACTTGCAGCTATTGGCCCATTTTATAACTTTGAACAGAACAAATGGACACACAACCAGAAGTGTGCAAACACACACCAGACTCAAGACTGTCACGAACCTGGTGTAGGATTCTGTGGAAAAGAGAAACAATAAAAACACAATTTGTTCATGTGAACGACTGTGTACAATAAACAGTATGAACCAAATAACAAATGAATGATCTAAAGAATGAACAGAGAGGATTAAATGGATTGAATGAATAGAGGAATGAGCAAATGAATGACAGAATGAACAAATGACAGAAAGAAAGAACAAACCATAGACAGTACAAACAACAGTATGAACGAAATATAGAATGAACGAACAAATACTACA
Source organism: Spinibarbus caldwelli (assembly GCA_039654775.1). Classification (NCBI taxonomy): domain Eukaryota; kingdom Metazoa; phylum Chordata; class Actinopteri; order Cypriniformes; family Cyprinidae; genus Spinibarbus; species Spinibarbus caldwelli. Next base: position 38,036,173 of record CM077225.1, on the reverse strand, counting down.
CAGAATGAACAAATAAATAAATTGTGGAATGAGTGAGCAAAAGACAGAATTAATGATCGAATGAATGTTTGAATGACAAATAGAAAAGAACCAAAGAAGACGGTATGAACAATAAACAAATTAATATAGAATAAATAGTATGAACTACAGAAGGAATAAACAAATGATAGAATGAACTATGGAATGAACAAATGATAGACAGATTGAACAAAAGAGAATGAATGAACACACAATAGACAGCAGTAAAAATAACAAGCGAATGAACTACTGAAATAAAGAATGGGTGAACAACATGCAGAATGGAGGACAAAATGCATGAATGAATGAAATTCATAAAAAACCAATAAGCGAAAGACAGACAACGCGAATGACATTATGAATGAACAAATGATAGACTGACTATGGAATACACAAATGATGGCTTGAACAAACAATATAGGCAGAATAAATGACAGAAAGAATTGACAAATTAATCAATGAATCAACAAATGATAGACTGTACAAAGGACAGACCCTGATCTTTAGTCTTGGCCCAGTTCTGTGCTGTGATATTTGCAGGACTGCTCGTGCTGTAGACAATCACTAAAACAACATTTCATCAGAGATAATTAATATATTGTATGAGCAGCTTTTGTCCGACTGATCCGGCTTTTCTGTGATACCTTTTGCTGGAGTTTTGGTTCTCTGAGCTTCACCTGTGCAGAGAAGAAGGAACGTGAAACTATTGAGATTTGTTCCTTCAGCCACATTCACTTCTGCATTCAGTCATGTGTAAAAAAAAAAAAAAAAAAAAAAAACATAGCACTTACAACCTCTTAAAAACATGTTAAAGGATTCTCACCTTTAATGACAGTTAGTTGAATTTCATTCCCAATCAGATCAGGCAGCAGTTTAATATCCACGCCGAACGAGTAATTGCCAGAATCCTCCTCAACCAATCCCAAGATGGCGGCGGTAAGGATGTGCATGGACGTGTTGTCGAATAGAGCGAATCGCCCCTGTTTCGCCCACCTGTTGGGATGAGACGTCTGAACCAGTTTCTCAAAGAAGAAGAAACCATCAGTTTTCCCGAAGTACTTGGTGTTTGTCTCGTATTCCGGTGGATAAATGGTTTGAAAGGTTACCCGTTTTCCCTCATATCCGATCTTAGCACAGCTAGTATCCACTAGACAGGCTGGAAAGGAAATTAACGTACATTTAAAAAGCAGATATTCAGTCGTGATTTATATCATACACAGACACAAGCAGCAGTAAATGTTAGGCTACTATTTCCAGCAACTGGCAAATTTAAGATTAATGGCTGACCATTTGCAGAATAACTATCAATTAGCAACACAACTAGCCCAATTACATATGAAAGTAATGCTCCTTTAAAGGCAAGGATTTAGTTATTTATTTATTTTATTTATTTTTTTTCAACCGAGTCACCTGACTAAATATGTTAGGGTTTAATTAGGATTAATAATATTTAATATTTATTAATAAGAATACATATTTATATAATTTCATGTATATGATAATGATGTAATAATAATAATAATAATAATAATAATAATAATAAAATATAGAGATTTAGCTGCTTTTAATGGTGATATTTAGAGTAAATTGATATGTTCAATTGGTGTTGCATGCTACCACCTTAAATGAGATCCTCTTTTTTGTTCAATATATTAAAGTAATAAAAAGTAATTAAGTTAATTAGTAGATTAAGTGATTTGTAGCTTTACTTTTTAAGCTTGACTGTAGTAGCCTATGCCAAGCTTGACAAGCTACAGTTTCAAAGCAGTTTCCCCCACACTGATGCTGATTTTTTTTTTTAATTAAAGTCTAAAATCAAGATGCTTTGTGTGTGTGTGTGTGTGTGTGTGTGTGTGTGTGTGTGTGTGTGTCTGTATGTAAAGTGATCGCTACAACTCACCTATATAGATGCAGAAACAAAAGACTCTTGCTTTCCACATACCGAATGGTTTTTAATTGGTGTGTGCCGAGAATAAAACTGTCTGTCTAGCAGTCTTTCTTGCACTTCCTTGTTTCTATTTGGGTCCAATCCTCAAACTCAAAACTTAAGACTGTAGCCATACAAAGTAGGCAGTTGAAAGTTTACTACTTTCTCAATATGCCCAACTTCCCTGTCAATGTGAACTTTTCACATATAACAATGCAGACTTAAAATACAGTTATTTGTAGTACTTTCCATATTACACTTGTTTGCACAGGAACATGCATTACATTTAAGACCTATATTGTAAGTTCTGACTATTGAAAGTGTTTACCTGTTGAAAAGAAATGTGCAGCACATTGGTTCATTCAGTTTCTTGTTTCTTTAAAGCAGGGCTGTCCAAACTCGGTCCTGGAGGGCCGGTGTCCTGCAGAGATTAGCTCCAACTTGACTCAACACACCTGCATGGAAGCTTCTAGTATGCCTAGTAAGAGCTTGATTAGCTGCTTCAGGTGTGTTTAATTAGGGTTGGAGCTAAACTCTGCAGGACACCGGCCCTCCAGGACCGAGTTTGGACAGCCCTGCTTTAAAGATTAATTAATGTGAAGTAAAAGCTAATAAAACTTGTTTTCAGAGAAACTTTTAAAGGATGTTTAAATATTTTTACTGGAGAGTAAAAAACAAACAAACAAACAAAAGAAAAACAGGTGAAAATACGGAGCAGACAAAGATCATAAACATAATAGTAAAAAAAATATATAACATTACAATACTTTATTAGGCAGTTTCTGCTTCACAAAACTGTACCTCAGACAAATAAGAATGATTTCTGTATTTATGTAATGATGAAAATACCATCTTTAGCTGATTTTGTGAAAGCAACACAAAAAAAGGTTTGATGTTGACACAAGTTTGGATGATTGTAGCTGTCAGAAGTAACTAGGATTCTGATTGGCTGTTGGTAAGGATTCAGTGTTCAGTCAGTCGTCTGATCAATAGTCTGATAGATCGACTCTTGAAAAGAATCGGCTGTGAGACTCTGATACACTTGACTCTGTCTATTGCTGTCCAGTTCTGTGTAGACCTGATCTTTTGTCTGTGCTGAAACAACATCTATGTAGTAGGAGTCTCTGTCAGCCGGTTCTGGGTTTGTATAATCTGGGTTTGTGGATCTATAATGTCCCTCTTTTTCACTTTGGATTTTGGGTAAGTCTGGAAGGTCACGATGTGTTCTCTGGTGGCCATCCTATATGAAAGAAATACATATAATCAGATTCATCAGGAAATTATAAACTGATAACAGTATAATATGCGGTAGAAGTTCATGAACTCACTGGCACTGGGTTTGATAAAGTCCTGGTGCGGTGGAGAACAAAACCTGATAAGAACAGATAAAGATTATTCTTAAATCAGTCATAATGACCTGTAATAGCATAAATAGTTGTTGTGTAGTCTTCTATGTGACTTGTTTTCAGGTTTGTATACACACATATTTTAGTATATATTTTTGATGCTATGCCCACTAAACTTGTAAAAAAAGATGTCCAAACAGTGTATAACGTGTTATAAATGAAAATTCTGTCATTTACTCCACCTCATGTTGGTACAAACCAAAACACGATCCAAACCAAAAGAAGGGTCCAAAACAATACTGAACACCACTGACTACCATTTTATTTGCAGGTGAACTATCACTTTTCAGGGTTTTTGAGTGAAATAAGTTCATTTAATTTAATAAGTGTTGTTTCTTATTTGCTGCCATAAAATTATATTATGTATATTTTGGCATTATATCAGCCGTTTCACTCTGAAGATTTTCCATTAAAGTACAATGGGCTTCAACAGAACATGAGTGTAAAAGTGAAGTCCAAGTGACTTTCTTTATAGGGTGAGACATATTAGCATGTGTTGAACTGTAGATCATGTGGTTTCAAATAAATCACGTGGTGTTGGTGTGCTTGAGATGATCCAGAGATCTGCTTACCTGAATTACTGCGGCTGTTGTGCTTGAGGACTTGAAACAGGCCGAACAGACACACAGAAAACAGGGCACCAACACAAATCAAAGCCACCATCATCATGAACCTCGAGTAAGACTCTGTTGACAAGCTGACAATTACTTGGCTGAAAAAAGCTAAACCGCATGCTTTTGTGTGTGTGTGTGTGTGTTTTGTAATCTCACCGGCAGGCTCTTCCGCGAACAGGTCTGTGGTTTGCTCTTGTGGATGTTCTGCAGAGAAATCAAAAGCAAAAGGTGTGTAGTTCATTCTCACATACCGAAACCTCGGCTGGCATTCATTTTTCCCCATGTGTGTGTGAGTTCAGTTCTCACATTGACTCATTACGAGACGCGTAAGAGGAAGACCATGCTGTATCACATCCCATCTGAAACCAATATGAGACTCAGTGGCACCTCAAAAATCCCCATAAATGTCACACATCAGTGTTCATGATGCCAAACAGATAACGATCTCAATAATAAACATATCATAAGTTTATTGACCCCTTTTTTAAGGTTAAGGTTTAAGGTTTCAATAGTCCTGCTGTATAAAAAAAAAAAAAAAAAACTGTTTATAAAGTACAAATTGTCCATTGTATCAGTTGACAGTAAGTCTTATAAACCACATGCACAGTGTAAAAGGAGCTGTTTTGAATAGCTTTAGATGGAACTTGAATGTATTATTTTCCACCAGTTAGACTCCCTGCTGCATTTATGCAAATTGATAAAGTTTCATGTTTATTAATGCTGAAAATCTCTTTATTATGCATAGACATCATACTGGAGGCCTGAATAATTGAACATTGATGCAATTCCTTATAAATATGACAGGTTAATTAAATCGTAGAAGGTCAAACTCACCAATTCTAATCATAATTGACTCGCGGTTACTTTCACTTGAATTTGCAGTGTTGCATTTTTAGGAAAGTTTATGGTGTTCATGTGTTTTTAAACTTTGCCAGTTTAAAGTGTACAGTGATGTTAAACCACAATAAGACGTGTGAGAACTCATTTCGGCAATCTCGCTGTTCTGACAGATAGTTTTCTGTGCGTGCATACTGGAAACACACACACGTAAACCTACCTCTGAAATTACAATGCCATCTAAAATTTCCAGCAAAAATAACTTTATTTTGATTTATTTCGTTATTGTCAAACATCTGATATTTAATGTTTTTGTTGTATCACCTATTTCTTAATTACAGTTTGTCTTATTTACTTCCTTTGAGCTCCTAATTTTCAAGGATCCACAAAAGATGTTCAGTTACAAAATGTTTTTTTTAGTGATTTGCTCCAAATGAATTATTATTGACACAATTTTATAGATTTTAAGGTATTTTATCAATTCACTGTCAAATGTTTGACCAATTATTATTTTTTTTCCATTTTTGAATTTATCTAATTAATACTTTGTCTACTTGATTTACATTTATTTTGTATTTACTTGTGTTTAATATATTTATTTTGACTTGTTCATATTTTTTTTTTTATTTATTTTTTTTTTGTTTTGTTTTTGTTTTTTTCTCTTTGAGGACAATACAATTACATGCCATGTCAAATTCTCATATAATTCTCATACATTCTGTAGGACAGTGAGTCTTCAGCTGTTGTATATCTCACCTTTGGTGACTGTTATCCAGATCTCTGAGGTGAAATCCGGCAGCAGAGCGATATCTACACCACACCAGTACTTTCCTGAGTCTTCTGGAGCCAGTCTGGAGATGTTTGCTGTGAGAACATGAGTGCTGGTGTCGTCCAGAAGAGCCAGTCTTCCTTGTTCAGACCTCGTCTCCGGTTGGGTGGTGTGAACACACTGAAGATCTCCTGGAGCAAACGAGTCGTTCATCTGGCAGAAGTACTTGCTGTTATTCTGGTAGGTTTCTGGATAGCTGCAGGAAACTGAGATGTTGCTTCCCACAGATCCAGTGATGTTAACAGCCAGTGAGTTCTCCATCAGCCACAGTGCTGAAAGACCAAGAACTGCTGACAGAGGTCATTTCAGAGTTAGTTTGCTGAATTTTGGTGTTTATCAATGAAATCAAGTGCAGAGAAGAGTAAAAACATGGAACATATTATGAGTGATATTGTACCTGAGAAACTGATGGACCTGAAGGTTCTCATGACTGCCTGCTTCAACCTCAGCTCACACTACCTGCTCTCACGCTAAATACTAAGTAGATATTGTGTGTGTGTTCAGTTGTGTGTGAGTTACACTTCCCTAATGCACATGGTAAAATAAACACAAACACAGTGTCAGTCTGAGATTAAAAAAAAAAAAAAAAAAAAACAGCTCCCTCTTCAGGGCAGAGAAGGTAAAGTCTGGCCATCCTCGAGGTTAGAAGATTGATTGACTGATTTATAATGTTTTTATTTTTAATTAAATGTATTTGTTTATTTTCATGCATTTATTTTTGTATATTTACTGTTATATTTACTGTTTTAAATAAATATATTTGTTTATTTTTAAGTAATTCATTTATTTTTGACCTTTTGTATTTATTTACATATTTTTTTTATTTTTGACTTCACTTATTTATTTAGTTTTGATTTTTTTTTAAGTTTGTAATTAATTAATTTTAATTAATTTTAATTTTTTACTTTATTAATTAATTAATTAATTAATTAATTAATTATTTTATTTATTTATTTATTTAATTTTTATATACTATTTGAATTTATTTTAGCCTGATTCTTTTATGTAATCAAAGCAATGTTCCTACCTCAAATAAATGTAAAATTATTATTGATTATGCATCTAGCCTACATAGTTTGATCTTATTGTGCGAACACTTACTCTCTATAAAAATGAAGAAGTACTTCTCTCTAAAAGAAAGAAATTGTTAAGTGTTACCACCATCTGAACATGGTGACAGGAAGTTTCCCTTTCACATTTAAAGTGTCATTAGATTTTTTTTTCCCTGTAAGCCAATGCGATGTATTTAGACACTTTTAAACCAATCCTCTTGAAAGATTTTATTTTATTTTATTTTATTTTATTTTATTTTATTTTATTTTATTTATTTTTTTTTTTTTTATTATTTTATGTATTTAGAAAGTCTATGTATTTAGAAAGTCTTTTGTAAGTGGTTTTGTTTGGGTTGTTCCTGGTAGAGGGCAGGCTGCAAAAATAGTTTTTTTTTTTTAAAAAGAGGAAGAAAAAAAGCCTGTAAAACAGCAGAAGAACAGTTTCAGCTTGCATTTGCAGTTCACTCTCCTGGAATATTGGCTGACACTCCAGCACGGTAAGAGTTACGCTCATTTAGTAAAAAATAATGTATAACTAATGAATCTCCAGTCACACAAGAAATTTAAAGTTTTTTTTGTTTTTGTTTTTGTTTTTCTCGTAACCTCTGAACATCTAGTGCTTGTGTATACTTGAGTTTCAACAGTGTAAAACTATTAACAGTAAAGATTTTAAAAGCGTTATTAGAAAGAGTTATTATTTAAAAGAGTTTTAGCATTTTTACAGTGTTTATAGTACAATAGACTGATGTTGTATGAAAATAAAGATGAGGTGTTGTACTGTTGTGTATATTATCTTATTTCTTGTAGTGATGTCAGTCAGAATGGATCCTCTTCCTCTGGTGTTTCTGCTCATGATTCAAGGTGAGTCTCACCTGTAAATGCCATGAGACTCAGACTCAATATTAGAAATAAAAGGAAAAAGGTTTTGGCTGGTTAATGAAAAAACATCTTGTTGTTTTCAGATGTTTATTGCCAGGATTGGGGTGTGAGTTACAGTCATTCACACATCTGTGCACTAAAGCACTCATCAGTGATAATGAGCTGCACTTATACATACCCTACTGGATATCAGATCATGAAAGTGTTCTGGACCAACAGAAATGTTAAAGAGAAACATGAAGAGTTTCCAGATCTCTCTAAGGACCCTGAATACAGTCAGAGGCTTCAGTATTTGGGAGATAAACAGCAGGACTGCACCATCAGACTGAGTCATGTGACAATGAAGGATGAACACATGTACTGTTTTAGATTCATCACTGATAAACCTGATAAGAAGTGGATTGGTAAATCTGGAGTGAGTCTTGCTGTCACAGGTGACTTTGATGAGGTTTCGCTCTTCTTCTGTTCATTATGTAGAATAATAATCAGTGTATGACAGCAGCACTAGATATAATGTGTGTGTTGTGTTCAGATCTTCAGGTGGAGTCTCCTGAGAGAGTGACAGAGGGAGATTCAGTCCGTCTGACATGTAAAAGCAGCTGCACTCTGACTGACAGAGCAACATTCATCTGGTACAGAAACTCACAGCCATTAACTGAGAGAAGAGACACAAACAATCAACTCCTGCTGCAGTCAGTCAGAAGAGAGGATGCAGGCAGATATAGCTGTGCTCTACATGGACACACTTACATCTCTCCTGCTGTTCAGCTCAATGTCATGTGTGAGTATATTCTATAAAGGTTTCCTTCAAAATCACACGTCCCTCCTTTTCTTTAAGAAAGAATCAGGTAAAACAAAAATCAATTTTACAGTGAGACACATACAATAGGAGTAAACAGAGCAGATTCGTAAATGTTAAAAATTCTCAATATTTCAATAGTACAGCCACAAGACGTGAACAGTATGCACTGTTCAGTAAAAATTGCTTTTACAAATGAATATAAAACTTTACAACTTTGTTGCAGGCCATGACAACGCAAAGGTACGGTCACGTTTACTTTTGCTCAGTGAAATTTTGTCAACGAAATCCTTTCATTTCAATAGGAATCAGCACTTGATTGAATATTTTCTATTCATTTCTATGAGAGATGAGCTTCAGGCTCACGTGAGAGCAGCCGAGACCATCAAAAACAGATGGCATTCACTTTTGACAGTGTGTGCCATAGGTATTCAGACAAAACAGAGGAAATATACAGCTTATGATGATGCTTGTTAAAGATAATCCAAATAGAGTTAGACGAACGGATCTGTACATTGGTGAAGTCCTAATAAAGACAATCCGTGGTAGTAGTGAGAGGTTTCTGATGAGCGCTTGATGAGATGAGAATTTAATTCTGTATATAATTAGTTTTAGTTAATAATGCATGTGCTGTCTAATATTTTAGTCTATATTTTAGGTTCATAATCTCTTAACTCTGTGTGCTATCAAAACAATTTAAAAACCTGTTTGTTGGCTGTGGTCATTACAACTGGCAGTGGGTTTGGACTGCCTGTCACAGTATGAATGGCAGATAGTTTTGTGAAGTGTGTTGATATAATCAGCTTTAATAAGCCGTCTAATTTTAGTTGGACTTCGGCAGAAAATGCAACCTTGAAAAGCATTTTTTTCCCCGACTTTGTTTTGCTTTTGTGTTGTGTTATCTGTAAATCTTTGTTGTTGTGAAACACTGCCACTGGTCAAAAAGGTTGAGTAATGCTCGACTTCATGTGAGTATCAAGTGTAAACCGTGTGGCAGCCTGTCTTGAGTGTTCAAAATATGCAAATAGTCACATTGTTTAAAGCATCCAGTGTGTAAATGTTAGATATTGCAGTTTAAATGCATTGCATTCACTGCATTCATTGTGATTTTACAGGCTGGGTTTTCAAAAGGTGCATTAAACTGACAGCATATCTTTACTTCATGCATTCGGGAACACAGCTGTAATTGTAATTGTGTGTATATGTGATTGGTCATTCCTGTGTTCTCCAGATCAAATCCCCAGTGTTAAACTAACACGTCTCAGTGTTTATGTGAGTCCACACTCGGAGTGTTAAAGTAACACTGAAGCAGTGGTAGCATTAGTAATGAACACCTGCTGTTAACAAGCAGAATCACTGATGAAAAGAGAAACAAGGACAGAATCAAGAGAAACAGTCTTAAGCCAAGTTCACACTACATGACTTTAAACGTCGGCAGATCGCTGTGCTGTTCAGATTACACGACTTGCTGTCTGTCTTGAAGTCGTTGTGGTGTTCACACTGTGATGTTATGTAAATGATCTGCAACAGGGGGTCACACACTACACAAGCTGACAACTCTGTCACCCAATGACTCTATGTGGTCCCCGAACCACGTTTTGTCACGAAAACACACGCAAGAGGTGGAAAGGGAAATGACGCGAAACAACCATAGCCGCGGGAACTAGGGGTGCTGCAGCACACCCCACCGCAGGGCCGAGTGTAAGGTTTTCCTTGTGCTCCTCGATCATCCCCAATATACTTAAGTTTTGTGAATTTTGTGTTTAATTATATATTAAACTGACCAAAAATGTAGTGCGATTGTATTTCTCTTGCGCGTCTCGCGGCACGCGTCCCTATATCTCCCCCTCACTGACAGAATTTCATGTGAAATGTTCACATAATATTACCGTAATTTTAGATTCTGACTTGTAAAAACCATTCACGTCCTCATCCTTTTTACGGCCACCAACAATCACATAAGTACAGCTCTTTAATTGCGCTCTAGTCTCTAGTCAAACGTGCTCAAACCACTGTAGTCTAATGTAATCTATTAACTACGCACCTCATAAAGTTTTAGGCAAGTACCATATTATGTCAGAAAATATTTTAATAAGTGAATTTGTATTTATGAATTTGTATTTAACCTGGGCACATATGTTTAATAAAAAAAGACATTAAGTTTAATTATAACACCCATGTCCACGATTATTCAAACAATAAACAAATTATACAGAAAGCAAAGAACATTAACATTTTCAAAGAATATCACTGAATTCAGTCTAGCGTGACTAGTTGTAATAAATGAAGCTGTCTGCAGTGTATGATGAATTAAACTCTTATTTACATCGCATGTTTCTGCACTTTGTTTTTCTGATAAAAGAATTCACCAAAGTGTACTGACCAAAACTTTGGCGTATCAGCGATGTTAACAATTAAATAATAGAAAAATATTAAAGAAAAAAATCTTGAAATCACAAAAGCACAAATATATATTGTTTTGCATATAACTCTGTCTTCATTAATTTGTATGTTCATCTATAAGAGTTTGGGCTGTTTAATATTAGGATTTTGTTTCTAATATTAGAAACACTATTAAAAATAATATTTCTAATATTATTTGTAATATTGTTATAGAAAGCACCAGCACCCCCCAGATAAAATATGCAGGAGCTGTTTATTGAAAATGGATGTCGGGAAGAAAGTAGCACTGCAAGCTGTTCGCGTGATGATCTGCTCTGAAAAGTTTTGCGTCATTTCTCGTGTCCACACTTTTTAAAGTCATGTTGCTGTTGCTGTTTTTCTTCTGTTGTCCTCAGTCCATGCCTTGCTCTCTCATTGGCTGTAACTTGTCGCGACACCTGACACCTGAGTTGGACGATGGGTCCAGATATTTAGCATGCTAAATATTTATTTGGCATAAGCGAGCCTCTTTGATGCTTTGTTAGAGTACACTCTTAAGAAAAATGGTTCTAAACACTACCAGAAAAGGGTTCTTCGGCTTGTAACAATAGCAAAACCATTTTGGTGCTAAATATAACCCTTTTTATAGGGTTCCATAAAGAACCATGCTTTGAAAATGCTATACAGGTTAAAAATAACCTTTTTAACAACAGTTTATTTTAATTAATATTGATATAATAATGTATTTATATTATTATTAATATTATTTGTATATATTATTGATTAATATTGTTTTTTTTTTTACACCTCTATCTGTCTGGTGTTACGATATCTTGTAGTGTCTATTAGTGTTTTACATAAAAACAACAACAACAACAACAACAACAACATGTCATTTAGGTACTTTTATTTTTTATTGGCATGTGAATTTGTAGCAAAAATTACAGTGTTATAACAACAGTTATTAGCAGAAAACATTAATAAATGACAATTGACATTGAACATAAATAAATACTACAAGAAGTAAAACAAAATAGTGAAATGAAGACCAAGTTCCAGTGAAAGACTGTATTTTAATAATCCTCTATGATGCCTGCAGGTCCATCATTATGTGTATTCTGGTGTGATTGAGTGCCAGTTTCTCTCTGCAGATGATGAGGTTGTGGGATGTGATGCATCTGAAATACACGATTGAGTTTAGAGTTACAATGTGTCTCTTTCCATTTGTTTTTGTAAAAAAAAAAAAAAAAAAAAAAAAGACCATAAATTCAGTGTTTTGTTACTTAGTGGTGAAGGGGAGAGAAGTGTCCTTAACTGAACAGGGCTGGTCACACTTACATGTTCTCTTAAACTGAAAACAGAAAAGACGTGATATGAACCAGTTACAATTTGAAAGTTAAAAATTATAGACAGAAATAGACAGAGAAAGAAATCATTTACCTGTTGAGAGTGTGTTGACAGTCTGTGTAGTTAGCTGAACTCCAGAAAATCAGTAATAAGCCATCTTTTTTTTTAGATTGTAGCCTCTGTTAGTAATAAATAAATAAACAACAATTAAAAAAATATATATATAACAATATGGATTATAAATTCAATGTCTCTGTTACTTAGTGGAGAAGAGGAGTAGCTATCCTCAGCTTAACAGAGCTGCTCACATTCACATGTGATCAAAAGAAGAGAAAATAACATGTTTGTTTGAAAACCAGACACAATTTTAAAGTTAAATTTGTATTTAAATTTAAGAATGAAATCATTTACCTGTTGAGAGTGTGTTGACAATCTGTAGCTGGATCACTGAGCTCCAGAACATCAGTAATGAGGTGCTTTGACAATTACAGATTTGAAAAATAAAAAGGCGGTAATAAAGAGCCCTAAACTCTGACACAAAGAACCATTTCAGCATTAAAAGGGTTCTTCAGGATGCTATGGTTCTAAATAGAACTGTTACTACATGTGAAGAACCTTTGAAGAACCATCTTTTTTTAGAGTTCACACATAAAGACTGCAGAGCAATGATCACCTGCTGATTTTCTCTGGCTGCTGTAACTGTGTGTTTATGCTGTGTATATGGCACATAAGGAACACGTGACTATGTTCCCCAGGCTATGTTCATTTATCATATGGTCTTGGATAACCAAGCCAACTGCACTGAATATCTACATAATAACTTTCCAATTGATTTCTTCAAAGTCTTTCACAAAGCCTACCTTCTCAGCATCAAGTCATTGAACAAAGCAGTGTCTCTGTGTTGTTCATTTGAATTTCTATTAAATTACACTTTTTTTTTCTTTTTTTTTTTTTATCCTAAGTTAAGTTTAGGGAAAATGAGTGAAGTTCTGCCACTGTAGTGGACATTCACGGAGAGGGAATTTCACGTGAGGGTGAAAAGTTCCCAGCTCAGATTTGTATTTTATTTATTTATTTAAATTTTATTTTTATTTCTTTTCAGTTGAACACTCGTATTTACTGTGATGACCAACAGAAAGCTGCTTGATTTGCACTTGTTTTTGCTCACAAAAAAATTTACCCCACTTTTATGCTTTAAAATGACTGCAAAAAAAATAATGATTTAAAAAACGACTATAAAGGAAGAATGTTTGTAGGATCTGGAAGAATCTACAGCATCTCAAAGATCAGCTCTGATCACAGTGGAGAATACAAGTGCAAGTCCATCAATGAACATGGAGAGAAATACTCTGATGCTGTGACTTTAAACGTCATGAGTGAGTTAATGATGGTTCAGTAATTGTGGTATTTAATCCTCTGTGATGTCAAATGTATTGTGATTGTTAATGATATAAATTTATTTATTTATTTATTTATTTATGTTTTAGATGCACCCAGGAATGTCTCAGTGTCCATTAATGGATCTGCTGAAATAGTGGAGGGTGATTCAGTGACTCTGATCTGCAGCAGTGATTCAAACCCACCTGCTCTGAACTTCAGCTGGTTTAAGGAGGATCAAAGCTCAGCTGTTGGATCTGGACAGAGTTTCAGTGCACTACAGAGTGGACGCTTCTACTGTGAGGCTCACAATCAACATGGATCTCAGAGATCAGACGCTGTTACTGTCACAGGTGAATCTTTTATTTTATGAAGGGTGTAGCTCTGAGAATCAATGTTAACTCATTTTTTTTATCTTTTAGTGCATCCTGGTTGGCATGTCTGGTTGGGAATCACAGTGGCATGCGTAGGATTATTCATCATTATCATCATTATCTTGTTCATAATGTAAGTTGGATTCTCAATTACAGTGCAGGTGGAATTGCCTCATTTGATTATTAGTAATAAATCTTTAAAACACAACTCACAATTTTAATGTCAGTAAAAGCAGGAAAAAACAAAGAGGTGCAAAAGCTGAAGATGCCACAGTAAAACAGGTAAATCATCCAGACATGACGGAAAATATTTGCCATGTACTTTTAGTTAGGTTTAGTTAATTTTCTTTCATTTCAGGATGATCTGTACTCTGATGTAACCGAGAGGGACGTTCATGTGTCTGAATCAGCCGTTTATGAGGACACTCTGTATGCCAGCATTTCATCCAGCAAACCCAGAAGAGATGGAAACAAAGGTGCTGAGGAGATCCAGTATGCGACCGTCCAACATCATAAAACCAAACTGATGAAGAGAGCAGAGGAGAACGAAAACCAGTACGACAATATCAGGATTCACCAGCCTGGTGCTGTCATGAGGTGCAAAAATAAAACTTCTGTCATCATCTGCTCACTGTTACGAATGAGGAGAAATTTAAATCAGCTAAATAATGCTAAATCAGAAACATGACATACAAAGTGGCTGTATTTTTAAAATGACCTCATCACCATGTAATCTGATGCATAACATCATTGTTTTGTTTTTGTTTTTTGTTTGTTTTTTTGTTGTTGTTTTTTGTTGTTGTTGTTTTGTTGTTGTTGTTGTTTTTTTATTTCATTTTGTTTTAGGCAATCAGATGTGGAGACTGTGGAAGAGGTCTCTGTGATCTACAGCCACATCAAATGAATGACAGACCATCATGAAGCCTGTGTTCAGACACCAATCTGGTCTGTTGGGAAAAGCAAAAGCCACAAATATTGACTCAATATGAAAAAATGTTAATTAAACAATGTGATTAAAAGTATGGCTGCTTAATCTAGCATGCAATTCAACATAAATTATGGTAAATTATTCATCAAATCTGGTGAACAGTTGAGCCGGAAAGCGAATATATATATATATATATATATATATATATATATATATATATAAAAGATTTTGGGATGTTGTGATGTGGCATGGTGATGTGTTTGTTAAAGACAAAATAATTCAGACTTTTGATTTCAAATGTCCCAAACTCAAGTTTCAGTTTTCTATGATTTCTTAATTTAATTCTGTTAAAGTCTAGGTAGTCAATTCTGGGTCATTGCAGAGCTAAACTCAAAATAATATACCAAATTGGAGTCATTGCCTTGTGAGCTGCACTAAACAGTGTTAAACGCAACAAAAAAAAAAAAAAAAAAAAGTATAACGTGATTGCTGGGTTGCTATTAATATACAGTTTATATGGGGTCTATCGCAATGAAATGAGCAACTGGAAACGATAGGTGTGTAGATAATTAAATATAAACAGAAGAGTGGATGGTGTGATCATTGTTCCATGAAAGTGACCAATAATGATTATTTGTAGTGTAACTGTGTGTTAAGAAAAGTTCAAAATCATTGGTTTAACCAGAAAACAACAGCTTAAGGTACAGAACCCCTAATATTATATATATATATATAAGGATGTTCAAAAATAACTTGTCTGTCTGTGGTCAAAGTGGTGACATCCAGTCTTACGCAACATATGTTTCAAAATTCTTCAGAAAATGTTTCCAGGAAGAAACGGCGGCCACTATAAAAAACAGTTAAATTTTTATGTGATTTATATCTGAACATCTCTTCAATCCTAATGTGTGCAAAAGCAAGTGAAACTGTAAATAATCTCTACTGTCTGTCAATAATTTTGTCATTTACTGATCAATCAAAGTGTCGGACAAAAAAAAAAAGACATTAATTTCCTATTGTTTAAGCATTTTAGGTTTAATTGTGAATAAATGCAACTGGATCATGATGCAAAGCTGTCTGAAGTTGCTTGTGTGGGCAGCAGTCAAGAAAGAGCATGGGGATTTCAAAGCAAATTATTTAATGATTGATTTATTGTGTTGGATAATTATTGGACTCCCTCTAGAATGTTTCTTTTTTTTCTTTTCTTTTTTTTTTTTTTTTAATAATAATCAAAAAAAGAATATCACCAGTCGTGGCTCCTGAGCATAAATGTAGGTAGGCAGAGATAGGGTAGGTAGTCTGTCTAATATTGTTTTACATAAACATGATGCATGTATAGAAAGCTAATCTGCCCCAGTGTCTCTCAATTAGAGCGTGCTGCAGTTCCATTCTTCTCCACAGATTAATATCTGAAAATGTGGGGCGCTGTAGCGCTGGGGAGAACACAGGCATCATTTTGATTATTTTGATCAGTCATACTGTAATTTGAGGCATTTTCTGTCCTACCCACCCACCTCTACTGACCACTATTTCCAGTCACTTCTCTTTTTGCCAGTATAAACCGAAGTTGAAAAAAAAGGATGTTAAAGAATAACTTGTCTGTCTGTGGTCAAAGTGATGACATATCTCACGATATGACAGATCTCATGTTCTGAGATAAAAAAAAAAAAATGGTTTGTCTTTCTTTTGCTTTTAATATCTGGCAACATTCACCCTAATCCAGGCCCAGTGCAGGTGCAGCTGCAAACTCCTGATGAGTTCAAGAAAAGTGATGGTTTGCACTTCTTTCATCTTAATGTGCGTAGTCTGGTAAATAAAATAGACTTCATAAGAGTATGGGCTGAGTCAATGAACTCTGATATCATTGTTCTCTCTTAGACATGGTTAAATAAATCTATTACAAACTCCATGATACACATCGAGGGATACAACGTTTATAGATCAGATCGCACAAAAAAGGGTGGTGGAGTAGCAATTTATGTAAAGTCGATGTTAAACTGCACTTGTATTCATTCTAGCAGCAAGCCAAAGTGTTTTGAACTTCTGACAGTTAAATTATCATTTTTTTAAATTTTCCAGATATCATTGTGATTGGAGGTTATCATCCACCGTCAGCGTCAAGTGAAGCTATCACTTCACTTACCGATCTTCTTCACAACTGGACCAACTCAGAGCTGATTTTACTTGGGGATTTAAACTGGGATTGAACTTCAAAAATATCTGATACATTCAAGGATATTTGTGACTCTCTTTGTTTGGAGAAATTGATTAACTCTCCAACCCGGATAAATCAAAAAGATCCCAATAAATCTTCGCTAATTGATGTTATTTTAACTAATGCTCCTCATAGATTTTCTGCAACTGGAGTTTTTTGTAACAATGTTAGCGATCATTGTGCAATAGTATGTGTGAGAAATTGTAGGATTTTAAAAAGTTCACCACGTACTATTTTGAGGCGTCAATTTAAACATTTTAATGAGCAAGCCTTTTTATGGGCTATGTTTATGAGAGTGATTTATTTACTGTATCATTGATACCCGGTGTTAATTTAGCGTGGGAGTATTTTAAATGTACTTTTTTAAATGTATGCAACAAACATGCTCCTTGTTAAAAGAATTAGGGTAAAAGGCGGATATAATCCTTGGTTTAATGAGTTAATCTCTTCTCGTATTAAAGAGCGAGATGCTGCATGGGCCACAGCAAAGAAAACAAATAACCATTTGGATTGGGTAGGTTATAGAACACTAAGAAATAATTGTACAAAATTAGTAAAGAATTGTAAACATGATTATTATTTAAACATGATGAACGAAAATCTGAATGATCCAACTAAATTTTGGAAAATGACTAAATCAGTTTCTGGTCTAAAATCTTTTACTAGTTTACCTGAATATGCAAAGGTTAAGGAAATAATTATAAAGGGGAAAGAAAATATTGTTAATGCCTTTAATACTCATTTTATTGCTGCTGGTTCAACTTCTGATGTTAGTAATTTAGCAGGACATAGATTAAAAGGGAGTGTTGATTTATGTCATCCTACTCAGCTTTTTACTTTTACCCCTATTTTAGTCCCACAAGTTCACAAAGCTTTATTAAACTTAGATTGTAAAAAATCAGCAGGCCCGGATAAAGTAGAGCCTTATTTTTTTAAATTTGCGGCAAATTTCATAGTGGAACCAATTACTGCTAGACTCAAAAAAATGATTCGGTCTAAATTTACATTTTATGTAGTTCAATTGCATAACAATTTTCCATCCATTTAGATTACATAGTTTTAACATAAATCAATAAACTTAATGTGATTCATATGCATCAGTCATACGTGAATGAAACAGGTAAGATTTATGTCATAATTCACAGCAAAGTCCCCACACTGCTCAGTGTTCATGTGTTTCTACTCTACAGAGTGTTAAAGTAGAATTGAAGCAGTGTTGGAGTTAAGAAGATAATTATGTGATGATTGACCATCAATGATAAACAGCTGCTGTTATCAAGCAGAATCACCGAAGGAAAGAGAAACACAAGAACTACAACTGACTTCAGCCACAGCCGAAGATGAAATAACTGAAATAAAAGACATTCAATCCTTTAAGATCTGATTAAACAAATACATCTTCACGTTCCCATCACTGTACTTTGTACAAAATGGTTGGTTGGTCCTCTTTACTGCCAAGGCATTATTAGGTAAACTGCCAACTTATGTTTGTAATCTCTTATCATATTACACTTGTAATTATAGCACTAGAAACTCTTATAAATTACATTTGACTGTTCCTAGAGTATGCTCTGAGTTTGGAAAAACTGTCTTTTCCTCCTATGGTCCTAGGCTATGGAATGATATGCAGTGTTATGTTGTTAGAAACAATTCCATCTCTAAATATTTTTAGAAACCTTTTGGAGTTCTACCTGGAAGAATGTTGCAACACAGTCTCACTCCCAACTCGTCACATATTGACGCTTGGTCAGGACACTTTGGCGTCGCTTTTTGAAGCACAGAGAACCCCTTTAGCAAAATTTTTCGATGTGCAGGCTCTTCCATTGTTTTAAATAAGAAACCCTTAGCGTCAATATGCCGACGCAAAAGGCTTATCGTCATGATTAAATTATATATTAGGTAATACTATTGCCATTATTGCATATGTTGGGGTGTGATTTTTCAACGTAAACAGTCACAACAGTTTTATGAATATTACACTATTTACACATTTATGAGCAGGTAACCCAACCCCTGCCCCTAAACCTACCATTTGTCAATAAAACACAAGATATAACAGGCAGATACAACTACCGTCATAATTTATTAAAAAAAATAATAATAATATTCCAAGTCTTTCGAGGAAAAACGATTGATTTGTGAAAGGAATAGATGCGATCGCTGTCTCCGTCCGCCGTAAAGCTCTTCCTGTGTGCTGTCTCTGTGCGAAAATTCAAAAATGCTGCCAGAAGAAGCCTTATGTCAGCCATTGGCTCTTGTGTGTCTCGTGACTGATTGCGTCATGCAATGGGAGTATCTTTTTGAATGAGATGTGATGTGAGTGCATTAACGGAGCGGGATCATTTTAAGCAATTAAAACCTTCTGTTTTACTCTCTTCTTCACATAAAGATATCGTATGGCTTCAGAAGGCTTGGAATGCAACACGACATGTTTGTAATGCTTTTATACTGCTTGTTTATGGTTGTTTTTGCAATAAATACCTGTGACTGTACTTTTATTTGCCTGTTATGTGTTTTATATTGTTCAGAAGTGGGTAGGTTTAGGGTAGGGGTGGGGTTACGTGTCCCAATGAAAGTGTAAATTTAGATAAAATTAGTTATATTTAATACAAATGCATGAAAACCATTAAATTAAGACAAACAACTGAAAACAATGGAGGACCCGTGCTTCGAAAAATGACGCTAAAGGGGTACCTTGAGCGTCAAAAAGCGACGCCAAGGGGTCCTGACCAAGCATCAATATATGACGAGTTGGGAGTGAGACTGTGTTGGGAAGAAACATGTGAAAGTTTTATGTAATTTTTAATATGATGTTGGATGATTTTTTATTCTTTACTATTTTTTTTTTTTTTTTTTTTTTTTTTTTTTTATGTGTGTTTAATCTGTATGTGAAAAATTTGTTGCTGCCATTTTGGCCAGGACTCTCTGGTAGAAGAGATTTATATCTCAATGGGATAATTCCTGGTAAAATAAAGGATAAATAAAATATAATAATCCTACTCAAAAATATGTTTCAAATTCTTCAGAATTTTATTTATTTATTTATTTATTTTTTCCTGGGAGGAACGCTGACCACTATAAAACCAAGTTTTACTTTTTATTTGATTTATACTTAAATATCATTCTATCCTGCTTCATGCAAAAGCAAGTGAAACTGTAACAATCGCCTACAATATGGCAATAAATCTGTGATTCACTGATCAATCAATGTGGTGGACAGATCTTTTTAAGCATTTTGGGTTTAATTATAAATAAATGCCATTGGATCATGGAGTGCTGTCTATAGTTGCTTGTGTGGGCAGCACCCAAGTGTCAGCCTTGTGTTCCCTGTGTCTTGTGTTTCCACGTGTTCCCAGTGTTTCGATGCCCATATTTGGGTTTTCCTGTTTCCTGTCCTTGTTATCTGTTCATTAGTTTCCAGGTGTCTTGTCTTCCCCTGATTTAGTTCAGTATTTATAGGGTGTTTCTCAAACGGAAGGCTGCATCCTACTGAGGCTGTGTCCTTCAGAGTCTTGTAGGCTAGACTCCTCCTCGGCATTAAACGCTAGAATGAGATGCTCTAGTAAGTGTGCGTGGCTATGTCATATATGTTCCCGCCCTCACCGTCACGGCACAAAAACACTAATAAAACTTAGTTTTGGAAAAAATACTTTGTATTACAAATCTTTATATTATTTGGCTTTCTATTAATGCAATATAACGAATCACAGCTGTCTATAATTAAATAATTTCTTAAATTATTGGCAGTTTAGCTTTTAGTAAGTAATTTACACCAATATATAACAATATATAACATCTATTCTTTCATGTCCGAAAACATTATTTTTGATAATAAATTCAGACAAGCTCATTAATGACTCGTTCTTCGTCAGTTTATTTTCATGAAATGGAATGGGTACAAAGGATTGTGGGTGATTGAAGGTCGTGGAGGATACATCCCATGCATCCTTCAAATTCAGCTGAATGAAGGACGCGAAAGGAAGGCTGCCTTCCAAGGATCCTTCCAACTGAGATGACCTTCAGCGACGTTTGATGACGTGGCAGCCGAGAAATGCAGCCTTTGTAGGATGCAGCCTTCCGTTTGAGAAACACCCCTTGTGTGTTCTGCCCCATGTCTCCGGTCAGCTGTTAAACGTCATCCTTGTGTTCTGTGTCTCCTGCGATTCCTGTGTTCCAAGTGACTGGATAATTAAAGTCTGTTTATTAAATGAATTCCTACGTCCCCCCGCTCTGAGTTTGTGAAGTGTGACACCAAGAAAGAGGAAGAAACATTTCTGTCTGCATGGGCATTTTAAAACAAGCCATGCTAATAATATGAAATCACTTTAATGCCTGCTGGAGGTCAGACTCACCAGAGCATGGTAAGAGTTAATCATGTGAATATTATGTGTTATGAGTGTGAATACATGGTTATTATGTGAATATTTATTTTAATTTTATTTATTTTATTACTTCTTTTTTTTTTTTTGGTAAAGGGACCATGTACAATTTTAACATGTTTCCATTTCATGCATTGTACCACATTTAGCCAGTAGCTAGTTTTGTTCCGTGGTCCCTTGGCAGGTAATCACTAACATAAAAACACAAAACAACAAACACATACAATACAGTAAAACATGCACATCCTACCAGAGCCAGAGTAAAACAATAAAAATAGCATCCAGTTAAACCACAACGGTGTCAATGTTTACAGAGTTGAATTAATTATATATATATATATATATATATATATATATATATATATATATATAATTTATTCTTTTGAAGCTAAAGATTGTGTGGTCTTGTAGTGATGTCAGTCAGAATGGCTCCTCCTCTTGCTCTGGTGTTTCTGCTCATGATTCACAGTGAGTCATTGGATCATTACATAGTCGCTTACTAAATAAACATGTTCTTTGTTACTTACTTTAGCTGGGGGTCTGCCAATCATTGGACTCCCTGTTGAATCCTCATTGACATTTTTTTATTTATATTAATCAAAACTACAATATCATGTAAACCTTAGTCAGAGCTACTGTTTAAAAAATGATTCTGGACCCTTCTCATGTGCTCTATCCAGAATTCCAAACTGCTTCATCTGGTCAATGTTTCTGCACCCCAAGGTTTGGATACAACCGCTATATGAACACTTTTGTTCCTTCAGCTACAAGACTGTTGAATTCTAGTGTAAAAATACATGACTGTGTGATCGCTATTGATGAGGTTATTTTGTTATCCATTATTTTGTTATACATTAACAGATATCTCATGTACAAAAACACATTAATACAGTTCAGATTAATATTTACTCTCCTTATCAGTTCATGACTTTGCGTTACTGTTTTCTGTGGACCTTCACTAATATTTCAGTAAAAATAACTTTTTTAGTTTGGTTAATCTGACTGTTACGTTTTACACTAAATTGCTGTTTATTCTTTGAATTAACATAATCTACTGGCAGCACGGTTGCCAGAAAGTTACTGTTTTTCTACAGTTTGTGGCCGGAAATTAATTACAGTTTATTGCTGTTAAATTATATTTCATGCTGTTTTTTTCTCTTTTTACATCTTTAAACCTTTAAAGCCCACAACAAAATCCTCAGTTTTAAATGAAAACGTATAATGTGTGCACACTACAGAGTGTTAAAGTAACACTGAATCAGTGCTGAAGTTAATGAGATAATTCTGTGATTAATTAAGTGATGATTGAGCATTAGTGATGCACAGATGCTGTTAACAAGCAGAGTCACTGAAGAAAGAGAAACACAAGAACTACAAATGACTTCAGCCACAGCCTTAGATGAAATCAACTGAAATAAAGACATTAAATCTCTCAAGATCTGATTAAACAACTCCTAAATCAGCATTACCAGCTTCACACATTACTAGCCAGACTCATGCTATTTCTGTCAGACGTTCACAGAAATGCAAGGTTTTTTTAACTACCATGATGGAGATCAGTGTTAGCTTTAGTTGGGCTCTTGAACCTTGACCTTTCAACATTACCTTTTCTTTGGCTGTTTTAAACATGTTTTTTAAGACACATTTGTTATGGAGAAAAGAACCAAAGCAAAATCTGAAATGTTGTACTCACCATTGTTGAGATTCATATGCTGATTATTGATGTCTGTATGTGTCTAAATTATGCTAATTTGTGTATAAGATGTTTTTCAATTTTTCATAATAGCTTGTTTTGTAATATAATACCTATAATACATATCAAAACATAAAACTATTAAAAAAAAAAAAAGCCAAGAAACTTCATTAAAGATTGATTGAGATCAGCGATGCTGGCTGTTTCATGATGATTATAATCCAAAAACATTTACTTACTTTTTTTTTTTTGTTTTTTGTTGTTGTAACATATGCTTTTTACTAACACAATCATAACAACCAAAAAAAAATCTAACATTAAAGAGTCAAGAGCCCAACTAAAGCAAATGCTGATCGCCATAATGGTGAGGTCACACAAACCATTTTCAATAAAGCATCTAAATGTCTATTAATTCTCAAGTAATTTTATAGATATGTGGCAGAAATAAAGTCAAACTGTAATGCTGTTTGTGGAGTTGTTTAATCATCCTCTGCTGTTTTATTTCAGTTGATTTCATCTAAGGCTGTGGCTGTATGTCAGTTGCAGTTTCATTTCTTGCTGTTTTCTTCAGTGATTCTGTTTGTTAACAGCAGTTGTTCATCATTGGCTGAAATCACTCAATAGTTTTAATTCTCTCTATCAAGTGAACTATATTAGTAAACTCATGTAGAGAATAGTGAATGAGGGTGTAGGGTGTGATTTGAAACACAGTCTCTGAGTGTCGACTGAGCGCTGTTACTTCACAGGACTGCAGAAGGCTACTTTCTCGAAAACAACAAATATTACCCAGAATTCATTGGTTTTTTTTTTTGTTGTTTTTTTTTAATGGATTTTACTGTTGTAATGAAAAAACAGGATGTTACTGTCAGAATATGCCCGTTTTTATAAAGCAATTTTTTACAGTGTACCAGGGAAGTACACGTACTGTAAAATAAAGCGCTACCAAAATCTCTCAAGGATGTTGAATAAATAGCTTCTTTGTCTGTGGTCAAAGTGACACCCTGTCTTACGCAATAAATGTTTAAAAATTCTTCAGAAAATGTTTCCAGGAAGAAACAGTGGCCAGTATTAAAAAAAAAATAAATAAATAAATTTAAAAAAAACTTAAAAAAAAACTGAACATCTCTTCAATTCTAAAATGTTCAGAAGCAAGTGAATCTGTAAATATGTTGTACTACAAGTCAATAAATCTGTGATTCACTGATCAATCAATGTGGTGGCCAAAAAAACAACAACAACAACAACAAAAAAGATGACATCTTAATTTCCAGTTGTTGAAGCAATTTTTAATTACTTTTTAGCAATTAGTTAGTTACTTTTTCGGATGTAAATAAATGCCATTGGATCATGGTGGAAAGCTGTCTGAAGTTGTGTGGGCAGCACCCAAGAAAGAGGAAGAAATATTTCTGTCTGCATGGGCATGTTAAAACAAACTGTGTTAATCATGTGAAACCAATTTAACACCTGTTGGACATCAGACTCACCAGAACACGGTAAGAGTTACTCTGATATGTGAATACAGTCTGAATAACATTGTTGTAGAAACCACTGACTTAAAAAAAAAAAAAAAAGTCTCATTGAAAACTGATTTATAGAGATGTTTTTGGAGCTAAAAATTGTGTTTTTCTCATAATGTGTGTGTTATATTGTAGTGATGTCAGTCAGAACGTCTCCTCCTCTTGCTCTGTTGATCCTGCTCGTGATTCATAGTGAGTCTTTAAAAAAAGTTAATGACAGCATAAATGTTTGGGACAACATGATGAACTTATGAGAGAATCATTTTGAGTTAACTATCCCTTTAATTTGTGTTTCAGGAGTTTATGGCCAGTATGATTGGCATGTGAGTTACAGCTCTTCATACATCTGTGCACTACAAGGGTCAACAGTGACAATGAGTTGCATGTATACTTACCCTGGATATCAGATCATGAATGTGTTCTGGACCAAAACAAATGTAATGTATAATGTAGAGCCTCCAGATCTGTCTGAGGACCCTGATTACTGTCAGAGGGTTTACTATTGGAGAGATACTCAGCAGTACTGCACCATCAGACTGAGTCATGTGACAATGAAGGATTCACACAACTACTATTGCAGTTTCACTGCTAATGCACCTGTAGATATTTGGACTGGTTATCCAGGAGTGACTCTTACTGTCACAGGTGACTTTGATGAGGTTTCACTCTTCTTCTGTTCATTATGTAGAATAATAATCAGTGTATGACAGCAGCACTAGATATAATGTGTGTGTTGTGTTCAGATCTTCAGGTGGAGTCTCCTGAGAGAGTGACAGAGGGAGATTCAGTCCGTCTGACATGTAAAAGCAGCTGCACTCTGACTGACAGAGCAACATTCATCTGGTACAGAAACTCACAGCCATTAACTGAGAGAAGAGACACAAACAATCAACTCCTGCTGCAGTCAGTCAGAAGAGAGGATGCAGGCAGATATAGCTGTGCTCTACATGGACACACTTACATCTCTCCTCCTGTTCAGCTCAATGTCATGTGTGAGTATTGTTAAAATTAAGCTTTTATTTACAAAACTTAAATACAACATATAGGCCTTGTAATGGGTGCTTTTGAAGCACTGCTTCATGAAGTTTCTAAACCTTTGTGATTCATACTCTTTCTGATGTACATAAATAGACCATGGTGTAAGGTCCACGTAATTGGCCCAACAGAGATGATTATTCATGGTGAATAAAGGTTTCTTGCGTGTTCAGTGTGCAAAGTTATTTAATTTAAGCTAAATTGTAATCTGACTCCATTTTATTATGACATTGTATTTGAGTTAGAATGCCAATTATTATTGATCATTTATAAGATAATTCATCTAGACATCTGATTATTCTGTTTATTTTTTTAATATTATTATACTCATTCATTCGGGTGCTCATGTCACTCAAAGATGTCACTTCAGCCCTTAGCGTATCTTACGGTCACATTCTCCTCAGTCTTGGTTATTAGACAGAGGTCACTGACTAATACTTTAGAAGGCCGCTCCTATGCTTGCTCATCCTAAAAGTACTTTTATTTAGCCCCCTTAGATTTGTACACACTTGAATAAAGCAACATTATTTCTAGTCAGAGGTCACGACCACTACTATAGATATAAGCCAACCAACATTACTTTCTCTGATAGTAGCTTTGTTATGGTCATGCCATGGTTTCCCATGTACACTTAGCTAGAATAATATTACAATAAACAGAGGTTAGAATCACCCTATTTGACCTAAACGGAAATTCTCTTCAAGCCCTTACAGTCTAATTACACTTGAACTAATACCAAGTGTTAGCTGTTCTCTAAAGATCCAGTTAGTGTGCCCTATGTTCCATCTCAACTGAATTTTAGTCCATTACTAACCTGACGCAGGAAATGCAGTAACAAGGATACAACATAATCTACTAGAGTCCATAATTACAGAGTAAATCAGAATAAAATCAAATATAACAATTTATTATCAGTCAGGTAAATATGTATTATGCCAATTAGATAGCCAATTTCAAAGATATCAAATCAATAAAAGACATCAAATTCTCAAAGATGAATCTAAGAGTAAGATGCATACCTGACTTTTAGAAAAATACATAGTATGACGTGTGTGGACGGTAAAATCAGGTTCTTCATGTGGACACCCTTCATATCATGTGCTCATTCTGGCTACAGAATCGCCCTGATCTTCTTGCAAGATTTCCTTAAGTACTCAGCCCAAGACAAAACAATCCCCGAAATGGAGACAGGAACTATCAGTTTGAATTTGTATTTATTAAGTCGAATTAACACCTTTTGGGACAGATGGTAATTTGCATGGAATAACACACCCTCTATATTAATCAAAATATCTCTTAACTCTTAACAAACCTCGTTACAACCTTCGCGGCTTTTGAAGAATACAGCCTCTAAATTGGAACACAGCTCTTCAAATCAAGTCACCTTTATTTATATGCTGCTTTAAACAATACAGATCGTATCAAAACAGCTTTACAGTGTCAAACAGGAAAATAATTAGTCATTAATACAAGAGGACAATAACAAACAGTATTTTTTTTTTCAAAGTCAGTTCATTGATGATTCAGTGATGTCATCATCCAGTTCAGCCAATAATGTCTGTGCAATAGTGTCTGTCTTCAGTTTCACTAATACTCACAAATCTGTTTTTATAACAGTAAAATTTCTGTTTAACACGGAATGTCACAGAATTTGTCAAATTTTGAATTAATTAATCAAAAGTAGATCATTACACTTTAATCAAATCGTGATATGGACTAGTATCTGTAAATATTAAGCCACACAAGTTGATTTAAATATGATTCCTGCATGTTCTGCGTGTCTCTGTGTTAATGAATGGTGCAGACGCTCGCGGTGTTTTCACCATCTGCCGTCTCACTAAATATGAACATAAATACATGAACATCTCCAGAACTGCTCTGAAAGTCACTTCATGAGCAATATACTGTTTGATTTGAGTAAAACTAGCGTCATATCACATACACAGAACTGTAAAGGTATTCATGGCAACCCGTCAAAATAAAAGTCCGGTTTAATTTGAAGACATTGTGCCAGAAATATATTACTATTGTTCAGTAGAATGTACATAGCCTACTACTATTACTACTACTAAAATGAACAAACATATTTTTTTAAGGAATAACCACACTTTCCATCCATGTTTTAATTTTAATAGCAAATTTTGCTTAATTTTCAATAATTAAAAGATAAAAATAAGATAAAATTAATGTTGTATGCCTTCATTTGATAACCAGAAAAAAATTATAATAATAATAATTAAATACATGACAGAATGTCTGAGAAAAAAATAAATAAAATAAAACAAAATAAAATTATATATCTATATTATCTATATTAAAATTATATATATATTATGCATTCAAATAATTAGACATGCTAAAACACAGAATTTGATAACAATAATACATATAGTGATGAAAAATAAAACATCATAGGGCCCTAAACATGTAATTTTTTGTTAAACTTTTAATAAATTGATGTGAAAATGTATAAGTTTCATGATTTTAAATAATTAGACATGCTTTTTGATTAATAAAATTTAATTTAACCATTAAAAAGGAGTTGAGAAATATTTAAACGGAAAAAAATGGAATTTGGAAAAAAATTAAATGGAATTTGGGAAAAAATAAAACAGATTTCATAGGGCCCTACATATGTGGGGCAGCAGAGCAGGAGGGTTATTAATAACACCTACCTGAACTGCACCTGTATCTAATTCCTCAGAATTAGTCACTACATTTAGTCAGTCAGGTTAGAAGCGGCCACAGAGTAGCTTCCTAGACCGACATGAAAGCAACAGAAAAAGCTAGAAAAATACCTAGAATGCAGACCATAAAGAAATGATTTACTCACTCTGGTCAGAAAGAACTTGATCACGTAAAGTCCAGGTCAGAACCCCACTGAACACATTTGAGATTACTTGAAACAGAGTCAGTGTGAGTGAATCAGTCATGATTCGTTGGCCCATGTCCATCTTCACAGTTTCAATATATCCATGTAAATGCTTCAGCTCAGACTTATCTTAGGCACTTTGAGGCCTCTGCATGAACTGGTGATTAAATATATTTAAATATTTCACCTGTAGATTCTCCTGAGACTCCTGTGATCTCCATCAGTCCATCTGGTGAAATAGTGGAGGGAGATTCAGTGACTCTGAACTGCAGCAGTGATTCAAATCCTCCTGCAGAAATCAGCTGGTTTAAAGGAGGAATGATTGTAGGATCTGGAAGAATCTACAGCATCTCAAAGATCAGCTCTGATCACAGTGGAGAATACAAGTGCAAGTCTATCAATGAACATGGAGAGAAATACTCTGATGCTGTGACTTTAAACGTCATGTGTGAGTTAATGATGGTTCAGTAACTGTGACATTAAAGTCCTCTAAACATACACTTTGACGTGAAATATATTGTGTTTTCTGTAAAACTTTATTAAGTCATTTATAAGTGATTATTTAAGGATGAAATAATCGTTTACAAAACATTAATAAGCAATTAATAAGTGATATGCTAACAATTTGTGTATGTTTTAATTCATTTACAAGTCATTTACAAGTAATTAGTTAATGATGAACTAATCATTTACAAAACATGACTATGCATTCATAGAGGATTAACAAGTTATATGTTAATATTTTTATATACGTTTTGTAGATTAAGTTTCAAATCATTTACAAGTGATTAGATGATTATGAACTAATCATTTACAAAACATGACTATACATTCACAAATTTACAAATCTGTCATAAGTTATCTTTAAAAAAATAGCGTCATGAAATAATCAGACAGACACTTAATGGTTAATTGTTACTAGTTAATATATTAATAATCACTTATAAATCATTGAAATGTCAACATTGCACTATTACCTCAATAAACATTATAAATCATTTACAAAGCTTTCAGTATCCCTTAATCTAAAGTGTAAACTACTCATCAGTTGTAAATGTTTTACAAACTTTATGGTTTCCAGTTGTGTGTGCATAAATATATGTACACACACAAACAACCTGTAACCGGAAGGTTTGTAAAACATTTACAACTGATAAGTAGTTTACACTTTATTGAGTTTATTGAGGTAATAGTGCAATGTTGACATTTCAATGATTTATAAGTGATTAATAATATATTAACTAGTAACTATTAACCATTAAGTATCTGTCTGATTATTTCATGATGCTATTTTTTTAAAGATAACTTATGACAGATTTGTAAATCGTTAGCATATTACTTAATCATTTGTGAATGTATAGTCATGTTTTGTAAATGATTAGTTCATCATCATCTAATCACTTGTAAATGATTTATAACTTAATCTACAAAACATATATAAAAAAAATAACATATAACTTATTAATCATCTATGAATGCATAGTCATGTTTTGCAAATGATTAGTTCATCATTAACTAATTACTTGTAAATGACTTGTAAATGAATTAAGAAAACATACACAAATTGTTAGCATATCACTTATTAATCGCTTATGAATGTTTTGTAAATGATTACTTCATCATTAACTAATCACTTATAAATGACTTACAGCTGAACGTTATTATAAAGTGTTATCGTGTTTTCTGTTTTAGACCCTCCCAGGAGCGTCTCAGTGTTCATTAACAGATCTGGTGAAATAGTGGAGGGAGATTCAGTGACTCTGATCTGCAGCAGTGATTCAAACCCACCTGCAGAAATCAGCTGGTTTAAGGAGGATCAAAGCTCAGCTGTTGGATCTGGACAGAGTTTCAGTGCACTACAGAGTGGACGCTTCTACTGTGAGGCTCACAATCAACATGGATCTCAGAGATCAGACGCTGTTACTGTCACAGGTGAAGCTTTTATTAACACACTCCTGTATATTCACATCATTTATCAGTTTGGAGAGTTAATTATGATGATCTTACCCATACCCATACACTCTTAAAACAGATGTGTTAAAAACAACACAACCTGTGTTATATTTTAACACACCTGTGTGTCTAGTTAAGGACAACACATTTTGTGTTAATTTCAACTCAACCAGTGTGTTATTCTTCTTAACACAGGTTGATATTCTTCAACTATTAAAATAGTGCACCTTTAAGAATAGCACATCTATGACACAAATTGTGTTATTTATGACACATTAGTGTGTAAAAAAAAACAAATGTGTTAAAAACAACACAACCTGTGTCATATTTTAACACACCTGTGTGTCTAGTTAAGGACAACACATTTTGTGTTAATTCAATTTTAACACAACCAGTGTGTTATTCTTCTTAACACAGGCAGTGTGTTAAAATATTTAACACACTAATGTGTCATAAATCCAGAAGTGGGACTTTCAATTCACAAGCAAGTCTCAAATCAAATCCCAAGTCCTCAAAGAGTTAAAGTTAATGAGAAAATGAAGTGACTAATTAAATGATGATTGTGCATTAGTGATGAACACCTGCTGTTAACAAGCGGCATCACTGAAGAAAAGAGAAACACAAGAACTACAGACTTCAGTTACAGCCTTGGATAGAATAAACTGGAGAAAAAAAAAAAAACACGATGCCACCATAATTGTGGTCAGGGTTTGCTTTAGTTGGTCTCTTGTCCCTTTTACTAATTCAAAGTAATTTGGTTCTAAACAATTGCAATATAGTTTCACAGCAAACTTTTGTGCATTGCTGAATCAAACCTAGAAGTAGCAGATTAATTTATGATTTCTGCTTGTAACTCGCGGTGAATGAACATCATGAAAGGATCTCTCTTTGGTTTTTTGACTGACATTCAGCGGTTACAGATCTGCAAAAAAAAAGTTTCCTATTAAACACCACTGTAATCCTTTAATATTTAAAAAAAAATAATAACTGTTTCCGCTCAGGCTTTTAGACATAAACACTTATCATATGATCCTCAACAGTGGCGACAATAATTTTTCATACTGCAATGCATGATGGGAGTTTTTACTATGGTGTTACCCAGCATGCATTGCAGCATGAAGCATTTTGTTGATTGTCACCATTGTTGAAATTCATATGCTGGTTCTTGATGTCTGTATATGTCGAAATAACACTGGAGATCAAATTTTTATATTTGTTGCATAGATTTAAAATTCATTCACTGTAACTATTAAAGCAACACTTTATTTGCATGCTGTAGTTTCAAAGGGTTGATTATGCAAAACCTAAACATATTTATAAAAAAAATACTTTTTGATCATAATCAAACCACCTCACAGTAACTAGTTAATCACATAAAAACAGCTATTATCTCCACTTTTCTTTATAACACCACGTGCATTGCTGCAGAGAGAGCCCTAATACAGGAATCAAGGGTCAAGAGCCCAACTAAAGCAAACACTGATCTGCATGATGGTGGCATCATTTTAACCAATAAAACATCAACATCTGATCCTCTGTAATTCTCAATAACAGCATGTGTTCATCACTAATGCACAATCATCATTTAATTAGTCACTTAATTATTTCATCAACTTTAACTCTTTGAGAACTTGGGATTTGACTTAAGACTTGACTTGGTCCCACCTCTGCCCAATCCTTTAAAGAACACCACATCATCTCAGGAAATGTTCTGGGAACGTCATTGACACCGGTGGGACCTTCTGAGAACGCTCTGAGACCTTTACTTTTCTAGTGAGGAAATCCATATACCTGACCATATACCTGAGTGCATCTATGTCATCCACCAATGAAAAAAGAGGCGCAAATTTGGTTAACAGCTTGTGGAGTGATGTAGGCAGCAATGTGATTGGATGATAGTTAACGCATATTGTGTTGGACACATTGTGTTGTTTCTCTCTCTCTCTCTTTCTTTTTACACATTATCAACTTAAAATTACACATAATGTGTTAAAATGGCCATAACACAACAAATGTGTTATTAATTAACACATCCTTTTTGAGAGTGTACCTGTAAAACATAATGATAACTCAGCATTTAAAAGACTGGAAGCCTGTCTGCAAGAAATCAAAGTGTGGCTCACAAATAACTTTATGTTACTTAATGACAATAAAACCCAAATCATTCAATTTGGGCCAAAAGCGCATTCAGGTGGAAACTCCATTGACCTTGGTACACTTACTCCATATCTCACCTCAGATGTCAAGGAACTTGGTTTCCACCTTGATAATAGTCTCAAATTATACAAACAAATTAATACAATAGTTAGTACCAGTTTTTATCATATTTGTTGTTTAGCCAAAGTCAAACCTTTCTTAAGCAGCAAAAGTTTTGAAACCATTAGCCACGCTTTTATCTCCACACGACTCGACTATTGTAATTCTTTGTATGTTGGGGTACCTCTCTCTTCTATCTCTCGCCTTCAAATGGTCAAAAATGTGGCTGCCTGCCTACTCGCAGGAAGTTGCAAACAAGACCATATCACACCAATTTTATGCACATTGCACTGGCTACCAGTCCGATATTGAATCAACTACAAAATTCTGCTATTTTTCTACAAAGCTCTTAACAACTCAGCTCCTAGGTATCTCTCCGATTTACTCACCACTTACAATCCGGCTAGGTCTCTTAGATCTCAAGATGGCCATCTTCTGCGAACACCACGGTCTCGCCTGCAACGCAGGGGAGACAGAGCCTTCGCAGTAGCTGGTCCAACACTGTAAAAAAATTATTCACGTTATTTGTTTCAAAATATTACAAGCAATATTATTAATTAATTAAACACATTAGAATTAATTAGAATTAATCAAATGAAATGCTAACAATTAACCATTCAAAATGAGTAAAATAGCATGAAAAATTAAGTAAAATTCACAACCAAAATATTGGTTTCATTGGAAAAAAAAAAAAAAAAAAAAACACCACTGTGCTAAAGAATACTATATGCATGCCAGGCCAGTAGTTGGCGATCAAGAAACACCCTGCGAAAACGTAATACGAGTGCACATGGTCAACTTTTTCACAAATTTACGTTTTTGTTGATTACATGGAGATGATACAGGTATTGTGTTTAAAAGCTTGTGTTTTCAAGCCCCCAAAACAGAGTTACTGAAGACACCTGATGTTAACAAGCAGAATCACCAAAGGAGAAAATCAAAAATTTGGTTACCATTACGGTGGTCAGTGTTTGCTTTAGTTGGGCTTTTGACCCTTGATTTTTAAAAAGTTTTTTTTTTTTTAAACTGTAGCTGAGTTATAGCAGCTACACAAGCCAAGAAAAAAAATGAGATCAGGTGGTGTTGGCTATGTTTTGACATCATTAGACCTGGATCTCTGAGTTGGGTGTATCTTATTGATTACAGCCATCCTGTGATTGTGCAGTATAAGGTCTGGAATTTTCAGTGTAATCAGAGATATTTTTAAAAGCATTTCTGACCAAAACATTTTTTAAAAATAAAACTCTTTCATTTAGGCACACAGACATCAAGAATCAGCGTAAGAACCTCAACAATGGTGACCATCAAAAAGCATGTTGCAGTGCATTCTGGGTGCCACCAATCAAAACTCATCCATGGCTCCCATCATGCATTGCGGTATGAATAAATTATGAGCTGAATTGTCTTGTATTTATTCTCAATATTTTCTTTTATTTCTGCTGTTTTTATGCGATTTTTTTTTTTTTAGTAGCTTGTTTTGCGATGCTCAGAGTTGATCTGTTTATCTGAATATGCTGTTTGTCCCCATTCTTGAGATTCTTACGCTGATTCTTGATGTCAGTGTGTGGTTCGAAGAACTTACTCACCTGAACATTTTTTTTATCAGAACAATTATTTTGAAAACCTTATGGATTATTTTAAAAACTGAAGATCTTCTACTCAGAATCTCTGCTATAATGAACGTAAATTTAACTCAAAGATTATTCTCTAAATAATTTCAGCAATTCATGTCAAATGATGATGTAAAACCACAACCAACACCACCTGATCACATTTTCTCTTGGCTTGTCTAGCTACTATAACTCAGTCAAAACAGCTAAACTAAATTTATTATTAAAAAGTCAAGGGTCAAGAGCCCAACTAAAGCAAACACTGACCACCGTAATGGTAATCTAAAAATTTTGATTTTCTCCTTCAGGGATTCTGTTTGATAACATCAGGTGTCTTCAATAACTCTGTTTTGGGGACCTAAAAACACAAGCTTTTGAACACGATGCCTGTATCATTTCCATGTAAACAACAAAAATGTTAATTTGTGAAAAAGTTGATATCATGTGCATGCTTATTACATTTTTGCGGGTTGTTTCTTGATCGCCAACTACTGGTCAGGCAAGCATATAATATTCTTTAGCATAGTGGGGTGTTTTTTTTTGTTTTTGTGTTTTTTTTTTTTGTTTTTTTTTTTTGTCTGATGAATCCAATATTTTTGTTTAAATTTTACTTAATCTTTTCATGCTATTTTACTCATTTTGAATGGTTAATTGTAAGCATCTCAGTTTATTAATTCTAATTAATTCTAATGTGTTAATTTAATTATTAATATTGCTTGTAATATTTTGAAACAATTTTATTGAGTAAATATAGTGAATCATTTTTAACAGTGTAAGCTATGGAACAGCCTGCCACTACCTGTCAGAACTTCCTCCACATTAGCCAAATTCAAATCTAGGTTAAAAATGTATATTTTTCTTGTGCTTTTAACTTTCTGTAATGTCTATGGGTTTACTTGCTTTTATTTTTATTGTATTTTATTTTTACTTTGTACAGCACTTTGGCCAACAAAGGTTGAATTTAAACTTGCTTTAGACATAAAATTGAATTGAATTTAATCTTTCTCTTTCAGTTGATCATGGTGATGGTAGGAATGTGATTGGGATCACAGAGGCATCTGGAGGATTATTCATCATCATCATCCTCATCCTCATCATCATCATTATCATCATCATCGTACTATATATAATGTAAATTAAATAATAAAGAGACCATAAATAAAAGTTTCCTTCAAACAAATGCAAAATGATATTTGATTATTAATGATATATGAAACAATGACAATACTTACATTTCCTTTTTTGACAGTCAGAGAAAAATGATGAACGGAAGATCTGCTATACACGAGTATGAGGTGAGATGATCAGTGAACCATGGAATAAAATTAGTTAAATAATAAAAATGTTTGTGTGAATCTTTCTCTCTGTTTCTCGATAGAATGATGATCCCATTACAGGCTCATATACAGCTCTTGATCCCAGGTCCAGATCTTCAGACCAGTACAACACACTCACAGTAAATGAAATCTCAAAACCTACAGTACATTTGCAAAAGAGTTTGTGCATTCAAAAGTTGGGTAATATGTTTGTTTTTGTTTTTTTTGTTTTCTTTCACATAGACTGTCCATCCAAGACCTACTGTTCACCAGTCAGACTGTTCTTAATGAGAATCCGACAGCAACTTCTCAAGATCTGTTGTAGTTACATATTTAGATGCCATGGTAAAATTAAGCACAAGTTAAACTTTACTCCACTTTTGTGGTGTCGCTGGTCACCCACCTCAATTAATTCATACTTATGTACATGTGTGACCTTAGCATGTGATGAATGAGCAATCAGTGTTATTTACATTAGTTTTGCTGTGAGTTGTTGTAAGAATCTTTTTATACATTTTATCTGTGTAATATAGGGTTGATGTGACTATAATTTCCCTTTATTCCTTTTGAAATAGAGCTTAAAATGCTTAAAAATTTTCAACATTTTTTTTTATCTGTAGTTTAGAGCGCGTATCAGATTGCCCAAGTCACATGATTTTGTTACAATGTTTTTTTTTTTTGATACTTTTATGCTAAAATTAAATGATCACACAGCAATCTCCTGCACTGAAAATGTTGTGAGTTTTGTTAGTAATGTACAGTATGTTTACGTGTATAAGATACAAATCAAAAGAAAACCTGAGTGTACAATAAAACCTAATATTGTATTAGTGTGGACTTTATAGGCTATATTAGACAAATATATTCATTAAAGATCACACTTGCATATTAAGTTCTATATACTCCGCAAATATTCAGAACAGTGTATTTAATTATATTGTGGGCTGCTCTTATATTAAATTGTATTGATTTATTCACCTTGTTTTGAATCTTTCCTTTGCATTTATGTGTTTGACCAGCAGATATCCTCAGCGTGCATTATTAGAAACAGAAAATCCTTTTGGGTTAAAGGGGTCATATGATGAGATTTCAAATTTTCCTTTCCCTTTGGAGTGTTACAAGCTCTTGGTGCATAAAGAAGATCTGTAAACTTGCAAAGACTAAAGTCTCAAATCCAAAGAGATATTCTTTATAAAAGTTAAGAGTCAACCACACCTACCTAAAACCTAAAAAATTACTGGACTTAATGACTACAGACCTGTGGCTCTAACATCTGTGGTCATGAAGTCATTTGAAAGACTGGTTTTGGCTTATCTGAAGTCCTCCACTGGACCCTTACTGGACCCCCTGCAGTTTGCCTACAGAGCAAACAGGTCCGTGGATGATGCAGTCAACATGGGACTGCACTTCATCCTGCAGCATCTGGACAGACCAGGGACTTATGTGAGGATACTGTTCGTAGACTTCAGCTCCGCCTTTAACACCATCATCCCGGACACCCTTCAGAACAAACTAACTCAGCTCTCCGTCCCCACCTCCGTCTGTCAGTGGATCACCAGCTTCCTGACAGACAGGCAGCAGCTAGTGAGGCTGGGAAAATACACATCCAGCACTGGAGCTCCTCAGGGCTGTGTTCTCTCCCCACTGCTCTTCTCCCTGTACACTAACAACTGCACATCTAAAGATCCCTCTGTCAAGCTCCTGAAATTTGCAGATGACACCACACTGATCGGCCTCATCCAGGACGGTGACGAGTCTGCCTACAGACAGGAGGTTAAGGAGCTGGCTGTCTGGTGCAGTCTTAACAACCTGGAGCTCAACACGCTCAAAACTGTGGAGATGATCGTGGACTTCAGGAGGAACCCCTCTGCACTCCCCCCACTCACCATCACGAACAGCACTGTGACTGCAGTGGAGTCATTCAGATTCCTGGGCACCACCATCTCCCAGGACCTGAAGTGGGACAATCACATAGACTCCATTGTGAAAAAGGCCCAGCAGAGGTTGTACTTCCTTCGCCAGCTAAGGAAGTTCAACCTGCCACAGGTCTTGCTGAATCAGTTCTACTCCGCCATCATTGAATCCGTCCTCTGCACTTCAATAACTGTCTGGTTCAGCTCAGCTACCAAATCTGACCTCAGAAGACTACAGAGGGTAGTCCGGACTGCTGAGCGAATCATTGGTACAACCCTCCCCACTCTCCAAGAACTGTACTCATCCAGAGTGAGCAAAAGGGCTGGCAAAATCACTCTGGACCCCTCACATCCAGCACACTCCCTCTTTGAACTGTTACCGTCTGGTCGACGCTACAGAGCTCTGAGCACCAGAACGACCAGACACAGGAACAGTTTCTTCCCTCAGGCAATCCATCTCATGAACACTTGACATTAAAAGTGGAACACACAACACTATTATAAATTATTTATTCAACACACATACTTATTTTTTTCATTTCAGATTTGCACATATTAGACCTGTACACCATAATTGTCTATATATTGTGTTTTTGCTATTTGTACATTGCCTATTTGTAAATTATTCTTTTATTATCTGTGCCCTGTCCTGTTGCTGTCTTTCTGTTGCACTGTAGAGCTTCTGTCACAAATACAAATTCCTCGTATGTGTAAGCATACCTGGCCAATAAAGCTCATTCTGATTCTGATTCTGATTCATTCTGATTCTGAAACGGCTCATTCTAACACGCCCCCACATCTCTACGTCACGATGTGGGAAGATTTGCATAACACCGCCCAAATGTATACGCAAAGAAAGAAGGCGTCACTTTCTTGCTCTAGCATTGTTGCTTCCGCCAGCGCCATATTGTGGAGACGCTAGCTGTGTCCCAATGTTGAGTGTACACACTTCGGAGTGCATGGACTTCGAAGGCCACGCCTCCTAAGGGCACGAAGGACCCTCCGAAGTGCTTGAGACACTCCGCCTTTACAGGATTTCTTAATTCCGCCGCCAGGTGTTCCCGATTACTGCTCCTGTCACATAGCAATGGTGCGAGAGGAGAGCTGCCATCCTGCCAGGACAGGTGGAGCCAGAATTGATAATGTTTGTTTGTGTTTTACGTTATAATGGAGGAGACGGTGATGTACCTCAGGCTTAGCCAAGACAGAGACCAGGGCTGTATCCGAAATCGCCCCCTATACCCTCATTTACTATTCCCTACATTAGTCCACTCATACAGTTCACTTGAAGGAGTGAATGAAAACTAGTGAGTGAATTCGGACACTGAGTGCAGAAGGAATGGCGCTTTTGCATATTTGCTTGCTGTTTAATAATCATTTGAAACGGGCAGCTCCAGTAGTAAGATTGAAGGATTTATCTTGAACTCTGTCACGGAAATTATGTATAAACCCTAATAGACAATTTACAATTCATTTGTACCTGTGTTGTATTACGCCGTGGACGAGCGCTTCTAAAATAAATGAATGGATGATTCAGCTGCGGGCGCCATCTTCTAGCGAGACGTGGGAATTCATTCGGCGCGCGACTCTCACAGTGCATTATGGGGATTCTCTAGCCATTGAGTGTACATCGGTTGTACACTCGTTTTTGCGGTGCATTGTGGGATTGAATGAGTGCACTCGAGAACGTCCACTATGGTTTCAAACACCACTTAAAATGTCTGTCCCGTCAAATAGTGCACTATTTGAGGGTATAGGGGGCGATTTCAGATACAGCCCAGGTAAGTTACACTGGTTTGCTGCGTCCTTAATTGCCGGATTACAACTTTAAATGCAGGTATTGCTTGGAGATTACTTGAATAATGGAAAAACTACAAAATACACACACACACACACACATAGCAGTTCAAATGCTGACTGATATCTTACAAAGGAGCGATTTTTATATAGTTCATTGTCTTGACCATGCATATGTAGAAAGGTTTGCAACCCGGATTGTTTTAGACAGTTAAGCATAAAAATAAAACGGTAAAAAATAAATAAATAAATAAATAAATAAATAGGGCATTGAACAGCTCAGTGTTCAGCGGCAGCTGACCAGTGCCCTGTATGACCGGTCCAAGTCATGGACTTCAGATGCAGCCTTTGATATAGCATCAATTTGTTAATATTCTGACAAAATGTTGTTGCTTTCATTTTCAAAATAATCAGTGGTGGACTGCAAGGAAGTACATTTGTTAAGTATTCTCGTACAAATATGAAGTACTAAGTTTTCTTCTTTCTTTTTTTCTCACTGGACAGCAACACTACAAAAAATATGCTCTTCTACAACATGATGCATTGTTGTAGATTAAACCCAACAGTATATGAAGTAGGCAACTTTAAATTTAACAACCTTGAACATATTCAGAAGTAAAATGCAACATACACATTAGTGCAGCAGTAATATTAATGCAAAACCATCCTGATGAATTTTTTTTCAGAACATTACTGTAGTCCTATACCTTTACTTTTACTCCAAATACCTTAAGTATATTAGAGTACGCACGATAATACTTTTAATTAGAGGATAGTTCACCCAAAAATGAAAATTCTGTAATCATTTACTCACCCTCAAGTTGTTCCAGGTTCGGAATTTTCATTTTTGGTTGAACTATCCCTTCAGTTAAGGTTTTAAATATGACTAGTAGTTTTTCCCCAGTGTGGTATTAAGTAAGTATTAAGTAAGTATCTCAATATTTCTTCTACCAATTACTTTGTCATAGCTTTAAACAATTTCTATTTTCCTTCTTTCCCTAAATCAGAGCAGACTCCTGTTCTGCAGGATAAAGCTGAATGTGTCAGCTCTGGACAGGTTTTTAATGGTTTGGGGCTGAGCAGGGAGGCCCTGACAGTGCTGCTGAATCTTCTGAAAGTGCCACAATCCAGATTCTGGTGTTTCTCTTCTGTCTGCCAGTGGTACATCATACAGAGTGGTCTCCAGAGTGTTTGACATGCCTTGTTCCACTGTCCACCGCATTGTCCTTCGAGTTGCTGATGAGGTGTTGGCCATTCACCAAGAGACTCACCTCCCGAAGACCCCTGAACACCTGGAGGCAGGGCTGGGCTCAAAATTGATGTTGTTTTTCTGATGTTAAACCTAGGCTATGTTGTAAATAGTTGTAAAAAGTACTTTCAGTAATGTATAGAACAATTTGTTTTAATGTGTAAAACATTTATTTACAGGACAAAAAATGAACTTATAGAAGAATGTTTTGTAAGCTGCATTAAAAATGAACAATGTACATAATTACTTCCCTTTTATTTACACGTGTGAATATGCATAACAAAAAAATACAAAATGTACAGAAAGTACTCAGGCTCATTTACAAATAAATTACATTACAAAAATGAAAAATGTATACAACTTACCATTTCGTTTTTAACTCACATCACAAAAATAAACTACAGGAATTGGTTGTTTCATTGACAACGTGACAAAAAAAGATACTGAAAAATTTTAATGTACCCATTTTTTCCACTGTTTTCTCTTCTTAAGAGAAGGGTTAATGAATAATTTATTGTCTCTCTGTTCTCTCCCTGCTCTCCTGTGCTCTTCTATCCTCTGTCTCTCTCTCTGGAGTTTGATGTCTTCTCTGAGCAGCTCCACCAGCTTCCACTCACTCCCTCACCTGTCCCAGGACACATGCAATCCTAAGGTAGAGAAAATAAACCATGCCTGTTAACAACAACAGCACAATGAATTTCAGAAAAAAAAAAAAGTGTCTAACTTAATTATGTTGTATTTTTTAAGTCCTTCCCCAACAGGCTCATTTTTTCCAGAATAGTTCTAAAACAAGACAAAATGGAAACACTTATGAAAAATATTTAGACAGGGGTGCAGTCTTTGAAAATATGTTCAACATATTTAAACATGTAAAAATTGGTGCAACATTAGAAAATATGACAGCAGGACATGCATACAAAATACTGAAGTGCTTAAGTTTGGTTAAAACATCTGTGGACATATCTTACATGACAGCACTACAAAACATAACAAAAGTAAAGACTATAGCCTTATATAGTGGTTGTCTTATTGTTTGTGGGCTCATCCGCCGTGGTCATCTGTGCGCTAAGAATTCTGGGATATGGTAGGGTGCGAAGTGTCCATTGGATGGATACTTAATTTTCCTGGGAAATGGAGGGTGCATTTGACGTCGCTTTAGAATTACGGCAGCCTTCGTTGCGCCGCGGTGACGCAATCGGCCTTGGAATGCGGTCTTCGGA
The DNA here is from genome assembly GCA_039654775.1 of Spinibarbus caldwelli. Classification (NCBI taxonomy): domain Eukaryota; kingdom Metazoa; phylum Chordata; class Actinopteri; order Cypriniformes; family Cyprinidae; genus Spinibarbus; species Spinibarbus caldwelli. The sequence continues at coordinate 37,994,379 of CM077225.1, read as the reverse complement.
GGGCGCATTCTGAATTGGGACAGTTTACGTCGTGACGCTGTGACACTCAAATCGCACTTCAAATACGCCCCTTGGAGTCCACGAACGTCAGTTTGGGACAGCCCACTATGACGCATTCGCACTTAAAATGCGCCCTCCGGAGTCTGTGAGCTCAACATTGGGACACGGCTGCTGTGTGTTTGGATGCGAAATGTGTGTTTGTTTTGTGAACATGGGAGAGTACAAGGCCGGTTGTGTGTAACCGGTCCTACTTGCCCCACTCCGAGCGGGATTCAAACTGCAGTCTCCGGTGTGGGAGGCAGGCGCTCGGGAGGCTACAGGCCACGGCCTCTAGCGTCAGTCGCTAGAGCGCCTCTTGAGATCAAGGGAATGAGGTTTACTCTAGAGGGTGACACGGGAGTGGATTTTCAAACCTCTCCCGTCCCACTCCCACAAAAAAAAAATCTCGTCCCGTCCCAATCCCACAAAAAAACTGGGGGAAAATCCCGGAAGAATGACTACCATACCATTCCCTCCCACTCCCGTGTTTTTTTTTTTTTTTTGTACAGTAAAAATACAGTACAGATCTATGGAAGCCCGTTTCCACCACTGAATAAAAAAATTAAAAAGGTAATTGTGACTTTTTTTCTCAGAATTGCCTGATGTAAACTCGCAATTGCGAGTTATAAAGTCATAATTGTGAGATATAAACTCGCAATTCTGAGGACATCAGTCTTTTTCCCCCCTCAAAATTGGACTTTATAACTCGCAATTGTGAGTTTATATCTCACAATTCTGTGAAAAAAAGTCAGAATTGTGAGATAAAAAGTAGCAATAACCTTTTTTCTTTTATTTTTTATTCAGTGGCGGAAACAGGCTTCCATACAGATCACAGCGTGCCCACCTTAGTTGAATAAAAATCCAAAATGTAGTTTTTTGTTATTATATTGAACTGAAAGCCAGCTTAAACAATGCACAGTGTGCATTGCACACACATTAAATTTCATGTAAATCATCCATGCTAACACGTTTTTTATTTGAATTTTTTTTTTTCATCTGAAAGTAGACATTTACCTCTCTATGATATATTTTTATAAACTGAGTTTCGAAGTTTATCGTTCAAGTTCACAGAGACCTAGACAGTGTTGTGCCCATTTTCGACCCCTGCCAAATTATTACCCCCTCTCGTTCAAATCGCTACCTGATCGCCTATCCCTTAACCTACCAATACTAAGGGGGGGTAGTAATTTGGTGGGGGTCAGAAGAACAACACCGACGCCTGTCCTGCAGCAAGCAAGCTATGCAGGTTCCACTCTCCACAGGTACACTTCAATAGCACACATTTCACATTACGGTAAGGGGCGTAACATTTCCGTCACACGCTTGAGGTATTCGACCAATCACAACGCACTGGATAGCTGACCAATCAGCGTACACCTTGCTTTTTTAGAACGATGAGCTATGTAAAATCGACCCGTTTCAGAAAGGCTGGGCTTAGAGGAGCAACATTAATGTACAGTATGTGGAAAATAATGTGTTTTTTGAACCTTAAACCACATAAACACATTGCATTACACCAAATACACAAAATAATGCTCTTTTTAGCAACGTCATATGACCCCTTTAAGGCTAGAAGGGATACAGCTAAAACTACTGGGCGCGCAGCAGATGGGAGTTTTACTTACTCAAACATGTTCTGAGGGCAGAAAAGAAAATGATTGCTTTACAGATTCAAACAATGAAATTGAAGCAGAGGCAGGCTCAGGAAATTTGGACGTGTGGAGGGAATACTCCAGACAGATAGGTTACTGACGCTTCGTGGGAGGCATTATTTCAAGGTAAGTGAATTTATTACCATGTATTTTCATGAAAAACATTAACATCTCTAACATTTAGTGACATAATTAGCAAACAAAGATGCACAGAACAAATAATCATGGACTAAATATCGTATAGTATGCATTTTCATTAGACTGCTTCATCAGTCGATCGCACCAAAGCTGCTTATGAGGTAACTGGAGTAAAACATACTTTTCCAATGCTACCGCAGTGTCTGTGAAACCAATATGAGCGACAACAGAACTCGTTCAAATCTCCGTGACATTTCATCAGTCAGTTAGCATTAGAGTTAGAGTTAGCATTAGCATTGCTCTCGGGCAGGAGTACTCAATTAGGCTTTTCACACTGCGCTTAACCCCGGGCTATTGTCATTCTAAACACCGTTTTTAACCCCGGGTAAAGACACGTTTCACACCTGTAATTTGAAAGCGGTGTTAGCAACACATTTTACCCGGGGTTATGATTTGTGGTGTTAACTCCGCATTGCGGTGCTAAGTTTGTTCAGTGTGAAATGGAGCGGTGTTTGCTTGTTGCTGCTGGAAGCTTGGCAACAGACAGCCAATTAGAAATTGAGCAGCGAGGCTCATGTCACGTCAGTAACAGTTACGCGTCGTGTAAACAGAAGCTGGTGAGAGAGAAGAAAGAAATGTCAAAAGACAGAAAGCGTATGAACTGGAGTGATGAGGAGATGGTATTACACGCTGCTGCACAAGTAAACACTGACGTTACTCTCTCCACACTTCAAAGAAATTCAAAGAAATATTCACATACTTTGCTCCTTCTTTTCTTTCTTTTGTACTTTTGTCTTTATTCTCTTGCCTTTTTTGTGTGTCTCATGTCGCGCCTAAAATGCACCTAAAAAGGTGTGGAAAATGCTAGGCGCGCCGCTTTCCAAGTAGGGCTCGCTGCATCCTGCGGTGGACATCTAACCCCGCCCATATCCAAGTGTGACATAATAAGTCACGCCCATACACAATACAGTCACGCTTACGTGAAATCATTACATCAGAAACCACGCCCCTAATGTTATGTCGAAGCAATTTACGGCTGTTTCGGGAATCTAAATAAAATAATGTTGTCTTTCGTTTTACTAATACACGTTTTCTTATTTCTTTAAAGGATGTCTAGGCTAAAATGGCACAACTTAAATCTAATATATTTAATATGTCTAATGTACTGAGCTGATTTCGTCATCACAACAGCCTGTAAAACACTTGAATTTGGTTGATTAAATTAGGCTAATTGTAATAAAAACCTCTACACCTTACCTTATTCATTATGTAATGAGATAAATTCACATTTATTACGATCGATTTTAAACTACCTAAGACACCTTTTAAATGTATCAAATTTAAAGGGGACAGTTAGATTTTGTTATTGTAAAAGTCACAACACGTTTTTATAATTTATAATTGTCATTTAATTTTGTAAAGATGTGTTCCACTTATCATAAATTGTTAACATTTGAATGATAGGATTGACAGTTCTCTGTATGCAGTATAATACACATACATAGGCTAAATAGAGATTGCTTGCTTTGATAGATTATACAAGTAACATGGCATTGACATTCAGGCCTTGTTCATCAACAAAACTTCATATGAAGTGTGTCCAGGTCCTCCACATATTTAAAGATTATTCACAGAAACATGGCATGGACTTTCAAGCCTTGTTCAGCAAGACAATTTAATATGATTTATTAAATTTCATGTTAACCAATAAAACATCAACATCTGATCCTCTGTAATTCTCAATAACAGCAGGTGTTCATCACTAATGCACAATCATCATTTAATTAGTCACTTAATTATCTCATTAACTTTAACTCTTTGAGGACTTGGGATTTGACTCTAGACTTGCTTGTGACTTGAAAGGAATGACTTGGTTCCTCCTCTGGTGAAATCAGCTGCTGAGTTCATGGGTGGAATAAACATATGGCAGGACTTTTACTTTCTGACCCCTGGACTTTACACCTCTGAGAAACTTTGATGTTTTGATTAAATGGATGTTTAAGCAGTTGTGTTCTTAAATGGCTTTTTAAAACCTGTTTTCCTAACAAGAATTTGTATTCTCAAACCAGTGTTAAAGCTTGTACAATATTGCTTGAACTTCTTTCAATAAAATTTTTATATTTTTTGAGCAGACCAGTTACAAGTCTTATTATGAGCTGATTTTAGTTTTCTTGAACTGATAATGTAATATAGTAAGTTGTTTTAACTCAGAGCACCAAGTTTAAACAACAAATGACCATTAGTTTAATAAACTGCAAAATATAACTTCTTGAGTTGAAACAAAGAGTTTATTTAAGTTGAGTTAACTCACATTTTTAAGGCAGCAGGTCAAATATTTTACAGTGTACCTTTCCCATATGGCAAAACATATTTTTTTTTTTTTTTGTGGCCAAAATATATTTGAAATATATACTAAATATATATAGCAAACAGTGAAGCTAAATGAAATATATTTTTGAAATAGTAAATATATTTAGTTTCAACCATCATATACCAAAATATATTTCTAAATGTATTTTTGTGGCAAGAAAATGCATTTTTTTGGACTGAAATATACAGCGGTCAAAATATATATTTTTAAATGCTTTTTAAAAATATATTTATATGTGGCCAAAAATATATTGGTAGAAAATATATTTCCGTAAATACATTTTAGCAAATATATTTTTTGGCCATTTTTAATATATTTTTTAAAAATATATTTTGAACGTATAAATATATTTTAAAACATACATATTTTAAATATATTAATATATTTTCAAAATAAACAGTCATTTCCCCAGTCATTTTAAATTTCATGTAAAATGCTGTAAAATTACTAACATCTGTAAAATTAACAATTCAGCTGTTATTTTAAGTATTATATCATTAGAATTATAATTTTTATACAGATAAATACTGTATTATTCATTGAGTATTTCTCTTTTTTTCCCCTTAACTTTAATAGAAATGTATGTAAAATTACAAAAATAATGGTAATCAGGCCCGTAGCCAGCTATGAGGCCACCGAGGTCTGGACCTCGATAAATTTTTTCATTTTCAAAAATAAAATTTGTTCCCCTTCAGTCGGTCACTACGAGTCACGTTGGTGACCGACGAATGGGATCTCGCCAGAGAAACCAATCCACTTCGAATGTAACTAAACGAGCCAATGGACATCGGCATGCGGTATTTCACATCTGGTTGCCACATCCCGTATTGCGGGTATAAGAGGCAGCAGCTGCACCGCATTAAATCATCTTTTTGCTTCGGAGCTGAGTGGTGGTGCATCACTACTGTTCTTCCCTCTTTCAAGTGATTGCAGAGACGAGTGCGGGCGTTATGACACAGCAGCAGTGGTCGCGGTCTCACGGGAGAAAAAAAGATCGTCTTCGTGCAGACAGCCACACCAGGAGTGTGCGGTGGCCAGCTCCCCTGTGTGCTTCAGCACTAAAACAGCAATTTCTCTAAAAGAGCAACACGGGTGATCGTGTCTTTTTAAAGATGTCTTATCACCCATGCGTTTCTGGGTGTGGTCGTTTCCTGGCGCCTTAGGACGGTCACGATCGCTGCCTCATCAGCACGCTGAGAAAGCTTTCCTGGATGGTTCATGTTCTTCTTGTGGAGACATGACCATCTCGGAGTTGCATAAAAGACTCTGCTATGTCAAACGTGGCGGAGTCCCTCTGCCTCTGCCGTGATCCAGCGTTCGTCCCGGCACCCGGGCCGGCGCTGCGTCCGGTGGAGTCAGAGGTGATTTGAGGATCACGGTGAGGGCTTCCCCAAGTGGAGTTTCTCACCCCTCAAGCACTCCACAGCCGGAGGAGCTGCCGTTGGGTTAATTTAATTGGGCTCTTGACCCTTGACTTCTTGTGTTAGATCTCTCTCTTCAGCAATGCATGTGCTCTTTTAAAGTAGAGAGATAAGTGCTGTACAGTGAACAGCTGTTAACTGTTTTTATGTGATGAAATAATTATCATGAGCTGGCCTGATTACAATCAATATAACTTTTCATTTATATATTTAGATTTTGAATAATTAACCCCATGAAACTACAGCACGCAAAGAAAGTGTTGCTCTAATGGTTTTAATGGCTTACTAAATCTACTGTATGTAACACATATAAATAATTGAATCTTTGTTCTAATTAGACACACGCAGACATCAAGAACCAGCATATGGTGACAATGAACTCAACAATGGTGACAATCAACAAAAATTTTTCATCCTGCAGTGCATGCTGGGTAATACCATAGTAAAAACTCCCATAATGCACTGCACTGTTGAGGATTGTATGATAAGTGGTCATGTCTAAAAGCCTGAGCTAATGCAGTTTTTCTTTTTTTTCTTTCCTCCAATATTTAAGCATTACAGAGTAACTTGTTTACAGTTTTTCTCGATTGCTAAAACTCTATAACTAGGCTTTTGAACTAAAATTTCAAAACTATAACGCCATTTTTCAAAAAGCACACCCATTTTGCTGAACTATAAACACTATTCCTCTGCTTTAACACATGAGTCAGATTTGGTGAACTGTTACTGCAAAACTCTACACACAAATCCCTACATTTCTCAGTGCTTACACCATGTGGTCATTTAGAAAGCACTATAGCATTCAATATTGTTCACTCAAATCTGCACAGTTTGAGCTCAATTAGCACACAATCACCCAAGTGGAAACACTAGGAGTCAAAATTTATCACACACCAATCAGAACCTTCGATGGATAAAGGGTCAAAGACAACTTACAGTTTTTCTCAGTGGCTTTGATGCATTTCTCGAATCAGAAATTAAATTCTCAAAACTACTTGTTCAACCTCCACATTATCTAGTCACTTGTGCACATCATAAAACGTTTTGATCTTTTGATCAGGTAGTGATTGCTTTGGTACATTGATGCAACTGATTATGTACATTTGTCTGCGGTTTCCTACATTATCATTTGTCATTGTCATGTTGCTCAAAATGTATTATATAGTTCTCTGTGCTATAGTCTTACCCCTCAAAACATCAAGTCATTAGCTCATTGTATAAGTCATTATGGTAAATGCAAAATGGTTGATCTAGTTGTCATAAACTGTCAAGACTATTTTCTACACATTTCTGTAGAATTTTTATAAATTTGCCATGAATCGTTCAAGTGAATCTTGACTTTCACTAATGAAGAGAATATAGATCAACCAATTATAAACCAGTTCTCTGAAATAGCTCAAAGGTACATCTCATGAACCTTCAACTGGAAAGCACATATAGACAGAGGACAACACAAGAGTTCTGACAGTGGACTTTCTAATTTTTATTTTCACCTTTGTGCACATATTTATTTTCTTTTCTATTTCACAATGACGTTGTAATGTGTGTATAGGTTTTTTTTGTTTGTTTGTTTGTTTTTTTTGAGGGGGTCAGACCACTAGTAAAAGTGTAACTGTGAATCATATCCAGTCTTTTTCAATCAATATCCGACATACATTAATGTTTACATTTGTACTTTTGAAATGGATATGTGGCATACATAAGAAGTGCAGCCTTCTGCATTTCAAAAACAGTAACTGTCATCCAAACTGTTCCCATAGTTTACATCAGGTAACACTAACAGAGTGCAGTGTTATATTGACAACATGACTAAGCATTTTGCCTATCTTGTTTGTGAACAATGACACAAGGACATCAGGCATGCGAGAGGATTTTACCCCCGCTGCCTGGCCAGGGCCAGTATAGCCTGTGATGTTGAAGAGGTTCTTTGGCCTGTCCCAGACCAAAGACAAGATACTGGGGCAGAATAATTCTTTTTGTTGTTGTTTGCTGTATTGTACTGTACTCTACAGTACATTAAATTGAGGAATAAAACATTTGGGGAGTACCACACTTACTACGGGTTTTTGTAGTATTGTTTTGAATTTATTTCATCAGTGTGTAAAACTGTGTTATAGTGTGTGTGTTTTTGACTGTTTGTGTGTGATGTCTGAGAGCAAAGTTTGGTTTTTCAGCAAGATTGAGTTGTTTTGAATGGAGAACTTCATTTTGACCTGAATATAGGAAGTTTGGGGAATTGAGTTCGAAGTTATGGATTCGTGTTTACTGTTTTGAGAATACGAGGCATAGTTTCAAGAAATGTGTTTAAGCAATGGATAAAAACTCTAATAGGACTTTTTTGCAGTTCTGTAATAGTTGTACGTCAGTCAATAAACTAAAGAGAGAGAAACTTTCGTAATGTTCATTCAAATGATATAAAAGCAGAAAGCAGAAGCTAATCTGCCACCTTAAGCTTTTAATTCAGCAATGCACATGTGTTTGCTGTGAAACAATATTGCAGTTGCTTAACCTCTTCAGCTCTGCAGCATGTTTTTTTTTTTGTTTTTTTTACTGAATTTGGCCAGAGGTGGAAAGTCCAGGGCTCAGAAAGTAAAAGTCCTGCCATATGTTTATTCTCCCCATGAACTCAGCAGCTGATTTCACCAGAGGAGGAACCAAGTCATTCCTTTCAAGTCACAAGCAAGTCTCGAGTCAAATCTCAAGTCCTCAAAGAGTTAAAGTTAATGAGATAACTTTACACCTCTGCTGTGCATGTTGTACATTTCAGCATCTATCCAAACACAGTTTTGTACCTATTAATGTTTTCATTTTATTTTATTTTATATACATACAATCAAGAAAAAAAAAGTCTTGCAAATGTTGTTATTATTATTATTATTATTATTATTATTATTATTATTATTATTATTATTCCACAAGGATCTGTATTTTATGTCTGTGGCTAAGAGCAATGTATATCTCAGTGGGAAATGCTGTCTCTTCACAAGAAAATCTCTGGTTCGAGTCCCAGCTGAGCCTTCAGATCTGGTTTCTCTCAAAATTTAAAAATGTGTGAATTACAGATGCTTAATTGTCTACAGGTGTGACTGAGCGTTTTACTGCCTATGGATGGATCCGTGGAGTTATTTTGAGTTTTTTGAGGTTGGAGCTCTGTCAAGTTAATTCTTTATCATTTATTTATTTTTTTTTATTTTTATTTTTTTTTTTTCTTAAAGGCAGTTGACTTGTTGACTGAGGTTCGGGAGCGGGACCAATCACCTGACTTCCTGAAACCTTCATATATCAGGCTGCTTCATACCATACTGTTTGTCTCTTTCTCTCAAAATTCACAACGGATCCAGTGATACAGATAAACTCACCGGGTCCAGACGATGATCTGTTTGATTCAAATCCACTACATCGAGAAATGCTTCTTATCATTCCAATCACTGTCATTCTACCAGAAATACTCGTGAGGCAAGAGAACGTCTGAATAAGATTTATTTAACAAGTAGTATGCAAATTGTTATATGATATGAACAAGTATTTGGTGCAGGCCCCGTCCCCGTCTGAATCTGGAGAGTTGCGGATGCTTGCTGATCCTGCCTGAAGATGAAGGCAGTGGCGGAGCCTATTCCCCAATATATGGACAGGGACCGATCTGGTGGTGGTAGGGAAGATAGGGATGAACACCAGTGACAGTATCTGCGAACGCAATAATGAGTGAGAACAGAACTTATCTACTCCAGGTGTTGAGAGATGATTGGCTAGATCTATGAGTAATTAATGACGTGACATTAGAGTCTTCCCGGCAGAACTTGCGCTAAAGTTCTCATTTCTACCACAAAGACTCAGAAGGCAAGAGAATGTCTGAATAAGATTTATTTAACAAATAGTATGCTAATTTCTATATGATATGAAAAAGTTATCTGGCGTAGGCCCCGTCCATAGTCTGAATCTGGATGCCTGCTGATCATGCCTGAACATGATTGCAATAAAAAAAAAAAAAAAATAATAGATCGTTTATGTTCCAATGATATATCAAAATACTTAAATATGAATTTTGAATAAAAGCTTCTTAATAACATACTCACTGTTTGTTGTGTTTAATACAGTAATTAATTGATTTAATGTATTTGATAGTTAAAATGACTACAAATTCAGGTTTTTGTCACCACCGTCAGATGGGTGAACTCTGTCAGGTCTATGTCACCTCTGTCAGATGAATATTTTGATAATATTTAATTTTATTTTGATAAGATCTTATTATGATATTTTATATTTGTTGAGGAATTGTTGGTCACATTTGAAAATGTAATGTGTCTGCTAAGATGAAAATGTGTTTTGAAATGTTAAAAACATCTTGATTGCTTGATTGCAAAATAAGTGATGGCAAGGTAAAAAGCACATTTTGATAAAAAAAGAGAATAGTTGGTAGGCTGAATCAAAACATAGCTCAGTAGCTTAGTACATGTAAGATACATAAATTTTGTTTCATTTGTCTGAGTACAAGGTTTTATTTTTTTTTTTCAAAAGTGCACCCTGTTTTGTCCCACTTCTTAAGAATCAGTGATATGTCATTTTAAGTCTCCAAGATGTGTCATAAAACGATATGATTAGTGAGTAATATTTAAAGTCTTCTGAAGCCATATGACAGATTTTTTAAGAGATTATTTACTGATTGATCTGGCAGCGTTGCTCTCAAAATCATTTCTGGGTGCATTTTTAAACGCTTTTCGGCACAACACGGTCACATGAACAGTTGGTGTTTGATGTCAATCCACCTTTTTACTCACAGATCTATAGACCTCATCAGAGAAATGAGTGTGCAGCCATCTTTAGAATATTTTTGTAAACTACTCATCAGTTGTAAATGTTCTACAAACCTTCCAGTTACAGGTTGTTTGTGTGTGTACATATATTTACAGACACACAACTGGAAACCATAAGATTTGTAAAACATTTACAACTGATGAGTAGTTTAGACTTTAGATTAGGGGATGCAGAAAGTGTGGTAAATGTCTTGTATACAGCTACAGATCATTTGTAACAGGTAAGAAAGATATACAAATGATGTGTAACACATTTACAAGTGATGAGTAGTTTACACTTTAGATTAGGGGATGCAGAAAGCTTTGTAATTGATTTATAACGTTTATTGAGATAATAGTACAATGTTGACATTTCAATGATTTATAAGTGATTAATAATATATTAACTAGTAACTATTAACCATTAAATGATTAGTTCATCATTATCTAATCCCTTGTAAATTATTTATAACTTAATCTACAAAACATAGATAAAAAATATTAACATATAACTTATTAATCATTTATCAAGGCTTAGTCATGTTTTGTAAATGATTAGTTCATCATTAACTAATTAATTGTAAATGACTTGTAAATTAATTAACAAAACACACAAATTGTTAGCATATCACTTATTAATCGCTTATGAATGTTTTGTAAATGATTAGTTCATCATTAACTAATCACTTATAAATGACTTACAGCTGAACGTTATTATAAAGTGTTACCAAATGTTTAAAATGTAATTGTCTCCTATTTTCACTTCTAATCTCTAATAGCAGTGTGTAAATATACAACAACAACAACAACAACAACAACAACAATAATAATAATAATAATAATAATAATGCTTTGCATGGTTAAATTTACTTTTAATGTTCTATGGTTGAATGGTGAGTAGAATAATGTTACCTCATTGTGCCCAGTGTTTATTTTGCTGATTGTTTACAGTTTAAAGTAAGTTACTCCCATTCAAGCAAAGCGTCATGAGGTGCAGGAAAAAAAGGTGGATGAGACAGTAAATTCTTATGTATCAAAAGATCAAGAAAAAAATGGATTTCTCAATGCATGACCCCTTTAAAACAACTACTTTAACCAATGCATTAAACATGGTTTCCTATTGGGAAAATAGAGGATAGAGGTATATGGATTTAGCTATTACATTTCTAGTCAAGATGTTTGAAACTGTACTGATAAATAACTATATTGCTGAAATGTTTAATGAAACTTACATCTATCGTTTAGAATTGTAGCCTGTAAGTTTATTATTGTAGGCTATAAGTTATTTGGAATATCAGTCCAAAAATTAAAGTACTGAATTTTTGGACTGATAGCGGTTAATAAAGTCAAATAATAATGTGGCATGCCAGAGAGTCAGTAGTAATATCATCACACTTCAATTGGGTCAGTGTTAGAGGAATTCTGGTTAAATAATAACTTGACAGTTAGCCTTCCCCCTGACAAAGTAGGTTTCCCATTTTCTTTATGGAACCAAATCAACTTGAACTGACCTCAGGTAGGACAGACATATGAAAGCAACATGTCGACTTCATTAGCAATAATAACAGGTCCTGGGTGAATGTATTCAAGTAGATAGTGACAGGAAGTCATCTGCCAGACATCTAAGAAGATGACTCCATCAATATCTCTGAACATCTCCCGCATCACTGTGTCCAACTGGAACATGTGCCAATCACTTTGATAAATATTCTGAAAAACACGGACCAGAATCAGAAAGAGCTTTATTGTCAAGTATGCCTTTCACAAATAATAATATTCATTTCCTACCATGGAAAGAAATGACAGTAAACTAGTAGAAATAAAGGAATGGTTTGCCCAAAAAATGATCTGTTTTTATCTACATTGAAGTCTTTATTTCAGTTCAAGCATGGTAACTTCACAGGGGATCAAACCCATGATTTTGGCGTTGCAAGCACCATGATTTACTGCTTGAGCTTCACAAAACACACATTTTTAAGCCCCAGTGTTTCTTTGAAATTACTTTGAAATTTACAAGAGTTACTTTTTCAAATAAGTGCTTTTTCTCATTAATTGACTGACACCTCTGTCCCGTTTCCCCAACATGGTAGACTTTCATGTACAACAAACACCATACCAACTGCAATATTTTCTTGTTTGAAACAGTAGGATTGGAAAGTGAGCTTGTGTACCTTTAGTCCTGCAGTATTTCCAGACTTGATGACGACGGTGGTCTCTGGAGCGCGGCTCAGCAGTGCAACAACAGACTGGCGGATTTTAGCCACTTCATATACATAAAATGTTATCGGATGAAAAACCAGGTGAGCACAGTATGTGAAGACAACGACTATATGAGGCCCACCGGCTATTTCATCAATATCATTGCTGATGTAATGCAGGTCAATAATAGGCATAACTGTACCAAATCGCAAAGGAACACCGTGCACCCTCCAGTGAATAATGATATTATTTATCAACTCCACAGCCATCAGTGGGCCACCTCTAGGATGAGTGTGGAGGTCCATTCTTTTTATGCCTAATAAAGATATGTGAAACAAATATTATAATCGTATCTTGAAAAAGTTGTACACCTTTTGAACGACAAGTGTATAAGTAAATGATGACTGAATTTTCATTTTTGGGTGAACTGTCCCTGCACTGATTTACAGTATATACAGGTCTCATTGCGATTGCATTAGATGGAAAATATTAAACCAAGTATCGTCTGGAAGCAAGATGAGCTTTTTTCAGAACCAACTTCACCTTTATAAGCCATTTTTGTAACAACATTTTGCAAGTTTGCCTGAAAAATGCACCAGTTTTTGATATTTTCATCTAATGCCAATATATTCATATTTAGATTAAGTGCCCATATCCTTTGCAGGGCCTCTTTATGTCATTTACTTAAACAATGTATTTTTTACATTCATGCTATCGAGTCTTAAATTGAATATTGAAAATTGAGTCATACTTGCCTGCCACTGTTCTTTCTAAGTACTCGAACCACTGCCTTGTGGTGGAGTCTCCCATGAAGTAGACAATCTTGTTTTTAAGACAATTTCCCTTTTCTGCAGAACTGAACTGTCGAGTGTTGCATACAAAAGACGTCCAGACATCTTTCAAATAAAAGCCTGCAGGAACTGGTGTCGTCATGCCAGACCTGCATTTCTCCATTGTGCCTAAAGCAAAGACACATTCACATGAAAAGGCTGTCTTGTAGTTATGTGAATTCTCTTGTAACTACATTTGATTTCAGATGATATCTGTCCTCTAATATGTTGTCTGTGTATGTTTTGATCATTTCCTTTTTGGAAAAAACAAAGAAGCCCATACAGAAATTTAATATATGACATATATACTGTACATTCTGTGAGTAGATGAAGATATAATTTTATAACATATAAAATCCCCATAGTAAAATTGGTATACACGTTAACAATATATGATTATTTTTCATTTGGTATTATATGCAGCAACCATGTCAACAATATGTATTTTATTTATATATGCAACATATATACAAAAATCTGTGTGTTTATATATGTTTTGTAATAAATGCTTTATATAATACGTCTATCATGCCCAGTGACCTGAAATTTGTAGCCCGACTCAAGGATCTTTCTCATCACATTCCCTTCTCTCCATCATTTTGCTTCCTGTCTGTCTAAACTGTCCTCTCGCAATAAAGGGGAAAAGAAAGCTTGTATATTTTTATATTTACTTATATAATGGGTATACATATACATAGCATATACATCCAAAATTGCATTGCACATACATAAACATATATTAGGATGGCCAGATATATATGTTAATATATGAAATTGTTCCTATTTCTAATAGGCTTCATATACAGGTGCATCTCAATAAATTAGAATGTCGTGGAAAAGTTCATTTATTTCAGTAATTCAACTCAAATTGTGAAACTCATGTATTAAATAAATTCAATGCACACAGACTGAAGTAGTTTAAGTCTTTGGTTCTTTTAATTGTGGTGATTTTGGCTCACATTTAACAAAAAACTCACCAAATCACTATCTCAACAAATTAGAATATGGTGACATGCCAATCAGCTAATCAACTCAAAACACCTGCAAAGGTTTCCTGAACCTTCAAAATAGTCTCTCAGTTTGGTTCACTAGGCTACACAATCATGGGGAAGAGTGCTGATCTGACAGTTGTCTAGAAGACAATCATTGACACCCTTCACAAGGAGGGTAAGCCACAAACATTCATTGCCAAAGAAGCTGGCTGTTCACAGAGTGCTGTATCTAAGCATGTTAACAGAAAGTTGAGTGGAAGGAAAAAGTGTGGAAGAAAAAGATGCACAACCAACCGAGAGAACTGCAGCCTTATGAGGATTGTCAAGCAAAATCGATTCAAGAATTTGGGTGAACTTCACAAGGAATGGACTGAGGCTGGGGTCAAGGCATCAAGAGCCACCACACACAGACGTGTCAAGGAATTTGGCTACAGTTGTCGTATCCCTCTTGTTAAGCCACTCCTGAACCACAGACAACGTCAGAGGCGTCTTACCTGGGCTAAGGAGAAGAAGAACTGGACTGTTGCCCAGTGGTCCAAAGTCCTCTTTTCAGATGAGAGCAAGTTTTGTATTTCATTTGGAAACCAAGGTCCTAGAGTCTGGAGGAAGGGTGGAGAAGCTCATAGCCTCAAGTTGCTTGAAGTCCAGTGTCAAGTTTTCACAGTCTGTGATGATTTGGGGTGCAATGTCATCTGCTGGTGTTGGTCCATTGTGTTTTTTGAAAACCAAAGTCACTGCACCCGTTTACCAAGAAATTTTGGAGCACTTCATGCTTCCTTTTGCTGACCAGCTTTTTAAAGTTGCTGATTTCATTTTCCAGCAGGATTTGGCACCTGCCCACACTGCCAAAAGCACAAAAAGTTGGTTAAATGACCATGGTGTTGGTGTGCTTAACTGTCCAGCAAACTCACCAGACCTTAACCCCATAGAGAATCTATGGGATAATGTCAAGAGGAAAATGAGAAACGAGACCAACAAATGCAGATGAGCTGAAGGCCACTGTCAAAGAAACCTGGGGTTCCATACCACCTCAGCAGTGCCACAAACTGATCACCTCCATGCCACGCCGAATTGAGGCAGTAATTAAAGCAAAAGGAGCCCCTATTAAGTATTGAGTACATATACAGTAAATTAACATACTTTCCAGAAGGCCAACAATTCACTGAAATGTTTTTTTATTTTTTTATTTATTTTTTTTTTATTGGTCTTATGAAGTATTCTAATTTGTTGAGATAGTGAATTGGTGGGTTTTTGTTAAATGTGAGCCAAAATCATCACAATTAAAAGAACCAAAGACTTAAACTACTTCAGTCTGTGTGCATTGAATTTATTTAATACACGAGTTTCACAGTTTGAGTTGAATTACTGAAATAAATGACCTTTTCCATGACATTCTAATTTATTGAGATGCACCTGTATGTTTCATTTCATATGACATTTTACTTCATTTATTTCATTCTTCCATTGTGTTTATAGTGGCTTAAATATTTCGTTCTCTGAAATGCTGCTTAAGTGTGAGCAACAATTTCAGTTTGTAAATAGTGCCAAATATTCATGCCATAGACTAATTTGCTAACAATAAACAAAAAGCAGAACTTAAGCCTAATTCTAGTTCCCCCCCCCCCCAGAGGTCATTATGTAAACATACCAATGGCTGCAGTGTTGGGAAGGACATTTATGACTTTTTTGTCTCCACTAATAGCAACATTTGTTAATTTTCTGTGGAAAATAAATAAATAAATAAAACATTTCATACACTTTTTTATTTGTTTTACAATTCTGCAATTATACTGAAATTAATTTTGAATCATTACTTTGTAAAAAGTTGCTGCTCAAAAAGATTTAATGGGTTTTCCAAACGTCCACCTGAGTGATGAACAAGCTTGTCACAGGAAAGTTTCTTCGGTCTCTCACACTGCCACACTGTCCCTGTTCCTATATCCTTATGCTCACAGCAGCAGTCGCCTTTCCTCCAATTTCCATCTGCACCCCACTTAAGATTACATTCTACTACTTCACGGATCCTGGTTTTATTGGGTCCTGATCCTTCAAAGTAGCCATTAAAGTGGGTGCGTGGGAATGAAGAGTCCCTGTATTTTTTAAGAATCTGCACAACTTCACTGGAGTGCTCAAGACGTACAAAAACTTGTGCCTGACCTTCCCAGGGCAGAAGAAGAGCAACAGAGTAAGTCCCATTACGATGATCCACAACCTCACCATACACACTCGCCTTCAAGAAGAACGGAAAAGAATAAATGTAATGCAGAAAACTAATGTCTATTGGTTAAGTGAAACTTAAAGGGATAGTTCATCCAAAAATCAAAATTCTGCCATTAATTACTCAACCTAATGTCGTTCCAAACCCGTAAGACCTTCGCTAAGATTTATTAAAATTGCAGTTGAATTGATGATGTCTCATGAACTGTTTTACTAATGTCCTTACTACATTTCTGGGTCTGGGAACATTTCAGTTGCGTTGCTCTCTATGTGGGGTCAGAAAACTCTTGGATTTCATCAAAAAATATCTTAATTTGTGTTCCAAAGATGAACAAAGGTCTTATGGGTTTGGAACGACATGAGGGTGAGTAATTAATGACAGAATTTTCATTTTTGGGTGAACTTTCCCTTTCACATGACAAATGTCTGTATATTGATCTTTTTCCCCCCAAAAAAAATGTTTAAAAAATAATGTTATATTAAAAAAATAAAATAAAAAAAATAAAAAACACACACACCTTTAGCTCTGAATTGAAAAGTTTTGCTTTGAAAAAATCTCCTCCATATGTTTTCAGATTCTTGTTGTGGTCTCTGGCTGTGATAGTAACATAGATCTTTTCTCCCACTTTGTAACTCTCTTTGAGTCCCACAATAGAGAAAGTTGAGTGGACTGGACTTGTGCTCTGATTCAGATGAGTGATTTCTTGATCTGGAAAAGGCCAGTCAATAGCCTTCTGTAGTCTTTCCCACTCCTCATCACTGATTCCCATGTCAAACGCGGATATTATGGATGAATTGTTATTTTGAGGAGCTGGCTTAGGTCTGGGGGGCTGAACTTGTTTGATGTGGATCCCACCATTCAATGCCCACAGAGCCTGAGAGAGGACCAGGATATCATTCACACCAAATTCCTTTTATTTCTACATGCAAATTGTAGATATGCATTCTTGGATATTAATAGAAAAGTTATATAGATCTATAGGCATTTGGCAAAATCCAACACAGTCTCACTCACAACTCGTCATATATTGACGCTTGGTCAGGACCCCTTGGCGTCGAATTTTGACGTTCAAGGTACCCCTTTAGAGTCATTTTTCGAAGCACGGGTCCTCCATTGTTTTCAGTTGTTTGTCTTAATTTAATGGTTTTCATGCATTTGTATTAAATATAAATAATTTTATCTAAATTTATACTTTCATTGGAGCATGTAACCCCACCCCTGCCCTAAATCTACCCACTTCTGAACAATATAAAACACGTAACAGGCAAATAAAAGTACAGTCACAGGTATTTATTGCAAAAATCAGCCATAAACAAATAGTATAAAAGCATTACAAACATGTCGTGTTGCATTCCAAGTCTTCTGAAGCCTTCTGATATCTTTATGTGAAGAAGAGAGTAAAACAGAAGGTTTTAATTGCTTAAAATGATCCCGCTCCGTTAATGCACTCACATCACATCTCATTCAAAAAGATACTCCCATTGCATGACGCAATCAGTCACGAGACACACAAGAGCCAATGGCTGACATAAGGCTTCTTCTGGCAGCATTTTTTGAATTCTCGCACAGAGACAGCACACAGGAAGAGCTTTACGGCGGACGGAGACAGCGATCGCATCTATTCCTTTCACAAATCAATCGTTTTGCCTCGAAAGACTTGGAATATTGATTTTTTTTTTTTTAAATAAATTATGATGGTAGTTGTATCTGCCTGTTATATCTTGTGTTTTATTGACAAATGGTAGGTTTAGGGGCAGGGGTTGGGTTACCTGCTCATAAATGTGTAAATAGTGTAATATAAATAAAACTGTTGTGACTGTTTACATTGAAAAATCACACCCCAACATATGCAATAATGGCAATATTATTGGCCAATATATAATTTAATCACGACGATAAGCCTTTTGCGTCGGCATATTGATGCTAAGGGTTTCTTATTTAAAACAATGGAGGACCCTGCACATCGAAAAATAACACTAAAGGGGTACCCTGTGCTTCAGAAAACGACGCCAAAGTGTCCTGACCAAGTGTCAATATGTGACGAGTTGGGAGTGAGACTGTGTTGCAAAATCATGCACAAACTGTGAATGGGTTGGATTCAAAAGCATCAAGTAAAGAGTTTCCTTTGCACAACAAATCAAAACCAAACAGCAAGTTGCTTGTATATAACTGTATGTCAAACATGTCATCCACTTCCCCAGCAGTAATTATGAGAGTACTTAAAACTGAAGTTTGTAACTTTTTCAGTGTTAAAATACTTTCTATGCCAGCTTACAGGTGCAGTAAGTGATTTCTGAGAAACTCTGTTGATATTTGAAATCGACAGCCAAACAAACACACCCCTACCTAAAAGAAACACGCCCCTCAATTCATTGCTCTGCCCCCAAAATAATGAACACGCTATGCAACACGGATCTCAGAAAAGTAAAGCACAAAATAAACATGAATGAACATCAGAAGGTATTTTATTTAAACTGTGGAAAGGCAAACTCATTTTTCAAGTTTAAGTCCACCTACGTTATTCTATTCTTTACACAAAATGATGGATTCAGCACGATGATTGGTCAGATCACCTGTCAATCAAGCTCTTTGCGAAGGGCCAATGTCAGCAGTTACACAAATTTGTATTTACATTCAAATTCTGCATTTGTTTGCTTATTTCAGATGCCTAAATTCAGATTTTTAAAATTGAATTCGAATTTAAAATGCATTGTCAATTCAAATTGAGCTCAATGTCACACAGCCCTGTTGTCTTGTCAGGCAGAAATAAAACGCTTACTTATTTGATCATTATTTTAACATCTGCTTTAAAATGTCTTGCCTACTTACCAAACAGAATGATGTCCAAAGAAAACAAGTAAGTAGTAATACACATTGTCTTAACCTGCAGACTGATAATACATGGAAATTATCAACTTTGTAATCCTTAAAAACATGAAACCATTGACCCATAATACGACAAATGTAATAATGCCCATTAACTCCTGATTACCTGGTGTATTTGATTTCTTGGTGGATGGCGTGACCATGGCTAAGTCTGTTGTTCTTTACATCAGCTTGTGAGTGAAGAACATGTCAGTACGGCTCTGAAAGCGAGGCGTTCCCACAAAGTATATGACATGCAGTTGATCAAACACGGCTGTCCTCAGGAATAGCATTTTAGCTTGGCTTTGTTTGATTTCTTCCTTAGATGAATGTAGATTTTGAGTGTACACTGGAGTGTAAACATAATTTATCTTTTATAGCAAGAGAAATATATCTCAAGGAACAATGACCAAAATGTGTGGTGGAATATGGCACCAGTGAAGGGTGTTGTGAACACAAGCTGTCGATGGGGCGGAACCTTTTCAACAGACAAACCTTTGTACCTTATTTACCCCTAAAGAGTGCATTTTAGTTTCTTAAAGGTGCATATTAGTACCTAAAGTGTACATATTAATGGCATATATGGCACAATGTGATCAACTGTACATGAAAAAAAAAAAAAAAATCAATCAATGAATAAAAATATATATAGAGCACGTAGAAGCAGAAGTGGCTTAGCTCGCTCTTTTCTTCTTCTTTTTTTAGTATTTATATGAATATTGTTCTTATCTAGTTCTCTTGTTTAATTACAGTGGATAAGCTGAATAAAGTTTTTCTGTACCTGTATGATGGCAATACATATTTTGAAAGGGTGCTGCCACAGTGACAGACTTTGTACTTGTTTTTTTTTTTGTTTTTTTTTTAAACATATCTCATGCTTTTATTACATTTACATTTACCTTTACATTTATTCAATTAGTAAATGCTTTTATCCAAAGTGACTTACAAGTGAGGAATACAACAATAGATTGATCATAAAGTCAAAAAACAAACAAACAAACAAACAAACAAACAGAATTAACCATAATACAAAGTTTCAGTAACGCTTTCATTAATAAATCAACAACAAACATTATATAAAGTAACAGATCATTAGTTAATATATATTCATATAGACATATGATATGCTTGTGAGTGTTTACTAATGCACTTATTAAACATTATCTAATGATTAACAGACCATTATTTCATGTAAATTGAAATGCTTACAAATGTCATTAAACTTTCAATTCATATGATCTTGCATTTTTTTTTTTTTTTTTTTTTTTTTGATCTTCAAATGATTTTGACAGGTGGTTTACAGTGATAAAAAGCTTTCTTTGATAAATCATTAACCAACATTATATAATCTTTAACGGATCATTAGTTAATGTTTACCTGAGGTGGGTAGTCCAGGGGCCAAAGAATAAAAGTCCTGCCATATTTTTGTTCCACCCATGAACTCAGCAGCTGATTTCACCAGAGGAGGAACCAAGACATTCCTTTCAAGTCACAAGCAAGTTTCAAATCAAATTCCAAGTCCTCAAAGAGTTAAAGTTAGTGAGATAATTAAGTGACTAATTAAATGATGATTGTGCGTTAGTAATGACCACCTGATGTTAACAATCAACATCACTGAAGAAAAGAGAAACACAAGAACTGCAACTGACTTCAGCCACAGCCTCGGATGAAATCAACTGGGGAAAAAAAAAAAAAAACACATTGCCACCATAATTGTGATCAGTGTTTGCTTTAGTTGGGCTCTTGAATTCAAATAAATTTGTTTCTAAGCAATTGCAATATTGTTTCACAGCAAGCAGTTGTGCAATGTTGAATCAAACTTTGAAATAGCAGGTTAACTTATGCTTTTAGTTAATAACTTATGATGAATGAACATCTCTCTGATAAATCTTATTTTTTCTTTTTTTTTCTCTCTGGTTTATTAACTACATTTGTAGTTACTGTTATTAACATAGTTGCCAATAAATAACCATTTTTCTAACTAAATGTTTTTCTTCTGTTGTAAATTAATTACAGTTTATTACGATTACATTACATGGTGTTTTTTTTTTTTTTTTTTTTTTTTTTTTTTCATTTTACATCTTTAACCCTTTAAATCTCACAACAAATCCTCAGTTTTAGGTGAACACTTGCAATGTTTGCACACCACAGAGTGTTAGACTAACACTGAAGCAGTGCTGAAGTTAATTAGATAATTATGTGATTAATTATGTAATGATTGAGCATTAGTGATGAACAGCTGCTGTTAACAAGCAGAGTCACTGAAGAGAAAAACAAGAACTACAACTGACTTCAGCTACTGTCTTAGATGAAATCAACTGAAATAAAAGACATTAAATCTCTCAAGATCTGATTAAACAACTTCTAAAACAGCATTGTAAGCTTCACATTACTAACCAGACTGATGCTATTTCTGTCAGACGTCTACAGAAGTGCTTATTGAGAATTAACAGAGATTTAGAGGATGTTTTTTTTTTTTTCTTCTTCTTCTTCTTTTTTGGGCACTACCATGATGGAGATCAGTGTTTGCTTTTGTTGGGATCTTGAACCTTGTGTTTTTAACATTAACTTTTCTTCGGCCGTTGTAGCCATGTGTTTTTAAACACAAAAAAGGCCCGAAGCAAAATATGTAACATTGTTGATTATGGTTTTTCTAATGACAGAATCATCATTAAACACCAGGTTTCATGGTTTTGTCTATTGTTGGTGTTTTTTCTGTTATCAAAAACAATGTTATAATAACACATTAAAGAAAAATAATGAGCAGGCTTTATGAAATATTGTTAAACACACTCTCAACAAAAAAGCTCTGATATGCTGTAGAACACACACATTAAGTATCAGCGTATGAATCTCAACTACGGTGACAGTCAACAAAATAAACAAACAGATAAACTCTGAACATCACAAAACATGCTGCTAAAACTCAACATAAAAACAAAAATAAGAGCACATAGTAAGAAATAAAGAAATAAGTGGACAAGTCAGGCATATTTATTCATGCCACAATGCATGCTGGGAGTCATGGGTGAGTTTTGTGTGCTGGTACCCAGCGTGCATTGCAGCATGAAGCTTTTGATTGTCACCATTGTTGAGATTCATATGCTGATTCTTGATGTCTGTGGGTCTAAATGATGCAATAATTCTAAAGATTTTATGCACACAATGTTTTTTTTTTATATTTCATAATAGTTTGTCAGTCATCTTGCAATGTCATATAGCTATCGTAAATAACCTGAAAATAATTTAAAAATGCCATCTTGTGAGATATTAAAAACTAAGATTCAAAAGTCAAGGGTCAAGAGCCCAACTAAAGCAAACACTGATCACCATAATGGTTAGGTATAACGAAACGTTTTCAATAAAAAATCTAAACTTCTGTTAATTCTCAAATATTTTTTTTAGATGTATGACAGAAAAAGAAAAAAAAAAAAGTTGTAATGTGTGAAGCTGGTAATGCTGTTTGTGGAGTTGTATCCTCTGCTGTTTTATTTCAGTTGATTTCATCTAAGGCTGTGGCTGTACGTCAGTTCATTTCTTGCTCTTTTCTTCAGTGATTCTGTTTGTTAACAGCAGCTGTTCATCATTGGCTGAATTCACTCATTAGTTTCCATTCTCTCTGTCAGGTGGACTATATTAGTAAACCCATGTAGGGAATAGTGAATGAGGGTGTAGGGTGTGATTTGAAACACAGTCTCTGAGTGTCGAAACTGAGCGCTGTTACTTCACAGTACTGCAAAGGACTACTTTCTCGAAAACAACAAATATTACCCAGAATGCATTGTTTTCTATGGGATTTTACTGTTTTAATGACAAACCAGTATGTTACTGTCAGAATATGGACGTTTATTTACAGTAATTTTTTACAGTGTAACCCTAACCATATAGTAACCCTCTATGGCATAGTGGCAAAAAAAGTAGCAAACTACTTTTTTGGACCTCTCACCACCCCTTTATTTATTTATTTATTTTTTTTTATATAAAAAATCTACATATATAATATTACCTGACATGTGTGTTCAATGAAATGAGAGTCTAAAGTGGGTGTGGCCTTTTTTGGAGGTGTGGTGCAGTCCTTTTAGGAAGCAAAGCCACATGGGACACAGTGCCAAAAATTGGTAAGATAAACATAAATTTTTAACATTTAATAATATTTTAAATTTAATTAAATAACATTTAATAACTTTATTTTAAATGTTTAAAATATTTTAAATGTTTAACATGTGAGGAAGTATGTTTGATTGTTGAAAGACTTGTTTTATTTTTATTTATATACTAAAATTGTGTTTTTTATTTATTTATTTATTTATTTTGTCCGTTGCCTCAGGGCAACATTGTGCAGTTAGACCACTTTTGTTCAGGCAATATTATGCTATAGGGTGGAGATGTGCTCAGATGCATAATCAGGACTATGATGCATTCATGTCCTCCTAGGCAGTTTTTACAAGCTCAGAAAACTCAAAGAATAAAAATTATTATTATTATTATTATTATTATTACTATTATTAATTGTTAATATTATTATTAATAATAATATTATTATTAATATTATTATGCCACAGAGAATGATGGGGAATGTAATTTTGTCCCTCAAGCATATCAGCTCATAAACTGGCTAAATGAGTAGTTTTTTTTTCTGGCAAAATATATCAATCTTCTTCATTAACAGTACACAGCACACACACACACGCGCACACACACACTCACTCACTCACAGAGAGAGAGAGAGACTGTGCTTCTATGTTTTATGGAGACATTCCATAGACGTAATGATTTTTATTCTGTACAAACTGTAAATTGTAAAAATACCAGTATTCTCTCTCTCTCTCTCTCTCTCTCTCTCGCTCTTTCAGTCACATACACACAAACACACACACACACACACAAACTCATGTAATTTGTGCACACGTTTTATTAACTAAACACTAACAAAGGAATCCACCACTTACACTAAACCTCTGTTTAGTATGGTTGAATGTACGATACTTGCATGGCCTTGGCCGTTGAACGAGTGTCCGGATGCAGTCTTGAATGGAAGTCTTGATGGTTCAGTAGATCGATGGTGGGAAAGTTGCATTCGAGTTCTTCTGGGTTGAAGACAGGTGAACTTCTGAAGAGAGTTCTCTCCCAGGTAGAAAGTTGCAACATGGCTTGTTGCAACTTTGAGGTCCTGTCTGCGTTGAGGAGCTCCCGCGGTGTCGTGGTCCGAGAGCGGCATAAGAGTAAGAACAGTAAGAGTGGGTGACTGACGTGTGGCCTTTTAACTTCTGGCAACATTACACCTTCTGAGTTTGGTTTGACCAATGGAAAAGGTCTAATTTTGGAGGGAAGAAGTCTCTTTGTTTGAAAGCTGACTCATTTGCATGATCAGAGTGGGCTGGCGGATTGGTGACTCTTTATTCTCTGATTAGTGTATCAAGTGTCCTGTTGAAGTTATGAAGATGTTGCATAGACCATCATTTAAGAAATGAAGAGATGATCCTTTTGATATGAAACTTGACACCAATAAGGTTACTTGAGCTAATTATTTGATCCCAAAGCATGCAAAAACAGTATGCAATACAAATGTCAATATACAAAGCAGTAATAATCCACACAAAGAACTGATGATATGCATGTTCATTCTTAGAAAGGTTTGTCTATAAATTCATGGAAAGACTTCCTTTTCCATGGACAGTATGTGGCCATTTCTTTGGGCAATTAAATGAGAGTTAAGTGTCTCTCTCTCTCTCTCTCTCTCTCTCTCTCTCTCTCTCTCACACACACACATATTTTGTACACTGTGGTTATTACAGTTTTTTTTTTTTTTTTTTTAGCTTTGGTTCTATTTTCACAATAAAGTTTCAAAAATCCCAACTGATCGCACTTTTAACATCACTATTTTTTCTTTTAAAAACTAATCACATGCTTTCATTACAATTATACGTTTTCAATCAACATTGTTTCAAAACATAAGATTATTGTAATATTTTCAGAATATTTGATTTAATCACCAAAACACAACAGTACGATCTTCTTTCAATTCAGTAGTTTTGACAATCATTGCATTCAAAAGCAAACAATGCAAGATACATGTTTCAAATTACCTTTGTTTCCAGCGGTGTAAAGTCCAGGGGTCAGAAAGTCCTACCATATGTTTATTCCACCCATGAACTCAGCAGCTGATTTCACCAGAGGAGGAACCAAGTCATTCCTTTCAAGTCACAAGCAAGTCTCAAGTTAAATCCCAAGTCCTCAAAGAGTTAAAGTTAATGAGATAATTAAGTGACTAATTAAATGATCATTGTGCATTAGTGATGAACACCTGCTGTTAGTGAGAATTACAGAGGATCAGATGTTGATGTTTTATTGGTTAAAATGATGCCACCATCATGGAGGTCAGTGTTTGCTTTAGTTGGGCTCTTGACCCTTTTAACAATTCAAAGTAATTTGCTTTTAAGCAATTGTGATAGTGTTTTACAGCAACATTTGTGCATTGCTGATTTAAAAGCTTGAGGAGGCAAATTAGCTTACACTTTGTTTATAAATCATTTTGAATGAACATCATGAAACAGTAATGCTTAAATATTGGAAAAGAGAAGAACTTTACCAGCTCAGGCTTTTAGACATGAACACTTATCATATGATCCTCAACAGTGGTGACAATTTTTCATACTGCAGTGCATGATGGGCGTTTTTACTATGGTGTTACCCGGCATGCAGCATTTTGTTGATTATCACCATTGCAGAAACTCATATGCTGGTTTGTGATGTCTGTGTGTGTCTAACTAGAATAAGAGTTCAAATATTTATATGCATTACATACAGTAGCTGTAAAATTAATTCATAACTATTAGACCAACACTCTCCTTGCATACTGTAGTTTCACAGGGTTGATTATTCAAAACCTATGCATATAAATGAACTAAAATGACTACTTCATCAAATGAAAGCTGCTGACAGCTGCTTACTGTAGAGCACCGATCTTTCTGTTTTCAACACCACATGCATTACTACAGAGAGAGATCTAACACAGAAAGTCAAGAGTCCAACTAAAGCAAACACTGACCTCCATGATGGTGGCATCATTTTAACCAATAAAACATCAACATCTGATCCTCTGTGATTCTCAATAACAGCAGGTGTTCATCACTAATCATCATTTAATTAGTAACTTAATTATCTCATTAACTTTAACTCTTTGAGGACTTGAGACTTGCTTGTGATTTGAAAGTAATGTCTTGGTTCCTCCTCTGGTGAAATCAGCTGCTGAGTTCATGGGTGGAATAAACATATGGCAGGACTTTTACTTTCTGACCCCTGGACTATCCACCTCTGTTTGTTTCTGAAATAATTACAGTAATACGCAGTATGCAGTATGCAATATGCAGACTCTACCATGGTAATGCCTCTGTATACAGTATAACATGGCATAATGTAATGAAAAATGCTGTATTTGATGTCATCTGTCTCCTTTCCTCTGACACATCTCCGATCAATCTCTGATCAGTTCCTCTCCCTTGTATCCTGCTGTATGCACGCAAATTGCAAAACACACAGTTTTACAAATGAGGACATCCTCAAAGGGAGGTTTTTTTTTTTGGTCATTTTGTCAGGTTTTCTCACTTCTAGGTACCAATTTGTCCACAAAATATGGTTAGGTATCCACACACACACACACACACATTATCCCCCTACACTAACCCTACCCTTATGAAAATTATGGCTTTCCTCATAGGGCCCCAAAAAATAACTAACAATAAATAAATAAATAAATAAATAAATAAATAAATAAAGGACAAGGATTTCAGGTATTGCCGTCTTTGTGGGGACATTTTGTCCCCATAACATAGGGTTTACCTGAACCCCATGCACGCACGCACGCACTCTCACTCACTCACTCACCCACAAAATAGTGGTTATCATCTAAGATAAATCACTTATAGTTTAAATAATTAAAGTTCTATAGAAACTATGTCCATTGAATCTATATCTATAGATTTCTATAGATGCACCAAATGATTCAGTGATTAACCATTAAGATGAGTTAGATTAAATAATATACAAATGTATTAAACTGAATGAGAAGACATGCAAATCAAAAGTTTGATAGTAAGAGCTTTATGAAAGGCAGTTACTTTATATACAGTGCATGAATAATTATTATGCAGGTCGATATTCTGATCATATTTGTTTTCCAAGCACATTTTACCAATACCAAACCACATGAATCTTAATAACTACTATTAATTTTACATGTAATGATTTATAAGTTATATTATGTTTGTTAACAAGAGGTGGAGGCTTATTAAGCAGGGTTATTTTTTTAGGTAAAAAAAAAAAAAAAAAGATTTAACTCACACTGAAAAGTCAAAAATTATTAAATGCCCACAAAAAGGATGTAATACTAATGCAATAATAGAAATGGCTAAATTAATGTGATACCACTGGGCAGTGAGATGCTCATTGGTTCAGCAGGGTCACAAAAAAAAAAAAAGTTAGAGAAGAAAAGACGCATGCTAACTGCAAAAGAAAGAAGAAATAAGGTGAAGAATTAGGTGTGAAACCATCAGGATCCATTTAGTCTCCAGTTTCAACATTTTCCAGAACTGCAACCTACTCTGGAGTCTCCAGAAGTACAAGGTGTCAGGTTCTCAGAGACTTTGCTAAGGTAAAGAATCCTGAAACATGACCCCCACTTAATAAAAATCACAAGCTGAAGTGTCATATGATACATGAAAACTGCTTTTCTAAAGGTTTTGTATAATATTCTGTATAATCTTTTTTAAACTGCTTATAAAAATCCATTTCAAAAAAATGCAAACCATGAAATTCTACAGAACCTATATAGAAATTCTATAGAATATAAAATGTTCTTGTATAAATTTATCATTAATCATTTCATTTATAACTTGTTGATTGCCATTTATCATTATCATTAATCTGATTAACCATTAAGATCAGCTGGATAGACAAACATATTAAACTGAATGAGAAGAGAGTCAAATTGAAAGTTTTGTAGTAATAGCATTAAGAAAGGCTGTGAATGAAATGTTTACATAAATGAAACACTGATTTTGTGTTGAAAACACGCTGAAATGTTTGAAAAAAGTGATGATCTGTTGTGAGATTAGTACAAGAGTTTGCCACTTGCTCGTGGAAAATGATTGCACCAAAAAATAAAAAAAATAAAAAAAATTATAAATAAATAATAAAAAAGAAGCATGTGGGAACCAACCAAGATGGTCAAACAGGTTTGCTCCAGTACAGGCAGACTTATCATATTTAATTGTTTTATTAGCTCATAAAATATGTTTGTAAAGCTGCCCCAAGGCTTTGAGAATGAGATGTTTCCTGACTGTTATCAAAGTCAATTTCTCACTCACATTACATTTAGAGCTTAATTGTACCAGATCCTGCAGGAACAGGATTCGGGACATCTATAGGTTTTGACTGTGTTCAGCTATGGCATTACAAAACAAACATACAATGGACTTGTTAAGCGTGTATCTTCCCATATGTGTATCTTCCCGTTGTAAACAACCAAGACGCATTGCAAGAATCATCCATACCTCTTTCTTGTATTTGTATTGTTTGCCCAGGTACCAGGGTCTTCATTTAGGAAGAATAAAAAAGATGTTGTGAGTATTATGCCATTGCCGTGACATGTTGTCAAGTGTGGTAACCCATATTCTGAATTTGTGCACTGTATTTAACCTATCCAAGTGCACATATACAGCAGTGAGTAATGAATACACATTGCGAACAGTGGGCAGCCATTTGCTCCAGCACCCAGGAAGCAACTGGGAGTTCGGTGCCTTGTTCAAGGGCATCTCAGTTGTGGTTACTGAAGGTGGAAGAGCATGCTGTATTCACTCTCTCCACCTTCAGTTCTTACTGGTACTGAGATTCGAATCCACGACCATTTGGTTACGGTTCTCCAACCATTAGGCCGCGATTACTCCTCATCTGATATCAAAAAAAGTCAAAATTTTATCAGTGAACAAAAACTTCGCTAATCTCACCGATCAGGTTTTAAAAGTACCTGTTGATAAAAAGATACATTCTTTGAGTATAGAAGGATATTCCAGACAATTTTCAAAAGGAATTGCAAATTGTATTTTCAACTGCGTTTCCCATATGTGGGCGTATTAATTATGACATACTCCAAATGCAATTGTAAATCTTGCATTACCATTTGGGTTTTCACATTTGCGAGCATGCAGTGACAAATATCAAATGAAAAAGCAAAGTCCATTTGCAACTGTATTTCCCATATCTTACGAGTTATGAGCCTGTCATATTTAAATACCAATATTAATTACAACGTATGCTTTTTCACTCTCTTTGGGTTGCGCATGTAACCTGCGAAAACGCAAATGGAATTGCAATTCCTTTCGCATTCGAATTTCCGCCTTGCACGGAAAGCTGTTAATCCATGTCAGGGGCAGGACTATAATAGGGGGATGTGTTTGCATTGAGAGGTGTCGTCACTCACAGATGATCGTGCCGAATGCTTTGAACAATGGATAGATGCGTGTGAACGAACATACAGTGCAACCTTCTTGGCGCCTTACACAATAAATAATTTTTTTTCCCCCCAAATACAGCGATTATCCCCTGCTAACAGTGGGAGCCACAGCGGTACGCACAATAGATCAATATTCACTATTAATCAAACACTTTTCACATGTCTCAAGATCTCTTATACTGTTTATTTAAAAAGGAAAATGTGAATGGGACATGAATTTACATTTGATTAAAAAAAAAAAAAAAAAAAACCTTTGAGGACCTCCTCATTTCCACACACACTGTAAAAAACAACTTATAGAATCTACTCAATAAAATTGTGGTAACAATTTGCACAGTTAGTGTGAGTAGATTCTGTCCTATATATTTGCGTAAAGAATACCTAAATTTAACAGCTCTGACAAAATCAAAAATAAAAAAAGTTAAAGTATACTTAATATTTTTCAATACACTACACAAATAATTACCAATAAAAATTGAGTAATAATAGCTCTATTTTTAGCAGGCAATAGTTCATCTACTAAATTATTATTCATAATTAGCCAATAGGAAAATGTTGAAATTTCAACAAACCACCCTTATTGTGATCAGTGTTTGTTTTAGTTGGGCTCTTGACTCTTGTTTTTTGTTAAGTTAATTCTTTTTCAGTGCTTATGATGGTGTTTCAATACAAGCACTTATGTATTAGAATCAGAATCAGAAAGAGATTTATTGCCAAGTGTGTTTACACACACAAGGAATTGGTTTTGGTGTTAGGAGTTTCCAGTACAGAAAATACAAACATAGTGCAAACAACATATAGTTAAGGTAATAAAAACACTAATAATTAAGAGCATAAACAATAATTATAAATAACAGTAGTAATAAAAAAAAATACAGAAAAGAAAAATGTCCATAGACAGAACTGTGAATGTGCATGTGTCCTATGTACAGATGAAAGTTTGATGAGTTATTTACGGATGTAAATATGATGTGTTATGTGTTGTTCAGGTGGTCATTACTAATGCACAATCATCATTTAATTAGTCACTTAATTATCTCACTAGCTTTAACTCTTTGAGAACTTGGAATTTGACTTGAGACTTGCTTGTGACTTGAAAGGAATGACTTGGTTCCTCCTCTGGTGAAATCAGCTGCTGAGTTCATGGGTGGAACAAAAATACGGCAGGACTTTTACTCTTTGGCCTCTGGACTACCCACCTCTGATCATTAATCATTAATAAATCATTTATTGATTATCATTTATCAGATTAACCGTTAAAGCAAAACACCACAGTTTTTCCATATTCCAATATGTTTTTCCCTCAATTTAGATGAGTTAATGCATACCTCTCCTGTCTCAGTGTGTGCACTTAATCACTCTAGCGCGGTGCCACTATGCTAGGGTTTAGCTTAGCACCATTCATTCCTTAGGATCCAAACAGAGATGAATTTAGAAGCTACTAAACACTTCCATGTTTTGCCTATTTAAAGACGGTTACATGAGTAGTTACACGAGTAAGTATGGTGACACAAAATAAACGTAGACTTAAAGCTTAAAGCTTGAACTGTGCTTGAACAATATATATAGGTGCATCTCAAAAAATTATAATATCGTGAAAAAGTTCATTTTTTCTTGTAATTTTTTTATTTTAATTTTGTTGATTAGAGCTTACAGCTCACAAAAATCAAAAATCCAGCATCTCAAAATATTAGAATATTTACATTTGAGTTACATAAAATGACCGTCCCTACAGTATAAACCCTGGGTATCTTTTGTTCTTTGAAATCACAACAATTGGAAACAACTGCTGATTTGGCAATGGTCCAGAAGACAATCATTGACACCCTCCACAAAGAGGGTAAGTCACAGAAGGCCATTACTGAAAGGGGTGGCTGTTCACAGATGCTGTATCAAAGCATATTAAATGCAAAGTTGACTGGAATGAAAAAATTGGGTAGGAAAAGGCAGACAAGCAACAAGGATGACCGCAAGCTTGAGAATACTGTCGAGCAAAGCCGATTCAAACATTTGGGAGAGCTTCACAAGGAGTGGATTGAAGCTGGAGTCAGTGCATCCAGAATCACCACGCTCAGACGTCTTCAGGAAAAGGGCTACCAAGCCACCTCTGAAACAGAAACAACGTCAGAAGCATCTTACCTTGGCTAAGAAGAAAAAGAACTGGTCTGTTGCTCAGTGGTCCAAAGTCCTCTTTTCAGATACAAGTAAATTTTGCATTTCATTTGGAAATCAAAGTCTGAAGTCTGGATGAAGACAGGAGAGGCACAGAATCCAAGCTGCTTGAAGTCCAGTGTGAAGTTTTTGAAGTCAGTGATGATTTGGGGTGACGTGACGTCTGCTGGTGTTGGTCCATTGTGTTTTATCAAGTCCAAAGTCAATGCAGCCGTCTACCAGGAGATTTTTGAGCACTGTATACTTCCATCTGCTGACAAGCTTTATGGAGATGCTGATTTCCTTTTCCAGCAGGACTTTAGCACCTGCCCACAGTGACAAAACCAGTTCCAAGTGGTTTGCTGACCATGATATTACTGTGCTTAATTTGCCAGCCAACATGCCTGACCTGAGCCCCATATGGAATCTATGGGATATTTCCAAGAGAAAGATGAGAAACAGTCGATCCAACAATCCAGATGAGCTGAAGCTCAATAGTGCCTCAGCAGAGCCACAGGCTGATCGCTTCCATGCCACACATCACTGACGCTGGAATTTGTGCTAAAGGAGCCCTGACCAAGTATTGAGTGCATAAATGAACATACTTTAAAGAACTTGAACTTTTCTGTTTTGCAAATCCTTTTTATTATTTTATTTATTTATTTATTTTTTATTTTTATTTTTTATTTTTTTTGATTGAGCTTAGGAAATATTCTAATATTTTAAGATACTGGACTTTTCATGAGTTGTAAGCTCTAATCAAAATGAAAACAAAACAAACAAAAAAAAACTTTTGAAATGTCTTACTTTACATGTAATGAATCTAGAATATATTAAATTTTCACTTTTTGAAATGTTACCAAAAAATAAAGAACTTTTACACGATATTCTATTTTTTTTTAGATGCACCTGTATATATATATATATATATATATATATATATATATATATATATATTTCAATTGTTACTGCCTTGAGTTATTATTTTGGAACACACTGTTAACCCTTGCTGTAGAAAAATGGCCAAATTCTGACAGTAACATACCGCTTTCTATAAAAACAGTAATATACTGTAGAAAACAATGCATTCTGGGTAATATTTGTCATTTTTGAGAAAGCAGCCTACAGGAATATACTGTGAATTAACAGAGCTCAAAGTCGACACTCAGAGGCTGTGTTCAAAATCACACCCTATACCCTCATTCACTATTCCCTGCATTAGTTTACTTGACTGAGTGAATGAAAGGAAATGAGTGAACTCAGACCCTGATGAACACCTGATGATAACAAGCAGAATCACTGAAGGACAGAGAAACAAGAACAGAAAAAAAGAGAAACAGGCAGAAACACAAGAACAACAACTGACTTCCAGCTTCAGCTTTAAGACCCTTTCACATGGAGTGTGAAACCAGTTTAGTTTTATTGAAAATAATAAAGTTTCTAGTTACCGTTTTGGAGGTCAGTGTTTGCTTTAGTTGTGCCCTTGAACCTTAGCATGAAACATTTTCTGTTTGTTATAACTGTGTGTTCAAAAAGCGCACTTCTTATGGCAAGAGGAAATGGATCAAGTGATTTTGATTATGTTGTGATAATGCCATACCTATCATACTCATCTGAATCTTTGATCTCTTTTAATGTTATTGATGACAGTAGTTCTGTGATTTTGTTGAATGAGATTGAAGAGTATTTTACTAATCAGTCATTTTTAAAACTTTTAAAAACATTTTGACCTCCAGTATCACTTAGAAACTCACAGACATCAACAATCAGCACAGGAATTTCAACAATGGTGACACAAGTTTCATGCCGCAATGCATGCTGGGTTCCAGCATGCACTGCAGCATGAATAAATTACGCAGCTGAATGGTCTTACTATTTTCTTTATTTGCATGTATTGTCTTGCTGGTATTTTTGTTGTGAATTTTTATAGCCTGTTTTGAGATATTAAAAGTTTTTTTTTGTTTTTGCTACCATTGTTGAGATTCATATGCTGAATTTTGATGTCTGTGTGTTTCTCAGTGACACAGTTTTTTTTTTTTTTACACAGTGTGTTCAAAAATCCTTCATTATGACCGATTGTTGTTGTAACTCTTGTTGTAGTTACGCAGTGGTGGTAATGTGAACTTTAACTGTGTTAATAATGTAGTATTGTTAAGACATTAGACACAGAATGAAATAAATAGATTAAGGAACTACATGATGAGCATTTCATCATTCTTATATAACCAGCATTCACTGATCAACTTCCTTTCTTTATTTTTGCTGCAATAAACATGCTTTATAAACACACAGTTAGAACAACCAGAGAAATAGCTGACATTAAAAAGTCAAGGGTCAGGAGCCCAACTGAAGCAAACACTGACCACCAAAACGGTAATTCAGAGCAAACATTTTCATTAAAATACAAATATCTGTTAATTCTTAAGAAGAGCTTCTGTAGACGAGTGACAGAAATAAAGTCAAACTGGTCATTAAGTGTAATAACGTGTAAAGGCTGGAAAACAGTTGTTGTTCTTGTGTTTCCATTTGTCTCTTTTCAGTGTTCTGTTCTCGTTCCTCTTTACTTCAGTGATTCTGCTTGTTAATAGCAGGTAATCATCACTCATACTTAACAATAATTTACATATTCATTTAATTATCTCACTGCAACCCTGTGTCAGTGTTACTTTTTCTCTTTGTAGTGTGGATACTACAGAATTTTCCTGTGGGGCTGAAAGGGTTAAACGTGTAAAATAAAAATATACACCCACAAAATTTACGTTAACAGTAATAAACTGTAAATTAATTTTATGGCAAACAAACTGTAAAACAGTAATACACTGGCAACACTGTTGCCAGTAGTTTACTGTAAAGTCAAGTGAGAGCAGCAATGTACTGTGAAATCTAACAGCAATTTGAACTCAATAAAAGGACAGTAAATGCTGAAATTAAGTGTTTTTTCTATGAGTTTTTACACACAATGATAAAGGAGAGATCTGTTAGTGTTGAATGTTCTGGATTTAAAGAGTCTCTGTTTGTCTTAGTTTTGTGGGTTACAGTTGTGCTGAAGAGTAGAGCCTGTGCTTCAGTCCAGGAGAAGTCCATAAACACTGATAATATGATTCATGTTGCTTTATTTAAAGGCAATAGCTGTGTATTTGCTGATGCAGTGAAAATGTTTTAGCTTGCTTCAATTGCACATGCATGGTTGCTGTGGATAGTTGGTATCTGCAAGAAGTTTAATTTTGATATTTTAATGGTTAACAAAAATAACGACTTTATTCAACAATTCGGCACCGTAACGTCACCTTGGCACCATTTTGTTGAGAATTGCTGCACGCAAAATGCGTACGCACTTCCGTGTCAGCCGTGATACACAGAAGCGCTGTTTGCGTTCAAATCAAAGCGTAAATACGCATAGAAAACGTATCCTTGTGTCGTGGCTGACACGGAAGAGCGTAGCATTTTGCGTGCAGCGATACTCTCCAAAATGGCGCTACGGTGACGTTACGGTGCCGAATTGTTGAATAAAGTTATTTTTATTTTATTTTTGTACAAAAAGTATTTTTGTCACTTAATAACATTATGGTTAAACCACTGATGGCAGATGGAGTATTCTGATGATGTCTTTCATACTTTTCTGGACCTTGACAGTGTAATTTACTTGGCAGTCAATGGGACAGTCACAAGCCTCCTGGATTTCATCTAAAATATCTTAAATTGTGTTCTGAGGAAGAACAAAACTTTTACGGGTTTGGAACGACATGGGGGTAAGTGATTAATGAAGAAATTTTCATTTTGGGGTTGAGTATCCCTTTAAGGCTGGAATACACTACACAATTTTTGCCCTGATTTTCCACCGATTTATAGTCTGGAGAAGTTGATGATAGTTGCCAAAGGTCAAAGCCAGTCAGATTTGTGTTGACAGATTCCATAGAAAATTGATTAACTTAACTTAAAGTGACAACCATCAGTTTATATGTAGAGTCTGTTTATGAAGTATTTATATAGACGTTCAATGTGGAAGATCTTAAAGAGAGCACACTGAACTTAATTGGAGCAGCAACAATTTTTAATAAACTTCATGTAATATTTATTAAAATGACAAGATTTTGCAAAATAAATAATCTAGGTCATGTATTCATGCACATTTTATTATGAACAACTATTATTAACAATATCTATGAAATTATACTTTATCTTATTGATGTCACACTGAAGCTGTGTGATTTTCATAGTAGTGTACCCTTTAAGCTCACCTTACAATAATATGAAATCTTTAAAAATTACAGCAGTATAAAACCACAGACCAGCAATAAACTGTAAATGTATAATATTATGGATTTAAAAGTACAAGCCAGTAATGCCTGTGAAGTAATTGTTACGCCCTCGGTTGAGAGTAAGAAGAAAGAAGGGGGGAAGCGAAAGCGACGTTTCAACAACGATTTTATTTTAAATTTTTAACCACAAAAGTTCGGCCACCATGCCTTTCACAGCTTGTGCCAGTCTCAGCCTCCGTCTTGACCAGGGACCGATGTAATGAGAAATCACCCGCCATGCAAGAAAACCAGAATGCTGTTATAGACAGGGGACACCTGTGCACCGGTGTGCCCAATCCACCTGATTACCCCCGTAGAACTGCAGCGCACCTGTAGAGGGAGCACAATAACACGGCAAAAGACTGCCGACGTGCAGCGGCCGTGACACCCTCCCCTTAAGAACAGGGAACTAAAAGTTTCCCTTACGGTACAACAAAAATCATGACAATAAAGGCTTTTAAATTTAAAGATTTAAAAATTGTATGCATTAAAAACTTGTATGCATACAATATCATATAGAAAATTCCTACCAGTAGGGTGGCATACTGGTGAATGGATGGAATAACAAATACAAACCTGTGGATTTAGAGTCCCATACAAACCCTTACATAACATTTCCTATATAGGCACCCTAGACAACCACTATGTTTTCGGAGTCCTTAAAGTGCTGGATACCTAAGTGATAAGGCTGGAGGAACAGGCACCAACGCATGAGCTGTTGGTTGGGGTTTTTAAGAGAGTATAAAAACATAAGCGGGTTATGGTCACTGTAAGCTATCACAGGTGAACTATTCCCTCCTACATACACTTCGAAGTGCTAACTGTTGAATTTACGTGAGAAAAAAACAAATAGGGTGCTCGAGTCCTGCATCGTCCTCTTGAACTAAAATTGCACCTGCCCCCACTTTGCTGGCATCTACCATGATTTTAACCTCTTAACCTGCACCCCCCATTTTGGAACTCAGCTGAAAATGACCTATCTAAATTAAAATGTTAACAGTTCCTGACAACAGACAATTTTGGTGTCTCTGAAAAGAAGACCCTTTGGGCTTTACTATCCATCATACAGAGTTAATAATGCTCAAAAAGATAAAAAGTTATATACACTGAAGTGCCTTAAAAAGAATTATACCACACTGAATGTTTTTTTTGTTTTTTTTCATATACAAATACATGAAATAAGTCCTGGAGAAATCCACAAAAGTAATGGGTTGGAAGTCACATGTCTCATGAGTTTATATTTCAAATTTGAAGAAGATACCATGAAAAATTAGGTTCCTGCAATCATTTTTCTAAGTCTATATTTAGTCCATGCAGACACACAAAACACGCACACATATTTGAAAAAATGTTGAAAAGAAAACAAAAAGAATTATTTGTGCAAAAAGCCGATCGCTAAGTTACGCCCCCATTAGATGACAGGTGCGTCACAGCGCGCGTCACGAGCCGTCACGAGAGAGTGCCAGATTCAAATAAACAATATTCCGCAAATGAGGAGGAGGCGTAAACGTTTGAGGTGCTCTTGCCAAGCTTCACTTACCATGATTGTATCATCCAGGTAAACTGTAACGACCTCTAGTCCAGCGAATATTTTATTCATTAATCTTTGAAATGTAGCGGGCATGTTTCAAAGGCCGAGGCTCATTACCCGGTAAGAGAATAAACCATCTGGTATGATATAAAAGAGGAGACTTTGCGTTCAGTCAGAGGGACCTGCCAGTAGCCCTTTAGTAAATCCAGTTTAGTTACGAATTTCACTGCACCAACCTGGTCAATACAATCCTCTATTCTTGGCAGAGGAAAGGAGTCCAGTGTTGTGACTGAATTTAATTCGAGGACCAGCTAGAGGAGGAGGGTTCTGCCAATTTATTATCCAGCAGATACTGGACCTCTTTCTCCAAAAACTCAAAAGGCTCAGCGTCACCCATGTCTGTGTCATGCTCCAATGCAGTTGTTTGCGTCAGCACATCGGATAACAACTTTGGAAACTCGGACAACAAGCTGATCAGTTCTTGCCGTTGGGCTGCACCCAAATGTTTAAGATCAGACGGCAATTTCTCTAATGTTTCTGAATTTTTTAATCGCCCTTGCAACATGCAATCGTCAGGTGACTTTAATTCATCTACAGGCGCGGCCAACACGAAATGCGATTGTAGTACGGCTTAAGGAGATTTACGTGACAGACTTGTGAGCTCTTTTTCTGATCTGGCGTTAAATTGTAAAATTATCGTTAGCGTCACAATGTATCACCTCATACGGCCCGGCGTATTTGGTTTGGAAATGTGAGCCCACCACAGGAAGAAGTGCAACGACCTGATTACCCACACTAAACCTTTGATGTTCAGCACAACGGTCAAATGACGTCTTAATTTTTCCCTGAGCAAAGATTTTAACGTTGAATGAAAATGCTCAAGAGCTCTTTGTCTCTGCGCGTGATACGTGGTTGCCAGATTGTGTTTAATCCCCAGCTGACGGAGCACTTCAGCAAACATATTCGAAGTAAAGTTACTCCCCTGGTCGGATTGGATAATTTTAGGTAACCCAAAAATAGAAATAAACTGAGTGAGGGCTTTCACGATAGACTTTATGTTAATGGAACACAATGGGTAAGCGCCCGGATAGCGAGTGACCTGGCACATCACCGTTAGTAAATACTCACTCCCAGCTTTCGAGTGAGGAGGCAGGCCGACGCAGTCAATGATGAGATACTCGATTGGTTGGCACACAGCTGAAATTGGACACAGAGGGGCCAGTTTTAAAGACTGCTTAGGTTTGCCGGTGAGCTGGCATATATGGCAAGTTTTAACAAAACTGGCAACATCCTTTTTAATGCGAGGCCAATAGAAATAACCGAGAATTTCTGTCATACATTTTCTTTGTACCGGTATGACCCGCAAGGCAGTCGTGGGCAGTTTTGAGTGCTAGCAGTCGGAACTTAATGGGTACTACGACCTGGACAATGGGATCACCAATACAATCGCCAGCATGAGGGGACCACTTTCTCAGTAGGACCTCATCTTTAATATAATAACCCTGTGCTCTGTTTCGAATTTCAACATTGTCAATGACCTGTTCGTAGTGTGGTTTAAACATTTCATCACTCTACTGTTCTTTTGACAACTTGTCGCGAGACACGGTCAGTGGATAGTTCAACCTTCGTGGGCTTCACTTCAGATCTAGCCTGGCTAGCAGGGCGAGTAACTGCACAGGCCACGAACACTTCGGGATACTGTTGGGCACTCTCATTGGGGTCACTACCGGAGGGAGGCGCGTCAGTAACCACCAGAGGCAGTGACTCATTAAACCAGATGCGTCCCCCAGCCAAATTATTCCCAAAGATAAGTGAAATGCCATCGACAGGCAGAACAGGCCGCACGCCAAGCTCCACATCGCCCTGCACAAGCTCGCAAGTCAGAGTAACTTTATGTAGGGGCACGGATAACGTATTCAGCCCAATTCCCCGAATTAACAGCAAATTACCTGTGTACGACTCAGATGAGAATGGTAACATGGACTCCAAATTAATGACTCTGATGACCCAGTGTCTCTGAGAATTTTTACTGCCACTCTGTTATCGGTACCTGAAAGCGACACAAGGCCTTCTGAAATAAACGGTTTAAATATCCCCTGGTGTTCTGACACACTCGGGGATGTAACCACAGGCATTCCAGCTGAAACAACGGCCCGGGCGGACACAGGCACGGAAGCAGCCAGGGCCACGGGCTTCACGGAAGAAGCGGGTTTAGGAAATTGAGCCCTTGCACTCTTCGATTTAAGCACTGGACAATTCAATTTCTAATGCCCTTTCTTCAAGAAGTAATTACAAGTGGAGTCGTACATTTTTGATGGACTGTTAATGGGACGCTTTATTTGGTTGAGAGGGACAAATGAATGAGAAGGGCATTCCCCTCTGAACCTTTCTGCGTGAGACTTGTGTATGAGTTCCCATTCATCAGCCAGCAGAACTGCCTGGGAAGCAATCTTAACGCCACGCTCTGCAATGTAAGTGGCGACAGTGTCAGGAAGTGTGTTTTTGTATTGTTCTAATAAAATTTAATCAATCAGATTATCCAATGTCAACATACACCAGCGATTAAACTGCAAGTTCAAGTCTCTAACAAATTCAACATGCGTTTGGTTAGATTTTCGCCACAGCGTACGAAACTGCTGGCGATAGCTCTCCGGTACACGCTCATAAACTTTTAAAACTGTAGACTTAACATTTTCATAGATTTGACTGTCCGTAACCAATAAGGAAGAGTAGGCTTGCTGAGCCTTACCAGTCAAAATGCACTGAAGAAGCAGAAGAAGAAGAAGCATCATTCCATTCGTAGGCTGCATCAACTCTTGAACAAAACAAAAAAGGTTTCCACATCAGATTCGTTGAACGGCAGGACCAAGTGCAAACTATTGGCAATATTTAACTTGGACGAGGAGGCTTCAGCACCTCCACTCACAAGCCGACCCTCCGTAATTAGGTCTAGGCGTTGCTGTTCGACCTGAACGCAGTGTCGCTCTGGAGTCTAGACGTTGCCGACTTTCCTCAAGTTCTTGTTCTAGACATACTTTTTCACATTCCAAACACCTTTTTTGCATTCTGTGTCATGCTGTAAAAGCAGTAATTCTTTCTGCTGCTCGAACGAGAGGGTGGTTAGGGCGGGTGGCGGAGGGGACGGGTGCCTCCACCAGGACTTCAAGATCAAGCAACGTAGCCTTAACAATCCGCTTAATCCCCTCTTTGGACCTTCTTTGAAGAGCAGAGAGCTCAATTTCATAATGTGTGGCTAGTTCTAAGAGTTGTCCTTTAGTTATTGTATCTAACAATTCATCAGACGGAGTCTGAACAAATGCTTCAATGACGGTTGCCACACCTAGGCTGCAATCTAATACTCAATTTCCAAAGAAGGAATCTCAACAACGATTTTATTTTAACCTGTTAACCCGCACCAGGATGCCAGCGCACTGAACGCTCTTTGTTTGCACGTGTCAGTGTTTACGAATAGATTAAATGAAACGAGACAAAATTAATCTTGACAAACTATATATCACTATAAAGGTCTAAGTCTCAAGCATCAACGAT
This sequence comes from Spinibarbus caldwelli, assembly GCA_039654775.1. NCBI lineage: Eukaryota > Metazoa > Chordata > Actinopteri > Cypriniformes > Cyprinidae > Spinibarbus > Spinibarbus caldwelli. Next base: position 37,952,825 of record CM077225.1, on the reverse strand, counting down.
AGAGTGCTGTTTTGCAACGGAAAGCTTATAAGGAATGTATTTTCTAAATTTGTTTAAGCAGTACACATCAAAACATGCATAATAAAAATGCAGTACATACCAGATTCGTCGTAATAACGAGTCACAAACGCATCCACTGCTGAAATCCCAGTTTAGTTTGAAAGGTAAGGATTCTCTGAACAACATCCCATAGAGCACTTTTAGTCCAACGAAACAATAACGTTGTAATATGGATGGTAATTCCTTGTTTACGTCTCATTTCTTCGGGGAGAGTTATTGTTTGTATCCGTTATAGAACAAATTACGCTCAAAAAACAGTAAAAAAGCAACATGGTTTTGTAGCACGCAGTGTCACAAACAGAATGAGACCATCCACTAAAAAAAAGTCAAAGATAGGCGGAATATTGTTTATTTGAATCTGGCGCTCTCTCGTGACGGCTCGTGATGCGCGCTGTGACACACCTGTCATGTGATGGTGGTGTAACTTAGCGATCAGCTTTTTGCACAAATAATTCTCTTTTTTTTTTAACATTTTTCAAATATGTGTGCATGTTTTGTGGGGAATGTGGCTGTGTCTGCATGATTATCATCTGTATTACTGATAATCAGAGTGTGATTACTGCTGAATGACAGCTATCAGTGACTACGTTTACATGGACATCAGTAATCTGATTATTTACCTTATTCTGAATAAGACAATATTATGATTAAGGTATTTACATGAGTTGCTTTTAGAATAATCCTTTCATGTTCCCGTTTTACATGTTATAGTACATAGATCGATTAATGGCACATGTCATTACGTCACCACGCGACGCCATCCGACGTCCCCTCCAGAATTTCACGTATAAACATATAGTTCGTCTTCGTGATGATGCCATATACAGTTTTGGGTGTTTCATTTTTAATTTTATGAAAGCTTCAAGTGCAGTTAATTATTTGTACGTGCATACAGATGGCGGTGGTGTTAAAGCTCTTTTATTTGCCGTCAAACGGTTGATCACTGCCGTGTGTGTATCTAAACTAAAAATAGTCTCAGGAAAATAATTGCAGGAACCTCTTTTTTCAGGGTATCGTCTTCAAATTTGAAATATAAACTCATGAGACAAGATAGAATGAGATCAGGTACTATCTCCCTTGATGGTGATGAAGAAGTCATATCAAAGTGAGCTAATAACTTTAAAATTTCATCAGTAGTTGCAATCCACATCCTGGATTCCCAAGCTTTTTTGGTTTTGATACTAACCACTGTGGTGATTCATACGCAAAATATTGATGTCTGTGTGTGACCACATGACGCATTTGCTCAAATTAGCATTTTGTGCACATGCATGTTACCCACCTTCAGGATATGTGATTATAACACTAAAAATGAAACACCATTACAACTACTGAAGAAAGTTATTTGACGCAGATTTTGTTATGACTTCATCATCATCATCAAGACAGAGAGAAAGTACCTGAGCTCATACTATCTTGGCTATCTTTGACACAACAGCTGTACTTTACCAATACACAATTACTACAGCAAAAAAAAAAAAAAAAGATAATACAAAAAGTACGAGGACCAAGATCCCAACTAAAGCAAACACTGTCCACCACGGTGGTGACTTCAAATGAAATAAACATCAACATCTAAACCTCTATTAACTATCAATAAGAGCTTCTGTAGACATCTGACAGAAATAAAGCGAGTCGGGTTAGTAATGAGTGAAGCTGGTGATGCTATTTGTGGAGTTGTTTAATCATCCTCTGCTGAGATCTTCAGAGATTTAATGTGTTTCACTTGCAGTTTTACCAAATGCTTAATCATCAGTTATATGATCATTTAATTTGATCATTCATCTCATGAACTTCAACACTACTTTAGTGTTTCTTTGAACATTGTGTGCAGTGTTCACTGAGGATTTTGCTGTGTATGTTATACATTTCAACATCTATCCAAACAGAGTTCTGTACCTGTAAAGGTCTGTACCTGTATTTAATGTCAGTGATTAAGCGCAGCATGAGTGGCTCAGTGGGAAATACTGTCTCCTCATAGCAAGGTCTCTGGTTCGAAGCCCAACTGAGCCAGAAAGTCTTTTCCTCACAATCTAAAGAAGTGTGAATCACAGATGCTTAATTGTCTACAGGTGTATCTGTGTGTTTTACTGCCTATCGATGGATCCGTTGCTGAGTTGTTTTGTTTTTGGTTTTTTTTGGGCTTTTTTATGGCTCAGTTTTGGGGTTTCTTTTTAAAGATTGGTCTCTATGTGGTTTACTGAAGGCTGAGATTGGGTAGAACTATTAAAATTTGTTCTGGCCCAGTTCAGGGCTGGTTATAAGTTACTATTTGGCTGCGATTTGGCCCAATTATGGCTCATGTGTGGCTCATGTCTGTATTCCAGATCCGGGCCACACAAGGGCCGTCATTCTTTGCTGCATGTGGGCAGAGTGTAACTGTGTGTTTGGCCCAGAGCTGGGCCAGAAGACAGTTGCTATGTAGGAAGTAGTCTTGTCATAATGAGTCAATGAAACAATTCAGCGCCCTCTACAGGAAAATCTTCAGCTACATTACTCTTGGTTCACACAAATATTTCCTCATGTATTACATCTTTGGTGCACGTGAGCTTCAAAAGCTTATACTTCAGAGACTGCGTGCATCAGTCAGAGAAACATATGCCACTTGATATAATTTTTTTATTTGTTTTTTTTTTGGTTTTGTTTTTGTTTTTGTTTTCTCTATCTCCAGGTATTTCATTCACAGATCAACAATATCAGCAAAATCTGCCTTTGTCAGAGTGACAGGTCTGTGACGTCAGCACTCGTCTGTCCGTTTCTCACTGGAGTCACATGATCACACAGTCAACAACACTAGAGAGATGCTGCTGTGAGTTTGGACACATCTTGTTTTCTCACCTCTTTTGAATGCAATTTAAAAACTGAGTTTAAAAGCATTAGTTATTTATTTTGTCTCTACTTTTGTCTTTGTTTCTTTAATGTCAAAGATGAATCATTCTAGACCTGATAATGACAGACATACAGCATCTGATGTGAAGTCGACTGAACCTTTGTATGAGAATGTAACAGTAAATTATTGTTACAGTCTGTAGATGTGAACACTAATGTAATTGTTATTTTAAGCGACCTTATAGTTATCATACCTTGGTCAATTTTTGATTCATTTTTTTCTTTAATGGCAAAGATGAAACATTCCAGACCTCATGATGACAGACCTGATGCCTGTGATGTTGAGATGAATGAATCTTTGTATGAGAATATAACAGTAAGTGTTTTCACTCTTGATATCAAATGTCTACTGACAAAGTACACACAATTCAGCGATTATGATCAAGTAATTCAAGTTCTTTTTTACAACCAGAAATTTGAAGTGTATTAGTTATTTGTGTATTCATTTACTTTCTTTTTTTCAGCGTGACAGGCCATAGTGTTTGGGACACATGGCAAAACAATTTACAGCCATTTCTGTCTCTCTCTGTGGATGGAGCCCCGAATGATTGACAGTAGCATCTTAAGTAACATTAAAGGGATTGTTCACCCAAAAATGAAAATTCCCCCATGATTTTCTCACCCTCAAGCCATCCTAGGTGTACATGACTTTATTCTTTCAGATATATACAATCGGAATTCTATTAAAAATGTCCTGGCTCTTCCAAGCTTTATAATGGCAATAAATGGGTGTTGTGATATTGAAGGCCAATGAAGTGCATACATTCATCATAAAAAGTACTCAATGCGGCTCCGGGGGTTAATAAAGGCCTTCTGAAGCAAAGCGATGGGTTATCCATATATCTGTATTTAAAACTTTATAAACCTTGATCTCCGCGCTACACTTACGTCATCCACTGGAACGCCACTCTCTCGTGAACTCACGACAGTGAACGTACGACAGTTAGCAAGAGCTAGAGATTACGGTTTATAAAGTTTTAAATATGGATATTTTTATTACACAAATGCATTGATTCACTTCAGAAGACCTTTATTAACCATGTAGCCATGTGGAGTACTTTTTAAGATGGATGGATGCACTTTACTGGACTTCAAAATCTCAACTCCCATTTACTGCCATTATAAAGCTTGCAAGAGCCAGGACATTTTTTTAATATAACTCTGATTGTATTTGTCTGAAAGAAGAAAGTCATGTACACCTAGGATGGCGTGAGGGTGAGTAAATCATGGGGCAATTTTCATTTTTGGGTGAACTGTCCCTTTAATTAATTTAGCTGCTGGTTTTATTCAGAGTAACTTATAAATGTTGTTCATCGCAACCAAGACCCAACAATTGCTGTACAACATGCCAAGTTTAATATGTTACTTAAGTGATGTGAGGATTATTTTATTTAGGTTCTGATGAAATTATATCATGAACTGATATAAAAGTGTACCATTGAAGTGTGTGTTAAAGTTACTGTATTAAAGCATAAAATAACATATGAATTAGTATGAAAATCTTCATGTACAACAAACAAAAACTACATCTAAAATTATTTAGATTTCATTGTATATAAAGTTTTAACAATTATGCTTATTCAGTGTATTTAAAGATATTGTATATTGCCATTTTATTAAATTGTGTTGTACTGCAGTTTGTGTTTCCAGTCTTTCCTTTGTATTTACATGCGTTTGACCAGCAGATGTCCTCAGTGTGCGGTTCAGAACCAAGTGTGCCTCGCAAGTGCTGAAAAGTGAAGCCAAAACGTTTCGATTGACCCCAGGTGGCTGGACCCAGTATAGGTCATAAACCCTCCCCTTTCCATGTAATCTAATGGAAAGTGAGACAAAATTAATAATTAAACTACACTTAAAATAATTTTTTTCCCAAATATTTTTTTTTTTTGTTTTGTCATTTTATGTATTTTTTATCACGCTAATGCAAGTTCAAGTTCAGACAAAAATTAAAGCAGTCAGGCTAATTAGAAAAGGGTCAGGGGCGTGTGCTTGCGATCAACTCTGTGGGAGTGTGGGCATGATGCAGACTATGGTCCCAAGTTCACTATACTCTGCAGACTCTGGTCCTGGATCAGAGTGTAACCTTATCTTTAAAGGAAAACGCCACCGTTTTCCCATATTCCAATATGTTTTTCCCTCAACTTAGACGAGTTGATACGTACTTCTCCCGTCTCAGTGCATGCACTTAATCACTCTAGCGCGGCGCCACTATGCTAGCGTTTAGCTTAGCACCATTCATTCCTTAGGATCCAAACAGGGATGAATTTAGAAGCTACCAAACACTTCCATGTTTTCCCTATTTAAAGATGTTTACATGAGTAGTTACACGAGTAAGTATGGTGACACAAAATAAAACGGGGCAATTTTCTAAGCGGATAAAAAATGATAACTATAATGTATAATGTAACTATATTGCTCATATTTTCTGAAAATGATGCATTTAAAAGTTTATGACCAAATGGATGTTTATAAAAGTTCACATTGCTGTTGCAGATGAAATATAACACAGATAACAATAAATAAATATTTTTTACTAGGTTAAATGTTGATTATTAGTAACTCAAACCACTTTTTATAAACCTCTCTACCTAACCGTCGATCGCGCACATCCGCCACGTTTGTAGTTTTTCTAACGCGTTTTATTCGTGTTTGTAGTTCTGGACAGAATCCTTTGCCAAAGCGCAATGGATTGTGGGCAATTTTAGCCGTTAGAGTGTGCACGGATCCGCACTTCAAAAGTCGACCTGAAATACTGTAGTAGACCATCTAGGTACTTTTGGCCAAGGGCGTAACCATGGTATAGATATTGGGGGGGGGGGGGGGGGGGGGGGGCCTTCCCAATATATATATATTTTTAAGTGCATTTCCCACAATTCACAATTTTCATATATTGATAAAGATTTGCTCATCTAGAACATAGTTTTGAGGAATACATTGACCATTTGAATTAACATTGAAAGAACAGTCTGCAATTTCTCTGACATAGCAGCAAATAGAATGATGTAGCACATGTATCACAATTACTGTATCCCCTTCACTCACACCACCATCTTTCTGTCCTACAAACACACACACACACACCCTTACTTCTTCATTTATACTTAAAATGCCTTAATTCCACACACATACTTACACCATGCCATGGCCCCATCCACACACACACACACACACACACACTGACACATACACATCACAAATTCTCTGCATCCCCTTCAAACACATACACACCATCATCCCTCTCTCCTATAAACACACACACACTCTCCCACATATGTGCATATATATTTTTATGTAGTACATATACATTTGATACTTCTCACTTATACTTAGTGTTGCCTACTTTTTCCATACCTTCCTCTATCCCATGTATATACCCCTCCCCTCGTAATATGCACACACATCTCCAGACAATCACACACACACACATCCATGCACAATAAAGCGGAGAATCCAACCTACATGTTTACACAAGTAGCTCTATGTATGTGACAAATAAACATCCTTGCATCAATAGTTAAGTTTCATATCGAAAATGGTTGATATTGAAAATGGTTGACCTCTTATAATGACATGCACTTTTTTAGTATTTAAACAAGCAAAAAAGTTTCACTTATTTAATTTGAACTTAACCACTTAAACCACTTTGTCAGGTAATAGTTAATATAACAATATAGACTTACAATAAAAACAAACAGGCCAGGCCATCAACGAATGAATAGAGGCTTATCAATGGAGTGGGCAGTGCGGGAGCTCCTTGGTCTGTGACTCCAGCAGTTCATTATTCAGCCTATTTTCAGGGTATCATGCTAGCTACCTAGCTATAATACTGAGCCATTTAAACCTGATATTTTTTCACATTTATTCAAAAATTGCCGCGGTATTTTTGACCATGGCACTACTTTTTAGGTGTCTAGTTGCTTACCGTCTGAAAAAAAAAAAGGCGAATGTCCGCCTGTTCGTCCTGCTGCTTTCTTTTAGCTCCTACCTTCATTTCATTTAAGCACCAGTGACAGTCGGACTGAGCGGTTTTTAACCGTCATCTGTCTCCAGCAATAATGAGTTTTAAGATTCCGTTGCAGACAACAACTATATGATCATCCTTTTGTTCCTTTGAGTGTTTTAAGTTGTGTGTGTCCAGAGATAAAGTGAGTATTGTAAATTTAACTGTTATTTGAGTTGAGTTGATTGCTGTTTACTGAACAGAGAAGTTAAAAGAGTGATGCATACGAATTGGATGCTAATGTGAAGTATAATAGTATTTGAGTTCACGTGTAAAGTGTAATAACTTCTATACTATTCTATGCTAAGCCGTTTGTAATATTTCATAATGCCCTGTTTGTATTCAAGTGCTACAGTATATTGTGTTGATGTTTGGGGGAAGCCAGTAGCTTCTTAATACTTTATATGTTGTTGTCATGAATGTGAGCATACCGATGTTGTGGATTGTGAGAAGAAGAAGCATTGTTTGTTAGAATATATCTTTATTTCATTTGTTGCAGACCACACACATTCAAGTAGATGCTGACACTTCTAAGGACATAACGTACAAGACGGTTCTGCACCTGTACTCATGCTCACCTCCTATATGCAAACAAAGAACATAGAATAATGCACCTTGCTACCACCAGGCTCCTCCTCCATTGCATATGCTTATACCAATAAACAGCTGAACTCGTTCTCTTCTCCGCTCTGGTGTTCTAACCGGCACACCTGGACCAACTCCACCTCCTTAGCTCCGACTAGCACCTTACAGTCCTTAGACCCTCAGCTACACTTTCTAAAGAAATTTGATGGAGACATACAAGGGTTTAATCACTATTTTTCTGTTGTGTTATATGTGTATGCATTTGGACTTAAATTCCCTAATGGAGTTGTTTTGTGCATAAACACATAAACGGAGCAACTGCAACTGAACAAGTACAGCATGTGTGTTCTCTTTTTATGGGAAGTAATGATAACTATCAGTTTGATTTAGCATGCTGACACAAATTGATAAATTACTATTTTTATTGCAAATCATTGGTATATGAAATATCGATGATGAAGTCTTTATGTAAGGACCAAACGTCTGTTTCTGTAAAGTTCATTTTACGATATCATTTTCGTTGATTTTCACCTTGCTGGTGAAATGCTGGGGTTGTGTGATATTTGCTTCAGAGAGGCATGTTAAGGGCGGCTTTTACAGTAGTGCTGGTCTGACAGTGGAAATGTGGCTTGATTATGGGCTCGCGGCTTGAGGTGCGAGGCCATTGGCCCCTCTCGGCTCATTGAAACAGCGCCCTCTACAGGAGAAACATCAGCTACATTACACGCGGTTCACTCAAATGTTTCATCATCTACTACAGTACATCTTTGGTGCTTCAAAAACTTATACTTCCGGGATTGTGTGTGTCAGCTAGCTGAAAAATGCCATTAATATGAATGGATAGCTTTGTCCATGTATTACATTTACAGTTCATCGGCAAAATCTTCCTGCAGATGTCAGAGCAACAAGTCTGTGGCGGGTCACATGATCGCAAAGTCAACAACACTAGAGAGATGCTGCTAAGAGTTTGAACATATTTGGTTTTCTCACCTCTTCCACAGTCAGAGTAAAAAGCTTAGAAGATTTCACATGATAAAAACTATTTGACATGAGAAAACAACTTCTGCATTCTATTACTAAGTTCTTTTTTTTTTTAATTTTTTTTTTTAAAACCAAATTCCTATTTATTAGACAAATGCATAATTAATAATTTGCTGTTTCCTCAGATTAAATATGCATCAGATTTGAAAACATAATGAGTATCTCTGCACGCTGATGTGAAGTTTGTTTCAGTTGAACTTTTATTTTTGGTCTAATGCTGCATCAGTGATGATGCCCTTTTGCCTTGTTTCTGCTATGTGCTGTTAAGCGTCATATCCTCTTTTTTAAAACGTGTTAATCACATGTCTTTCATAGTATGAAAACAACTACACTGGTCTCACCCTGATAATTCCTTGTTTTGTCACTGTTCATTAACATTGTTGAAACGGGTAAGATCATTATTTCCTAATCATTCCAATTATGTATATCAGCAACTATAAGGTTTAAAATCAAATATTCAGATGTTTTTTTTTTTTTATGTTGGTTACAAACAGGGACAATAAATATGCACAGTTCTGCTTTTTGACATGCAATGGCTTGCAACACTGAGTTGGAAACGAAGCTCCTTCATCCAAGGCAAGATGTCTGAAAGGCAGACAGATACGAGCTGAGACATAAGGTTGAAATGACAGATAGAGCTGTGTATTGTCTGCATGATCGCAGTAGTATGGGAAGCCATGCACCTTTATGATTGTACCCAATGTAAGTGAAGAAGAGAAGAGAACCAAGAACTTCATAGGGAGTCTGCCTTTGAGGCCAGACTGGTTAAGCAGGTCATTCTGTGAGAGAAAAGCAGACAGCTGATGGAACAAAACTTTTTCAAGGTTTTTTAAAAGAAAAGGAAGAAGAGAGACGGGTTTGTAGTTTTCATCTGCTGTAGGACTGAGTGTTGGATTTTGTGTGCTGTGGAATTATCAAAGTCTGCTTAAATGCAGTGGGAAAGTTGATGATGGGAGTCAGAAAGGGTAGCAGTGTTGGAGTAGGTGGGAGGGGATCTGCTCTAATGGACAGGTTGTATGGATGGTTGGCACAGAAAATGTGTAGACTTTGTTCTACATGGGGAGAGAGACGGAAGACAAGAGTGTAATGTGTTTGGGTGGAGGATGGGCGTTTCAGACAAATAGCTGACAAAAACACCAGCAATCAGAGAAGTGTGAAGAGATGGAGGACGAAACAGAGAAGAAAAAGTTGTGAGTTTCTGGGTGTCTGAGGTGTTGCTGATTGTGGTTTGGTAGTAAGAGGAAAACAGGACAAGAGGGACTGATACTTGCTCAGGTCAGCGGAGACTACAGGAAACCAGAAGATAGTCTCGGTGGCGAGCACGAAGGGAGAGCGAAAGCAGCATGTCTAGTTTAAACAGGAAGTTGCTCTGTTGGCTTGGCAGATAGTAGATGATAATACATTTTTGGCAGGATTATTAACAGTAATAGCATGATGTTCAATGTAGGGCTGCAACTAACGATTATTTTGATAATCGATTAGTTGACCGATTATTTATATGTTTTTATTTATTTATTTTATTGTATTTTATTTCGATTAGTCGATTAATCGGATTAAAACAAAAAAAAAAAAGCTAAATTTCCTTTTTTTTATTTTATTGACAAAAACACTTCCACATTCTGCCCAATGTCAATGTCAAGTTTTACAAACATGCCAACTGAATGCTATGAAAACATACAGTGCTTAAAAATTTATTAGACCACCTGTCATAATAAATAGAAAATACAAATATTGTAGGAATCTGTCAAAGAATTGTTTAAATCTAAAAATTTTATTGTCATTTATTGGGCAAATAACAAACTGAAACAACTAAATATTTATTCACATAATAAAAAAAAATAGCCTCCTGCTTTTCATAACAGCATGCATTCTTGCTGGCATTGTTTAGCTAATTTTTGACTGTAATTGGGTATCTGAAAAAATCTTTCATAGATCTTTCATTCTTTCATAGATAACAGCAATAATTATATTATAGCATTAGAAATAGCCTACTGTTACTAAAGGCCTTACGCATATTGGAGGACTAACCAATACAGATAGCTAAAAAATGATTTTAGTAAACACCAATACTGTTAGTTTAGAGCAGCAGTGGCACAAAGCTTAGATTATTTTTTTTATAAACTTTACATTTGTTTTAATAAATTTAAGCACTGTATATAGGCCTATAGTTTAAATCTCTTCATCAAAAATTAAGATAATAATAAAGATAATAAACACGAATAAAAGCACAAACTCAGTGTTAACCAACTTTTTGATCACAGTCACGTTTACTGTAATTTCTTTATCCTGTAAAAGGCGGCTATGAAGCATCTGATATTTATATTCAGACAACTATACGCAGTTATCCCTTTACAGTTCCTACTCTCATAAAATACGTGCACTACATGTTGACTTGTAAACCTTAATTTAACGTTCAACAACAGATATTTCAGCACAATGAATGTTTTTGCGCTGAATATTAATCCCTCTCTGACGCGCGTTCACGCGCCCACCGCGCTCGCGCTCATTCAGTAAAGATTTAAACTTAACGCAGACTGTCAGGACGGAACTTTATACAAAAATGGAAATGCTCGCGTGAATTTGCGACATTTACAGATAAGGATATGACCGTAAACTGAAAGTTTTTGCGCTGAGGACGCACACGCATCTGTCAAAGCGCCTGACAAGGCAAGCCATTACGCTAATGCATTAACTTAAAGCTTAAAATAAAGAATTGTCATGTTTTCTGCAGGTTGGATCACGTACTTCTCCCGCAGCATCTCATTCTGTTTCCTCCACTATTTTTAGATGCATTCTGTACATAGAAATGGGTTATTCAGTGCTGTAACGTTAATTTGATGCGACCGGCTGAAGTTGGACGAGCACTGTGGGCAGACCCGAGTAATCGATAATGAGAATCGTTGTCGATGATTTTCATTATCGATTATAATAGATTGTATCGATTAGTTGTTGCAGCCCTAGTTCAATGTGCATGCCAGAGATAAATTCATGGCAGTATTACAGGAAAAATAAAATTATTTATGTTTCCTAGGTATTGTCCTATAAAAATTACAATAAGAGATTAAAACAAACTTCAAAACAATAAAAATTAGCTACACTGTTAGATATTTCTGTAATTTCTACAGTTATTTACTGTATATCACCCAGTATAATACTGCAAATTCCCTTTACAATAAATAACTGTAATACCCTTTGCATCATGTGAATTTTCTGTGACGTCAAACCCCACATACAGAGACTTACTGTATTTTTTTTAATTGCTGTATACTACTGTATTTCCCGTAATGGTCTATTTGCCGCCATTCTATTGAGGTTGTTTTATTTTTGTCATTTCTTACATTTGAATTGACACGATTTGCACAATATTGTTTCTACAATGCTGCAACAGCTTGGGACTGACTACACTGGAAGTGTTACAGCGCTTGTAATGATTGGAAAATCCGTTTGTCCTTCATGTCAGAAACAGTGCGAGCGCTTGGAGCACATCTGTAGGCTATGTCAGAAATATACCGGGGCATCACTTTACTGTCCGCATCCACTGTAGATAGTATAATAGGTTCTATATTGTCTTTTCGAGTCGCTCTGCGTCCCCACTCGCGTCCGAGGAAGACACTGAAGCAGCGGGGCAGCGCTGCGGGTTTTGCCCGGGGATGAACCCGCGAGAGTGGAAGAGTTCTGGAGAACATCTGCGCTGTGTCGATGCACCTTATGAGAGAATAAGACCAGTAAGCAAGGTAAAAATGTATGTATGTTTGTCTGTGTGTTTTTGTACTTTTTTGCACACCATTTTTGCACACCAGTTTAACCTAGTAACATTTACCCATCAACATGGTGGTAACAAACTTTACTATGGTAAACTGCGCTGACGTTACAAACGACTTTTGTCAGCTTATTGAATTAAGTTACTGAATTAAAATTATTTTTAACTAGCAACGCTTATCTTATATTAACATTAAGATAACTAATGTGATATTTTGTTCAGGTGTTAGTAGTTAATGTTGGCCAATAGCCTATTGAGAAAATAAAATCTTATGTTAGCTAGGTTAAACAAGTTTTATGGCTAGCTGCCTTTCTAGTTTTAGAATTAGTTTGTTATAGTTATTAAAATAATTTAAGATTTACTGCATTTTTTTTATATTCGTGTTTTAAAAGCAACTGCAATGAAGCATCAAGAAAGACATGAGCATGCCAGCCACCCTGAGATTGATAATTCATGGTTAGAGAACTATGGTTTTGAGAGGTTTGTGTATTTTATATGGGGTTTGCCTTTTAAAAGTGTGTCATTTCTACTTCTTGTTTTCAGAGAAGACATTTCTGTCACTAACAAAGTGGATGGTGAGCGAAGGTGGTGGCCACATTTTGGAGCAGCACCTGGGTTTTGCAGATGGCTATGTGTTTTTGTGAGGATAAATCCAGAGGATACAACATAATGCACTGCAAAACATCCTAAGACAGGAGAAATGGTGAAGACGCACTGTTCCAGCATTGGAAGACTGTATTTTTAAGTGTTATACATACAATGTTTTAAATAAAGAATTTGATATTTTGTAATTATTGTTTCTGTTTTAATTGAATGCCAGTAGTACCTATGTAGAGTAAAAATCAAATGTATTTTATATAAAAAATGATAAAATCTAATTAAATCTATACTAAAATGAATGAATTACAGTAGTATACTGATGAATTTGATTGTTTACAGTAATTTACTGTAAAACAATACAGTTTGCAACTGTAAATCAAAAACAGTTTGCTACTGTAAATCTTAATTACAGTAACTTTACAGTAACAGTAACTTTTACAATTTAAGTTACTGTAAAAACCCTTTGAAATGTCTAACAGTGTACTGTACATTTGTTGTAGGTATCAGTGGGAATGGCTCCTCCTCTTCCTCTGATCTTTCTGCTCATGATTCACAGTGAGTCGCTTGAACACTTCTGAGACTCTCAAGAGATTTTGCATACAGCTTTTTTTTCTTCTTCCAGCATTCTTGATGCACAAGCTGCTGCTAATTTGTTCAGTATAAATTCTGTGTTTCAGGTGTTTCTAGTGCTGATTGGGGTGTGAATTACAGTCATCCACACATCTGTGCACTAAAAAACTCATCAGTGATAATGAGCTGCACTTATACATACCCTACTGGACATCAGATCATGAAAGTGTTCTGGACCAAAGGCCCTGTAGAACATGTAGAGCCTCCAAATCTCTCTGAGGACCCTGAATACAGTCAGAGGCTTCAGTATCTGGGAGATAAACAGCAGAACTGCACCATCAGACTGAGTCATGTGACACAGAAGGATGAACACAAGTACTATTTCAGATTCACAACCAATATGGATAAATGGATTGGCAAATCTGGAGTGAGTCTTGCTGTCACAGGTGACTTTGATGAGGTTTCACTCTTCTTCTGTTCATTATGTTGAATAATAATCAGTGTATGACAGCAGCACTAGATATAATGTGTGTGTTGTGTTCAGATCTTCAGGTGGAGTCTCCTGAGAGAGTGACAGAGGGAGATTCAGTCCGTCTGACATGTAAAAGCAGGTGCACTCTGACTGACAGAGCAACATTCATCTGGTACAGAAACTCACAGCCATTAACTGAGAGAAGAGACACAAACAATCAACTCCTGCTGCAGTCAGTCAGAAGAGAGGATGCAGGCAGATATAGCTGTGCTGTACATCGACACAATAACATCTCTCCTGCTGTTTATCTCAATGTCACGTGTGAGTATGAATTTAGTAATATTTTAAAATTTTATTTTTAACCAGTAATGATTCTGAGATGTTTATTTACACCAAGTACAAGCCTCTGCCACACTTACACAGCTTGGCTATTTTGCTTTTTGCATGGCTGTCCCAAGTTTGAATACACCTTTTCCCGATTCTATTGCTCTCCTTATTTCCATCGCATATAAGTTCAGATTCAGACTGTGAGATGACAAAGATTCTAATACAGTCTCTGAAGTACTGTATGTTTTGAATGTTTTACATTTCAAAAGATTAGCTAAAAAAATAACACCAATTTACTTCTAGATCCTCCACAGCACACATTTGTAGCAGTGAGTCCATGTTGTGAAATAGTGGAGGGAGATTCAGTGACTCTGAGCTGCAGCAGTGATTCAAACCCACCTGCTCTGAACTTCAGCTGGTTTAAAGAAGGAATGACTATAGGATCTGGAAGAATCTACAGCATCTCAAATATCAGCTCTGATCACAGTGGAGAATACAAGTGCAAGTCCATCAATGAACATGGAGAGAAATACTCTGATGCTGTGACTTTAAATGTCATGTGTGAGTTTGTAGAACAATCCAGCATGTCTACTATCATTTTAATAAATATTTATAGCAAAAAAAAAACAAAAAAAAAAAAAAAAAAGAAAGTTTAATGTTTACGATCTTTGTCACAATAAGTTTGGTAATAATAATGCAATATTCAGTTTAACGCAGTTAACGCACTGGCCCCGCCCCCAGACCTGTACATCATCTTACATTTCATACAGTTGACTGTTGACAAATATGATGCAGGGCAACAAGTTATGCCCTAAAATTCAAGATATTGGGTCAAAAAAAATGTCCCTGTATGAGTTTTTGTCTCTTATTTATATCGTATGATAAGCGTATCACTCCAGCAACTAGAGCAATATCACAGGAGTGCTGTTTTTGTCATGAAGAACACGAGTGCACATGTGATTTTATACAACAGTTCAGTAAATAAGAAGTCAATATTGTGCTATATTTTAAACACACTATTGCGTGTTTTTTTCAATTTTGCCAACGAAAATATTACCTAAAAAGCCACAGCAGAACTGTTGCGCATCTCCGAGCAACACAGCGGTGTTTCCTTTCTGAATGAATCCGCGTTTTGAATGAATCGTGTGAACCAATGATTCAAAAGCCCATTCATTGAAGAGAGCCGTTTACTGAATTCCTGAATTTCCTTGAACAAATCGACTCATGTAGACATTTACCGCCACCTGCTGGTAGTTTTTGTTTCTTCTTTAGAGTATCATTTCATTTATAAAAAAAAAAAAATAAAAATCATAAAAAAAAAAAAAAAATTAAAGGGATAGTTAACCAAAAATAAATAAATAAATAAATACATTCTGTCATCATTTACTCACCCTCATGTCGTTTCAAACCTGAATGATTTACTGTCTTTTGCACAACATAAAAGAAGGTATTTTGAATACTGTTGGTAACCAGGGGCGCCGCTACGATTTCTGGGCCCCCTGGACAGCATATTCACTCAGACCCCCGCTTTTCCCCTCAGGGTCCCCTCAGTAGAAATCGCGATTGCGTTTCCCCCTCGAGGGTGCCCCCTACTTCGTTGGGCCCTTAGAATCGTCCTAACCTAAAATTATCATTTGGGGGTATTTTCACAGCCATATTTAGTTTGCAATTAATTAGATTAATTAATCACAGCACCCTGTCAACTGACAGCCCTAATTCTGATATTTTATTCTTTTGTCTCAGGTGTAGTATGTCTGGTGGCATTGTGCATATCCATTGGAGTGGTTTGTGGAGCTGGAGTTGTTATCATAATGGTGCTGATTTGGTAAGATGTGCATAGTATTTGTTGCTGGTACATAATTGGATTTATAATGTTCAGAGAAGAAAAAAAAGGTCATCTGGATAATGTCTAGGTGCGTTTACAAATGTTGATGTAGATTTTTTTTTATTTTTTTCTTCTCCATCTTACAAATAAAATTATTGTCCAGTGGTCAGAAGTATTGACATATCATCTCATAGATGCACTTGAATCCACGATTGCTCTTTAAGGACATATTATTTCTATACTTTATTATGAAACATATTCATTATATTTTAAGGCGATGCAGGGTGAAAAAGAGAAAGGACACACAGGAGTCTCAGGTGAGAAAATAAGTTTGGTTATCAGTAGTTTACTGATCAGATAAATTCACTAGTAACTAAAAGATTAAAGATCTGAATGTAGTTGTGAATTGTATAGTGAGTTATTTATAAGCATTAGTTACTTGTCTATTCTGTTTTTTCTTTAATGGCAAAGATGAATCGGTCCGGACCTCATCACAACAGATATCAAGCTCCTGATGTTAAGTTGACTGAATCTGTATATGAAAATATAACAGTAAGTTATTGTAAGTTATTTATACTTTTAATAAAGCGTAAATTCTTCCCCCTGCAGTTTTTTTCGTGCAAGTATGTATAAATCCAGATTTAAATTAAAAGATAAAAGATTTTTGGACCCTTTTATTTGAATCTAAAACTATGTGAGCATCACGGAGCATGAAACACTCTCATGCAGTGTATGTTTCATTCATACTCAAAGCCAAAGTCAAAGCTTTATAATGGCAGTGAACGGTGGTCGAGATTTAGAAGCAAAAAAAACTGCATCCATCCATCACAAAGTATGCCCCACACAGCTCCGGTGAGAATATGCTAGTCTCCACATTTTGTTTACAGCAAAGGAAAACTAGTCTCTACTTGGCTTATATCGAGGTCATCCGACATTTTTCTTTACAAATCCTCATTTTGTACTTCTAATTCATTTGTCACTGCTCACCTGAGCTTATGCTATGCCTACATCATCCGCTGGAACGCCATAGAGATTATGGTTTTAAATCCAAACTGGACCAAAGACACTATATATTTACTGTATGTATGTATGTGTGTGTGTGTGTGTGTGTGTGTGTGTGTGTGTGTGTTTGTGTGTGTATATATATACATATATATATAATTTTTGCTTTGTTTTTTTTCTGGTGTTGTTACTCATTCTACTGTACCTTGTTTTTTCATGCACTAGTCAGTTTTGAGATTTTGAGCTGTTTGGCTCATGACAGACCTAGTGGAAAGGAAAATATACAAAATATACATTTAAGTGTTTTATATACCTTTTAAATATTTTATTGCACTATTTGAATACATATGCCATACACGTTTTCTTGAAATTAGTTTTTCCTCATTTCCTCATGCACTTTCCTCTATTTCAGCAGCACTTTACAGGTTTATTTTAACCTATTTTCTTAAGGATTTTACAGTTTGTTTGTTTTTTTTAATATTGATTTTATATTTCTTATTTTTAGAAAAAAATAAACAAATAAAATCTCTTAGCTTGTTTCTACTGTTTTCTGACAGTATATTCTGATGGAGCTCTAAAAAGGTATAGCCTATCCAAAATTCCCTCTGTCTTTAATATGACAGCAAAATGAAACAAGAATTTTGAACCTGGCTTATTTATTTAGTTAATTATTTAGTTAGTTAGTTAGTTAGTTAGTTATATATATATATATATATATATATATATATATATATTTTATCCTATTAACCCGTGCTGTCTTAAAAATGCACTTTTTAAAATATTTTTTTTTTTTCTTTTAAATGATGGTATTTCTTTTAGTATATTAGAGGGGGAATGCATAAAATGTAATTATGCAAATCATGCAACACCAGAAACACGGATAGAAAAAATCTGTGAGGAGCGCAATGTGTATGTTTAACTTATTCTAAAGTTGCACCAGACAACTCCAATTTGATTAACTTTGCTGAGACTGTTAGCATCACTCTAATACTACAATCCATGTACAATCCATGTATCCATTTACCCCTTTTTTTTGGAGTCAGACATGTCTAGTACCAACCAGAAAATGGAAGTGTGTTATTTTCAATGTATTAATGATCTAATTCTTTCTTGTTTTCTTTCAACTTGACAAGAAGAGGTCATAGCATTTGGGATGCATGGCAAAATATTTCACAGCCTCTGTGGGTGGAGCCCTGAATGATTGACAGCAGTTATCCAAAGTGACTTACAAATGATGACACCCCCCACCACCAAAAAAAAGACTGCAATACTTGTATACAATGCTAAATTTAGATAAAGCTAGATTGATACACAAACTAGAGCAGAAGTGAAGTGCTGAAAAAGATGGAGGAGAAGAAGTTGAAGACTTGTGAAGTGATGTGAGAATTATTTTATACAGACATCGAAGAAAATGGATGAATCAGGAATTGATAATAAGTATCCTCACTGGAAGCGTTTCTATATGAATCTGCTTTAATCTCCTGAGTGCAATTTATGCGCTCAAGGATCTTTGGGCACGTACTGGCAATTCTTTTGTCAGTGCCCCTCTCTCGCGCCTTTTTGGACTCAACTCCCACAGGACTTATCTTATTTGTTGGGCGCTGCTATATGTTTGACTCCACGCCACTTCTTTTTGAGTGATCTTTGGGCAGTTACATTATCCGCTTCACAGAAATATTTGCTGTTAGCTGCTCTCACAGTGGGGAAAAAAAAAAAAATAAAACTCCTGGTCAACCGCTGGAATCCTCCTCACACAGACAAACTTGGACTGTGTCTTTGCTGTGTCTTTTCATGTCAATAGAACTGTCAACTTTTTCATCTTCTTTGTAGGCCTGTGCTGTTTTTTTGTTCATCTATTCCCTTGATTTTATTTTGTTTGTTTGGTAACTGGATGCTTGTGTCTTGTTTCTGTGTTGTTGGGGTCCGCCAGGGGTGGGATGGGTTTGAGGTGGGTTTTGGGTTTGTATGTTTGCTGCTTGTTTTGTGTTCTTGTACACCTCTCAAGGAAAAAAATAAATTTAAAAAAAATTGTGAACCAAAAGCAAAATAAATGAATAAATAAATAAATAAAGGATTTGATAAAAAGTGTGTTTTTAATTTACATTTTGTATAATGTAGTTTGTTTACTTCATTTATATGTGTTATGGTGTTTCAGCCTTTAGTCTCATTGTTCATGTTTTCAGGGCAGAAAATAAAGCTTTATTATGTGACAGTTCAATACATCAGAATGAAAGAATAATCAGTTAATATACAGCAATAGGTTTAGAGTTACACTGTACAAACAAAACTGATAACCTAGTTCTTTATACTGGTGTTCACAACAGTTCTTTCTGGTCCTCGAATCGGATTGGCTGCATTTACCAGAATGATTGTCGAGATCAGTATTTTGTCACAATTTTATGTGTAAATGTGTCTGGAGATACGATAAGAGGATTCAGTTCGGTATTCGTGTGCAGTTTGGAATGTGTGTGCGGCTGTGCGAATAGAAAACAGCACGCAAGTAATGAATCGAGTTCCCCACGGTAGAAAGCGCATTCCGCATTACAAAAAAAGGTATGCTGTAAATTGAGGGCTGTAATCTAAAGTGTTACCTAATTATGTTGCTATTATCATTGCATTGGGGTAGTTTACATTGAGACTTATTTTAAGTGGCATAAGTCTAAACAAGACATAGCCTACTATATTAAACATGTATGTGGGTCTGTGTCATATCATTTATCATTTTAGCCTAAGTTATTCGGAATATTAGTCAGAAATCAGAAAATCTGTAAGCTTTACACTGTATACTTTAATTTTTTGACTGATAGTGGTTAATAAATTCAAATAATATTGTAGCATGCCAGAGAGTCAGAGATAAAATTATCACAGTCCCATCCAGTTAGTGTTAGAGGAACTCTGGTTAAGTAACAACTTCCCCCGACCAGGGGTGTGTTTCCCAAAAGCAACTGTGGTCGCAAGTTCTGTCATTACCAATAGAGGTCAAAGGAACTAACGACCATAGTTAGCTAACGATGCTTTTGGGAAATGCACCCCTGATTAGTTTCCCATTTTCTTTATGGAACCAAATCAACTTGAACAGACCTCAGGTAGGACAGACATATGAGAGCAACATGTCGACTTCATTAGCAATAATAACAGGTCCTGGGTGAATGTGTTCAAGTAGATAGTGACAGGAAGTCATCTGCCAGACATCTAAGAAGATGACTCCATCAATATCTCTGAACATCTCCCGCATCACTGTGTCCAACTGGAACATGTGCCAATCACTTTGAAAAATAGTCTGGAAAAACACAGATCAGAGAGACGTTTATTGCCAAGATCATTTACATAAACAAACATGGAAAGAAATGACAGCAAACCCACTCTTTTAATCTAGTAGAAATAAAGGAGTATTTTGCCCAAAATTGTTTTATTCATCCAGTCATTTATAGCAGAATGTTCACGAAAGCAAACGGTGACCTATTTTTTTTATTTTTAATTTTTTTTACGAAACATTATATATGTTTGTCGAATTCTCACACAGAACTATCATTTATTTTATTTTATTTTATTTTATTTTATTTTTGTGACAGTTTCATATTTAGGGTCATGAACATGCCTACAATGCCTCGATACTTTGGAGACGGTGTGGAATGTGCATGGAAAATTTTTATTATAATTATCGATTTGACACACAATTTCATGGTTATCAGTAGACCCAACCAACCAACAAATAAACAAGCAAATAAATAAATACATAATTTTTTTTCTGTTTATAATATTCATATTTTCTTGAAAAAGGAAAGTTTAAAAATACTGCTAAATATCATTTTATAAATCGTATGTTCTTTTTTTTTTTTTTTTTTTTTTTTTTTTTTGTAATGTGTGACAAGTTTTGAGGTAATAGGTTCACAGTTTGTTCTTGATTATCTCGATGAATTGTATTGAATCCAGTTAGGTTCAATGTATCCCTCAACATAAAAACCATACCCTGAACTCAAACGTAATACAAGGGTTATAAGTCCTACTGCATTAATAATACTTTTACCATATTGCCTCTAGTTGAATTTTCACTTCAATTCAGTTTCATTGTATAGAAGAGAGCTCAGACATTGCTAAAGGTTTTCTTCAGTGTTGCACAGATGAAAGTCAGGTTTGGAACATGATGACAGACGTTTCAATTTTGGTTGAACTATCCCTTTGAAAGCAATAATTTTACATCAGTTGGAAAAGTAGAGTATTTCTTAACATACTGAGATGCCCCAATGTTTCTACACTCTCATTAAAATAAAAAATAAAAAAACAAGTGTACCTTTTGTCCTGCAGTGTTTCCAGACTTGATGACGACGGTGGTCTCTGGAGCACGGCTCAGCAGTGCAACAACAGACAGGCGGATTTTGGCCACTTCATACACGTAAAATGTTATTGGGTGAAAAACCAGGTGGGCAGCATATGTGAAGACGATGACTGCGTGAGGCCCACCGGCTATTGTATCAATATAATTGCTGGTATGATGCACATCAGTAATAGGCATTTTACCAAATCGCAAAGGAACACCATGTGGCCTCCAGTGAATAATGATGTTATTTTTCATTTCCACAGCCATCAGGGGTCCAAGTTTATGATGAGTGTGGAGGTCCAATCTTTTTATGCCTAATAAAGATACATGAAAAAACATTAGAATTATAGCTTGAGAAAGTCACAACAAGAAGGACTAGAGGCTGAGTAAACGATGACGGTATTTTCATTTTTTAATTGGCACTGATGTCTTAATGTCAGTGCATTAGATACAAGATATTAAAACGAAGTAGTATCTGCAAACAGAGCTAACTTCACCTTTATAAGCCATTTTGGAAATTTTCAAGTTGAAAACCTGAAGAACGTTTTGGTGTTTTGCCTGAAAAGTGTGCCACTTACTTTTTGGTATTTTCATGCCATTTCCATTTTTGGATCAAGTGCCCATATACATTGTGTGTCCTCTGTGTGTCAATTCCTCATTTAATTTGCATTATATTTTCATGCTATTGCGTTTCAAATTAAATGACAATGACAACACAGTCATACTTGCCTGGCACTGTTCTTTCTAAGTACTCAAACCACTGCCTTGTGGTGGAGTCTCCCATTAAGTAGACAATCTTGCTTTTAAAACAGTTTCCCATTTGTGCAGGACTGAACTGTCGAGTGTTGCATACAAACGACTTCCAGACATCTTTCAAATAAAAGCCTGCAGGAACCGGTGTCGTCATGCCAGACCTGCATTTCTCCATTGTGCCTAAAGCAAAGAAACATTCACATGAAAAGGCTGTTTTGTAGCTACATGAATTCTCTTGTAACTACATGCGATTTCAGGTTATATCTGTCCTCTAATATGTGGTCTGTGTATGTTTTGACCATTGTTGGGGAAAGTTACTTTTAAAAGTAATGCATTACAATATTGCATTACTCTCTAAAAAAACTAATTGTGCTACTTAGTTACTTGTTATGCAAAGTAATGCATTACATTACTTTTGAGTTACTTTTTCTCATTCTGCTTGATTGTTTCTAATATTAAAAAAAAAAATGTATTTTTGGAAAATGTAAAAGCCCTTTCACACCAAAATGAACAAGCCTCAGTCATTCTGGACTGTATGAAGAATAGGATGTAGGAGAAGAAAGATCAACACTACATTTTTTTTTTTTTTTTGTAGTTTCAATTTTGCTTATTACAGTAGTATGGTTTAATTGTATCATCAAAGGTCAGCAGCAAAAACACTGGTTAAAAAAATGGGATTAAATACATAAAGGATATTTGTGTTATTTAATATATTTAATTATGAAATTATGAAAAAGAGAAAGAAACCCATACAGAAATGTAATATATGAGATACGTCACATCTGCAATGGGATTTAAAAAAACAAACAAAAAATTGTGACTTAGGTAATTGCACCTTTTTATCTTGCCATTCTGACCTTTATCTTACAATTCTGAGAAAAAAGAACTCAGACTCGCGAGATATAAACTCAGAACTGCGAAATATAAACTAAAGAATTCTGACTTTTTTTTTTTCTCAGAGTTGTGAGATGTAAATTCTCAATTTTGACATTTTCTTACAAGTGCAAGTTTATTCCTGTATCTCACAGTTGTGATTTAACAACTCACACATTCCTGAGTTTGTCACGCAATTCATAATTTATAACTTGCAATTGTGTTTATATCATGCAATTGTGAGAAGAAAAGTCAGAATTGTGAGATAAATTAAAAAACAAATTGCAATTACCTTCTTTAATTTCTAGTCAGTGGCAGAAACGGCTGTACAGAGGACGAGGCAGTTTGATAAAAAGTTGATAGAGGCATTTCAGTGTCGCCCAAGTGAGCAAATCAAATATTCATGCCATAAAATAATTTGTAAACAATAAACATAAAATGTGAACTTAAGCTTAATTCTTGTTTTCCGTAGTTGAATTTAAACTTCTTTCCAAACAGAAAATGAGATTGTAAACATACCATTGGCTGCAGTGTTGGAAAGGACATTTAGGATATTTTGGTCTCCACTAATGGCAACATTTGTTAATGTCCTGTGGAGAAAAAATAATCATACATTTTCTACAATTTTATTTTTACCCTTCTGCAGTTATTCTGAAACTCATTTTTAATCATCACCCACACTGCAAAAAGTTTCTTCTCAAAAAGATTTAATGGGTTTTCCAAACGTCCGTATGAGTGATGAACAAGCTTGTCACAGGAAAGTTTCTTCGGTCTCTCACACTGCCACACCGTCCCTGTTCTTATATCCTTATACTCACAGCAGCAGTCGCCTTTCCTCCAATTTCCATCTGCACCCCACTTAAGATTACATTCTACTACTTCACGGATCCTGGTTTTATTGGGTCCTGATCCTTCAAAGTAGCCACTATAGTGGCTGCGTGGGAATGAGGACTCCCTGTATTTTTTAAGAATCTGCACAACTTCACTGGAGTGCTCAAGACGTACAAAAACTTGTGCCTGACCTTCCCAGGGCAGGAGAAGAGCAACAGAGTAAGTCCCATTACGATGATCCACAACCTCACCGTACACACTTGCCTTCAAGAAGAATGGAAAAGAACAAGTGTAAGGCAGAAAACTAATGTCTGGTGGCAAAGAAATTTTTACATTTTTATTTTGTAAATAAAACAACAATTAATGCAAGTGAAACTAAATATGACAAATGTCTATATATTGTTTTCTTTTTTATTTTTATTATTGCTTTAAAAATAATATATTATAAAGAAAACACACCTTTAGCACTAAATTGAAAAGTTTTGCTTTAAAAAAATCTCCTCCATATGTTTTCAGATTCTTGTTGTGGTCTCTGGCTGTGATAGTAACATAGATCTTTTCTCCCACTTTGTAACTCTCTTTGAGTCCCACAATAGAGAAAGTTGAGTGGACTGGACTTGTGCTCTGATTCAGATGAGTGATTTCTTGATCTGGAAAAGGCCAGTCAATAGCCTTCTGTAGTCTTTCCCACTCCTCATCACTGATTCCCATGTCAAACGCGGATATTATGGATGAATTGTTATTTTGAGGAGCTGGCTTAGGTCTGGGGGGCTGAAATTGTTTGATGTGGATCCCACCATTCAATGCCCACAGAGCCTGAGAGAGGACCAGGATATCATTCACACCAAATTCCTTTTTATTTCTACATGCAAATGTTTCATGTTCATTGTAATTACTCAACTTTCTGGATAATACTAGAAAAGTTATATAGATCTGTAGGCGTTTGGCAAAATCATGCACAAACTGTGAATGGATTGGGTTCAAAAGCATCAAGTAAAGAGTTTCCTTTACACAGCAAATCAAAATCAATCAGCAAGTTGCTGCTTGCATACATATTTGTGTCAACATGCCATCCACTTATGGAGCCAGAATGATCTCAATAATAATTCACACAAAAAGACGCGATGCACACGTGTAACCCACGTGTACCCCACGAATATTATATTTATATATATATATATATATATATATTCACAAAAACCAATTCACATGCACAAAATAAGAATATATGCAAAACATCACAATATATCACAAATACAAAACACAATTCACAGATGTACAACTGTGTACAGAATTTTTGAGTTCATCATGGACTCTGTGAATGTGAATTGCTTTGGATTTGTGTGTGTATTTTTGAGACTTTCCTGGCAGCAAACTCCTGCCACGCAGGTCACGCGTACTCTTTAGCCAATCAGATTTGAGCCTGTCAGTCGACCAATCATAACCCACTGTGGGCGTGCCTACCTGGATGCTGACATCATCAGCGTGAGACCACCGTTAAATTCAGAAGAGGTATGTGCAGTTGATCGTTTCATTTCAGTTTAACTAGCCAAGTATATGTGTATTGTTTTATTTTTGCATGTTTACTTAAAACTTGGAAGTAAAATCGGTCGTTTAGACACTCGCTTACGTGAGCAATGGAAGCCAGTGGCTGCTATGAATCAGAGATGGCAAAAGTACACACATCCTTCACTCAAGTAGAAGTACAGATACTCATGTTTAAAAATACTCTGGTAAAAGTAGAAGTACTGACTACATTTTTTTTTTTTTTTTTTACTCAAGTTAAAGTAAAGAAGTATCGGCTCTGACATGTACTTAAGTAAAAAGTACCCATTACTACTACCTGTTTTAGTGTCACGCTGGTAACTGGATCTCAGGTTATATCGACACATTAATACAAAATACTTACATTTAATATTTTGTTAGCTAATGAATGTATCATGGCTGAACAACCACCATGTAGAACAGGGCAGGACTAGGACAAAATTTCAGGCAAGGAAATCTCACACTCATTCAGGCCATCCCACACACCCACAACAAATTCTGAAACCATGAATAACCCTTTTTTTTCTTGTTCTTTTTTGTATGGACATCACGTTTAAAAAAAGGTTTAAAACCTTAGGCTGGGGCCATGCAAAATAATTAAAGGTTATCTATTGAACTGCACCTTCACTTCCATTTTCCTTTTCAGTCTCTTCATTTTCCATGATATCTCTCTACATCTTACTTTGTGTGTATTTACTTTTTTTCCACTAATTTTCTTATACCTGTCACTTTCCCCATCAGCCATCTGCTGTTATGAACAGAACTGTCTCCACATTGTTGCAAAACAACCACCTCATTGTATTCTGTTTGCAATAACATAACTTTATTTTAGTTCAATTTAAAGTATCACATTATGACCATGTGTTGCTGTTCTATCTTATAAATGACTTAAATACTATAGATTTAATGAAATTATACTTTCTAAATTGCCTAAATGTCAAAATTAGTACAATAATAATAATTACATTATGACAATATATTTAAAAAATCCTAATACTGTACGTTATTGCATTATCATGAGTCATATTTTTCTCTTATCAAAATTAACCATGGTTTATTACTATGTTGAAAGGAACAATCAATACTCCTCTTACTATGAATAACAACTAATTGACCTACTTGAACATCACCACTATCAGGGAAGAAACAAGCAAGGGTGTGAGGTTTGTTGCTGTGGACACAGCAACTCTCATGCCAACACAACGCCAAACAACAATGTGCGTATCACACACAGTATAGCACCACACACTCTTTATTCCATTTAGGTGGAAATTACATAAGACACCCATTAACATTACATTCCCTGACAGGCAGAAACACCCATAAACGCACTGCAAGGCAAGATCATGGTTAATTTTCGTAAGGAACAGCCAATATAAATATATTTAGACAACTTAGTGATTGCAATCAGAATACAAAGAGACTTTCAACCAGCATAACAAAAAGTATTCTTGAACCAAATCACCCACCCTGCCTTTCCCATATGGCAAAAAAATATTTTTTTGTGGCCAAGATATATTTAAAATATATGCTAAATATATGTTGCAAACAGTGAAGCTAAATGAAATATATCTTTTTAAATAGGATATATATTTAGTTTCAACCATCATATACCAAAATATATTTCTAAATGTATTTCTGTGCCAAGAAAATGCATTTTTTTGGACTGAAATATACAGGTCAAAGTATATGTTTTAAATGTTTTTATATATGTATGTATATATTTATTTATTTATTTATTTATATATATATGGCCAAATATATAGTGGTAGAAAATATAGTTACATAAATATATTTTATCAAATATATTTTTTGGCCATTTTTAGTAATATATATATATATATATATATATATATATATATATATATATATATATATATATATATATATATATATATATATTTTAAATGTAGAAATATGTTTTCAAAAAAATATACAAAAACACATCAGTAGAAAATATATTTATGTAAATATATTTTGAAACATATTTTAGCAAATATATTTCTTGGCCATTTTGTGTGTGTGTGTGTGTGTATATATATATATATATATATATATATATATATATATATATATATTATTTTTACAATATGTTATGAATGTATACATATATTTAAAAAAATACATATTTTAAATATTTTAATATATTTTCAAAATAAACAGTTATTTCCCCAGTCATTTTAAATTTTATGCAAAATGCTGTAAAATTACTATTTCAGCTGTTATTTTAAGTATTATATCATAATAATTATTTTTATACAGATAAATACTGTATTATTTATAGAGCATTTCTCTTTTTTCCCCATTAACTTTAATAGAAATGTCAGATTACAAAAATAATGGTAATAATAATTTATGAAATCACCACCAGATGGTGCAAATATCTGCGAATATTACTTAGACTGCGAGTGGTCATGACTAGCCTAAACAGAAATAATTGCGCAGTTTTCTAATATTTAGCCTACAAATAACGACCCAAGTGTGAAATGTAATTAAGGAAAAAAAAAGTTTCAAACACAAATTCATTGATTCCTGCTAAAACCTATTGATTTTACTTTAAAACTACAATGTCAGCAGTTACACAAATTTGTACTTACATTCAAATTCTTCATTTGTTTGCTAATTTAAGATGCCTAAATTCAGATTTAGAAATTGAATTGGAATTTAAAATTGATTCTCAATTACAAAGGAGTTGAATGCCATACAGCCTTCTTGTCTTGTTAGGCAGAAATGAAATACTCTATTTGATCATTTTAACATCTACTTTAAAATGTCTTACAAACTTACCAAACAGAATGATGTCCAAAGAAAACAAGCCAGTAGTAATGTATAGTGTCCAAACCTGCAGACTGATAATACATGGAAATGATCAACTTTCAATTCCTTCAAAACATAAAACCTTTTTGACGCGTAATATGACAAATGTAATAATGCCCATTAACTCCTGATTACCTGGTGCCTTTGAGTTCTTCTTGGATGGCGTGACCATGGCTAAGTCTGTTGTTCTCCTATTTTACGTCAGCTTGTGAGTGAAGAACATGGCTGTACAACTCTGAAAACGAGGTTGTTCCCACAAAGTATATGACATACGGTTGAATGAACATGGCTTTTCTCAATAATAGCATTTTGGCTTGGTTTTGTTTGACATTTACTTCAGGTGAATGTAATTCAGGTGTTTCCTGTTCAGCAGGAACACAATAACAGAAGTTTCAACATAATTACTTTTTTATTGTAAGGAAAATATAGCACAAGGAACAATGAAAACGTGTGACGGAATGTGGCTCCAGGGAAGGGCTAGTACTATGAAATTATACACGAGTCATCACTGGGGCGGTACCTTTTCAAAATACACACCTTTGTACCTTATTTACTCCTAAAGTGTGCATTTTATTTTCTTAAATGTGCATATTAGTACCTAAAATGTACATATTACTACCTAAATGGTACATATGGTGCAATGTGTTCAATGGTACATGTATAAAAAAAAATATATATAAATTATAAAAAAAAAATTAAAAAAAAAAATAAAAAAATAATATATAAATTATTTTTTTTTTTTTTTTTTTACAATTTTGACCTGTAATATGACAAATGTAATAATGTCCATAAACTCCTGATTGCCTGGTGCCCTTGATTTCTTGATGGATGGCGTGACCAAGTCTGTTCTTTTATTTTACGTCAGCTTGTGAGTGAAGAACATGGCAGTACGGCTCTGAAAACGAGGTGTTCCCACAAAGTATATGAGATGCAGTTGAACGAACACGGCTGTCCTCAGGAATAGCATTTTAGTTTGGCTTTGTTTGATTTCTACTTTTGATGAATATAGAATAGTGAAGATATTCTTGCAGTACATATTTACAGGTTAACAGCAGGAACACAATAACAACAATGTCAACAAGAATTTAGCACAAGTAACAATAACAAAAATGTGTAGTGGAATATGGTTCCAGGGAAAAGCTGGTGAGATTGAATTTATTAGATGCTGATTTTGTAATCATTTTATCATCACCAGCAAGCTGATAACATTTTATCTTGGTTTTCTTTGCCACAAGATTTATGCTTTATAAACACAGTTATAAGATTCAAAGAAAAGTTAACAATAAATACAGGGACCAAGATCCCGTCTAAAGCAAGCATTGCCCACCACAATGGTGATTTCAAGTTAAATAAATATCAACATTTAAACCTATATTAATTATCATTAAGAGCTTCTGTAGATGTCTGACATGAATAAAGTCACTCTGGGGTGTGTTTCCCAAAAAGCATTGTTAGCTAAATATGGTCGTTAGTTCCATTGACCTCTGTTGGTAATGATGGAACTTGTGACCAGTTGTTTTTGGAAAACGCACCCCTGGTTAATAATGTGTGAAGCTGGTGATGCTTTTTGTGGAGTTTAATTCTTAATAAGAAATTTTTAAGATGCATGACAAAAAAAGTCAAACTGGTTAGTAATGCATGAAGCTGGTGATGTTGTTTGTGGAGACGATTAATCATCTTCTGCTGAGATCTTGAGAGATTTAATGTCTTTTATTTCAGTTGATTTCATCTAAGGCTGTGGCTGAAGTCAGTTGTAGTTCTTGTGTTTCTCTTTCATTCAGTGATTCTGCTTGTTAACAGCAGCTGTTCATCACTAATGCTCAATCAGCACTTAATTAATCACATAATTATCTCATTAACTTTAACACTGCTTCAGTGTTACTTTAACACTCTTTTAGAATGGGACCATATATGCTCCGAGCGGTGTTAATTTAACACTCGGGATTTTACTGTGTACATGTAAGGTTTCTGTCTGACAGCGACAATATATATTTGTATAATAACCTTCTATTTCAATTTTCATTTTACTGACCTAGCTAAAATTAGCTAGCTAGCTAGAATATGTCAACAACAAGCTAGATAATAGTATTGGACAGGTCTCTCTTTCTCACTAGTTATAAATTTCAAGATCAAAGTAACTTTAGCCTAACATTCAAATATTATGTACAGTTATCTTTCAAAATATATCAAACATTTTCTGTAATAAAACAATTATAAAATAAGACTTAAATGAATCAAATATACAAAAGCTGCCATGATGAGTTGTGAAATGTGCAGCAGGTGAATAGTTTTCTGCAGTAAATATGTTCCTACTTGCAAAAAGTAGCAAATACCAAAGGTTTCTATATGGGTCTTTTTGACCCATGTGTGTAAAAGTGATGTATAAATACAAAAACTGTGTTTGTTTATAAAGTAAAAAAGGAAAAATAAACAATGATTTGTGCAAATCAAAAATACATTTCTTTCAAATATTGAGCAAAGAAACACTGAGCCATGATTGAAATAACATAGGGAATGAATGAATGCAGGTCATTTGTCGACCCATGTGTTGAAAATTGATGTAGAAATCATTTAGTCATTTAGTATACACTTTTATCCAAAGCGACTTACAAATGAGGACAACAGAAGCAATCAGTTGTAGTACGGCATTAAAACAACTAAGACAGATCCAAAACTAAAAGCTAAAACTTTATCCCCCGGTTTCACAGACAAGGCTTAAGCCTAGTCCTAGACTAAAATGCACATCTGAGCTGTTTCAACTGAAAGAAACTTGCACTGACTGATCTTAAAACATGTCAGTGCCTTTGTTTTGTCTTAAGATGCACACCAGTAATGCTTTTTTTCTAAGGCATGTTTATAAAAATTACTTAAATATCCTTATTGAACTATGGCCTAATCCTGGCTTAGGCTAAGCCCTGTCTACGAAACCAGGCCTATTAATACCACACACACACACACACACACACACACACACACACACACGCTTAAAAAAAGAAATTAAATAAAAATGACAAATGGATACAAAATTGCAAAGCTTAACATTTAAATGAAAACAAAAAATAAAGCTAAAAACAATTCAAAATATTAAAGAACAAAAAGGTATACGAGTATAATAATGATTCTAACATAACACTAAGCCAAACACCAAAAAACAACTACATGTGTATGTACAACCACACACACACACGAATTTATAAATGTGTGTGTATATATATATATATATATATATATATATATACACACACACACATACATATACATGTATTTACACACATTTATAAATTCAAATATATATATATATATATATATATATATATATATATATATATATATATATATATACACACACACACATACATATACATGTATTTACACACATTTATAAATTCAAATATATATATATATATATATATATATATATATATATATATATATATATATATATATATATATATATATATATATATATATATATATATAAAATAACATTACTCCAACTTTAACTAAAATTAAAACAGATAAATACAAATCAAGCTACATTAGTTTATTAGTACTCCTAAAAAATAACACTGAGCCAAAGACACATGCTAAAAAAACAAAAAACAAACTTACTTACTTGCACATAGTAAGAAATGGTTACAAAAACTGAAACAGAAGTGAAACAAGTAGTAGGAAAGAGGAGGAGTAAAAAGCAATACTTATATCCTTTGCCGGTGTCCCTCACCGGTGGAGTCGCACGGTAGAGTCGATGGTCTTTACACTCTTTGGTCTTCACACGACGAGGGCTTCACACAGCTGCTGCCATGGTAAACTAAGCTTATTTATACCCGTCTAACAAAATACTAATTGAATTCAGCTGGATACACTTTCCTTTTTATCACAACAAATGGTCAAGCAAGCACAGACACTGACAATACAGTACGAGTCCAAACTCGATTTCAGCACGTCTCCACACTGTAAACAAAACAAGCGTTTCCTAGCAACAACTGCACTAAACACTAACGAGACAAGTAAATACACTTACGAGCTGCTTTAACTCCCGCTGATAAGACTGCTTCTCTCAAAGAGAAATACAAAAAAAAAATAAAAAATGTGTTTGTTTATAAAGTAAGAAAGGAAAAATAAACACCATGATTTGTGGAAGTCAAAAAAGAAGATATTTAAAGAATACCTGGACTAATAAATGATAAGAAACATTTCTTTCAGAGATTCAGCAAAGAAACACTCACCCATAACTGAAATAACATAGGGAATGAATACGGGTCATTTTAGACCCATGTTGTGCATTAGAAGTGTAGTGATACAAAAATGATTTTTATTCAAAAAGTAAGAAAGGAAAAATTTAAATAATGATTTATGATGATCAAAACAAGTTAATTGAGGAATTCCTGGAATACCGAATGATTAAATTAATTTCTTGCAAAGATATAGAAAAATTTATCTCAGTCGGGTCACTTTAGACCCATGTTGTGAGAAGATATGCAAATGAAAAGTTTGATAGTAAGAGCTTTATGAAAGGCAGTTACTGTGAATGAAAGATTTATATACAGTGCATGCATAATTATTATGCAGGTAGATATTCTAATCATATTTGTTTTCCAAGCACATTTTACCAATTCCAAACCACATGAATCGTAATAATTACTATTAATTTTACATATAATGATTATTAAGTTATATATGATTATTAAGTTATTTATGATTATTAAGTTATATATGATTTTTACTTTTTCACACTGAAAAGTAAAAAAATATTAAATGCCTACAAAAAGGATGCAATACTAATGCAATAATAGAAATTGCAAAATTAATGTGTGAGATTCTCATTGGTTCAGCAGGGTCACAAAAAAAAAAATAAATAAAAAAAAATAAATAAATAAATAAATAAAAAACGGAGAAGAACAGACGCGTGCTAACTGCAAAAG
Source organism: Spinibarbus caldwelli (assembly GCA_039654775.1). Lineage (NCBI taxonomy): Eukaryota > Metazoa > Chordata > Actinopteri > Cypriniformes > Cyprinidae > Spinibarbus > Spinibarbus caldwelli. The sequence continues at coordinate 37,919,632 of CM077225.1, read as the reverse complement.
TAACTGCAGGAACCATTTAATCTCCAGTTCCAACATTTTCCAGAACTGTAGCCTGAGTCTCCAGAAGTACAAGATGTCAGGTTCTCAGAGACTTTGCTAAGGTAAAGAATCCTGAAACATGACCCTCACTTAATAAAAATCACAAGCTGAAGTGTCATAAGATACAGGGGCTGTATCCGAAATCGCCCCCTATACCCTCAAATAGTGCACTATTTGAGGGGACAGCCATTTTAAGTGGTGTTCGAAACCATAGTGGACGTTCTCAAGTGCACTCATTCAATCCCACAATGCACCGCAAAAATGAGTGTACAACTGATGTACACTTAACCATAGACATAATAAATACCTTGACGCCTCATTGGCCGCTTTGAGCCGTTGCTGCGATACGTCAACGAGTCCGACATGTTGTTCCGGGCAAGACTGCTTGAAAAACAAATGGAGGTAAACGGGCGAGTTGCTATTTTCTAAATAATAATGTTTACATTTATCAACCGATTTCAGTGGTTTGTGATCTACATGGAGATACAAATAACTCTGTCTTCAGGTATTTAGTCAGGCTTGGAAAATTATTCATTTTCGTAAGAAATTGTGAAAGCTAACACACACTCTTGTTGAGCTGGTTGATTTGTTTCGGTTAACAATTCTAATATTAATGTAGTATAACTGTGATATGTACACGTAATGTCATTTTAAGGTACACTGAATGAAATTAATTTTTTTTTTCCTCTGTCTTCAACCCCAACATTTTTTAGGTTTTTTTTTTTTTTTTTTTTTTTTTTAAGCTTTTCTTGTGCCTCAGGTCAGAACACACCTCATTCCCTTTGAAATACCAGGGGAAAAAATTGAAATAATACATCTTTAAGTACTAATAATTTACCATAATTGAGAAAATGGAATAAAACCAGCAAATACAAATCAAAAAGTGACACACTGGTAGTCTGCTTTCTATTTTCATAGCACTCTATACAGATAAACACCACAAACAATAACAAATGTAACTGATAATCCTTTACGGATCCAGTAAAACTTAGTTACAGTGGTAAAATATTATGCACTGATACAGTGCACAGTAAAAAATATAGTAAAAGTGATATGTAATATTAAAAAGTATATGTAGTAAGTTGTAGTAAAGTGAATAATGTAATAAAATAGTGAGTACAACAGTACTATAACATAAGTGAATAACCATAATAAATGCCATAATAAATGAATAACAATAGATGAATAATAGCAAGTAGAACATGTAATATCAAAGGTGGAATAATGTAGAATAGACAATAATGAATAAATGAATAGTAAATTATAAAGTAATTTAAATAATAGTGAAAAATACAGTTTTATAATAGTACTTGTGTAATAGTTGCGGTAGTGACAAAACACTGTTCATCACTGGTGGAGTTTATGTTTGTGAAGTGTCGACCGTTCTATCTGCCGCGGGAGTTCACGGCCATTGTTATTGTCGCGGTTTACATTCCCCCGTGTGCAAACGCTAAGGACGCGCTTCACGAGCTGTACAGCGCCATCAGCGAACAACAAACAAATAACCTCGACGGCTTTTTCATCATAGCCGGTGACTTCAACCACACAAACCTAAAGACAGTTTTGCCAAAGTTCTACCAACATGTGAACTTTGCAACAAGGGGAAACAACACGCTGGACTTTGTTTACACAACAGTAAAGAACGCATACAAAGCCGAACCCCGCCCCCACCTCGGGTACTCGGACCACATCTCTGTTATGCTAATCCCAGCATACAGACCACTTCTAAAACTCACCAAACCGGTTCAAAAGCAGATCACAGTATGGCCAGACAATGCCACCTCAGCACTGCTGGACTGCTTCCAGGACACAGACTGGAACATGTTTAAAGAGGCGGCCACCTACAACAACCACACAGACCTGCAGGAGTACACTGAAACTGTGACTGCTTACATTAAAAAGTGCATAGATGATGTGACAGTCACCAAAACCATCACCACACGTGCCAACTAGAAGCCATGGATGACAGCAGAGGTTCGTGGGCTGCTAAAGACCAGAGATGAAGCATTCAGATCAGGAGATAAAGCAGCCCTCAAAACAGCAAGAACCAATCTGTCTCATGGCATCAAGAAGGCAAAACACCAGTATGCTAAAAAAATCAACAATCACTTCACAGACAGCAGAGACACTCGGACCCTATGGCAAGCCATTCAGACCATCACTGACTACAAGCCCCTGCCACAGGCCAGTGATGATGACACATCTTTACCAGAGGCACTCAACCACTTCTACTCACGATTTGAGATACAGAACGACACACCTGCACAGAAACTACTCGCATCTCCAAATGACCAGGTACTCTGTCTCTCTCCAGTCGACGTAAGGAAGACCCTATCCAGGATTAACCCACGAAAGGCTGCGGGCCCTGACAACATACCTGGACGTGTACTGAAAGACTGTGCTGCACAGCTGACGGATGTCCTAACAGACATCTTCAACATCTCGCTGAGCCAGGCAGTCGTCCCCACGTGTCTCAAATCCACCTCCATAATTCCAGTACCAAAGAAGTCACCTGTGTCCTGTCTGAATGACTATTGTCCCATAGCACTGACTCCAATCATGATGAAGTGCTTTGAGAGGTTAGTCATGCAGCACATCAAGTCCAGTCTCCCAAACACGCTGGACCCACTCCAGTTTGCATACCGTCCAAACCGTTCCACGGACGATGCAATATCCACCACTCTCCACCTAGCTCTTACTCATCTGGAACAGACAGACTCCTATGTAAGAATGCTGTTCATTGACTTCAGCTCAGCATTCAACACAATAATCCCACAACAGCTCATCCACAAACTAAACCTGCTGGGCCTTAACACCTCCCTCTGTAATTGGATCCTGGACTTTTTAACTGCAAGACCTCAGTCAGTCCGTGTCGGCCGCAACACCTCCAGCACTACCACACTGAGCACAGGTGCCCTACAAGGCTGTGTGCTCAGCCCGCTGCTCTTCACGCTGCTGACCCACGACTGCACTGCCAAGTCCAGCTCCAACCACATCATCAAGTTTGCTGATGACACAACTGTGGTAGGCCTCATCAGCAACAACGTTGAAACGCACTACAGAGAGGAAGTGGCACAGCTGGCTGAATGGTGTGGTGCTAACAACCTGTCCCTCAATGTGGGTAAGACAAAAGAGGTTGTGATGGACTTCAGGAGAAACTCTGTTGACCACCCCCCGCTGACCATCGACGGCTCAACCGTGGAGAGAGTCGGCAGCACTAAATTCCTGGGAGTGCACATCACAGAGGATCTCACCTGGACCACCAACGTCACGTCACTCAACAAGAAGGGACAACAGCGCCTCCACTTTCTCCGCCGGCTGAAAAGGGCAAGTCTCCCTCCACCCATCCTCACCACTTTTTACAACCCCAACATTTTTTAGCTTTTTTTTTTTTTTTTTTTTTTTTTTTTTTTAGCTTTTCTTGTGCCTCAGGTCAGAACACACCTCATTCCCTTTGAAATACCAGGGGAAAAATTGAAATAATACATCTTTAAGTACTAATAATTTACCATAATTGAGAAAATGGAATAAAACCAGCAAATACAAATCAAAAAGTGACACACTGGTAGTCTGCTTTCTATTTTCATAGCACTCTATACAGATAAACACCACAAACAATAACAAATGTAACTGATAATCCTTTACGGATCCAGTAAAACTTAGTTACAGTGGTAAAATATTATGCACTGATACAGTGCACAGTAAAAAATATAGTAAAAGTGATATGTAATATTAAAAAGTATATGTAGTAAGTTGTAGTAAAGTGAATAATGTAATAAAATAGTGAGTACAACAGTACTATAACATAAGTGAATAACCATAATAAATGCCATAATAAATGAATAACAATAGATGAATAATAGCAAGTAGAACATGTAATATCAAAGGTGGAATAATGTAGAATAGACAATAATGAATAAATGAATAGTAAATTATAAAGTAATTTAAATAATAGTGAAAAATACAGTTTTATAATAGTACTTGTGTAATAGTTGCGGTAGTGACAAAACACTGTTCATCACTGGTGGAGTTTATGTTTGTGAAGTGTCGACCGTTCTATCTGCCGCGGGAGTTCACGGCCATTGTTATTGTCGCGGTTTACATTCCCCCGTGTGCAAACGCTAAGGACGCGCTTCACGAGCTGTACAGCGCCATCAGCGAACAACAAACAAATAACCTCGACGGCTTTTTCATCATAGCCGGTGACTTCAACCACACAAACCTAAAGACAGTTTTGCCAAAGTTCTACCAACATGTGAACTTTGCAACAAGGGGAAACAACACGCTGGACTTTGTTTACACAACAGTAAAGAACGCATACAAAGCCGAACCCCGCCCCCACCTCGGGTACTCGGACCACATCTCTGTTATGCTAATCCCAGCATACAGACCACTTCTAAAACTCACCAAACCGGTTCAAAAGCAGATCACAGTATGGCCAGACAATGCCACCTCAGCACTGCTGGACTGCTTCCAGGACACAGACTGGAACATGTTTAAAGAGGCGGCCACCTACAACAACCACACAGACCTGCAGGAGTACACTGAAACTGTGACTGCTTACATCAAAAAGTGCATAGATGATGTGACAGTCACCAAAACCATCACCACACGTGCCAACTAGAAGCCATGGATGACAGCAGAGGTTCGTGGGCTGCTAAAGACCAGAGATGAAGCATTCAGATCAGGAGATAAAGCAGCCCTCAAAACAGCAAGAACCAATCTGTCTCATGGCATCAAGAAGGCAAAACACCAGTATGCTAAAAAAATCAACAATCACTTCACAGACAGCAGAGACACTCGGACCCTATGGCAAGCCATTCAGACCATCACTGACTACAAGCCCCTGCCACAGGCCAGTGATGATGACACATCTTTACCAGAGGCACTCAACCACTTCTACTCACGATTTGAGATACAGAACGACACACCTGCACAGAAACTACTCGCATCTCCAAATGACCAGGTACTCTGTCTCTCTCCAGTCGACGTAAGGAAGACCCTATCCAGGATTAACCCACGAAAGGCTGCGGGCCCTGACAACATACCTGGACGTGTACTGAAAGACTGTGCTGCACAGCTGACGGATGTCCTAACAGACATCTTCAACATCTCGCTGAGCCAGGCAGTCGTCCCCACGTGTCTCAAATCCACCTCCATAATTCCAGTACCAAAGAAGTCACCTGTGTCCTGTCTGAATGACTATTGTCCCATAGCACTGACTCCAATCATGATGAAGTGCTTTGAGAGGTTAGTCATGCAGCACATCAAGTCCAGTCTCCCAAACACGCTGGACCCACTCCAGTTTGCATACCGTCCAAACCGTTCCACGGACGATGCAATATCCACCACTCTCCACCTAGCTCTTACTCATCTGGAACAGACAGACTCCTATGTAAGAATGCTGTTCATTGACTTCAGCTCAGCATTCAACACAATAATCCCACAACAGCTCATCCACAAACTAAACCTGCTGGGCCTTAACACCTCCCTCTGTAATTGGATCCTGGACTTTTTAACTGCAAGACCTCAGTCAGTCCGTGTCGGCCACAACACCTCCAGCACTACCACACTGAGCACAGGTGCCCTACAAGGCTGTGTGCTCAGCCCGCTGCTCTTCACGCTGCTGACCCACGACTGCACTGCCAAGTCCAGCTCCAACCACATCATCAAGTTTGCTGATGACACAACTGTGGTAGGCCTCATCAGCAACAACGTTGAAACGCACTACAGAGAGGAAGTGGCACAGCTGGCTGAATGGTGTGGTGCTAACAACCTGTCCCTCAATGTGGGTAAGACAAAAGAGGTTGTGATGGACTTCAGGAGAAACTCTGTTGACCACCCCCCGCTGACCATCGACGGCTCAACCGTGGAGAGAGTCGGCAGCACTAAATTCCTGGGAGTGCACATCACAGAGGATCTCACCTGGACCACCAACGTCACGTCACTCAACAAGAAGGGACAACAGCGCCTCCACTTTCTCCGCCGGCTGAAAAGGGCAAGTCTCCCTTCACCCATCCTCACCACTTTTTACAGGGGCACCATTGAGAGTGTGCTGACCACCTGCATCACTGTCTGGTATGGGAACTGCAGTGCTGCTGACCGCAAGACCCTACAACGGACAGTGAACACTGCCGCAAAGATCATCGGTGCCCCTCTCCCCTCCATCCTGGACATTTTCCTTTCAAGATGCTCCAACAAGGCCACCAGCATCGTGAAGGACCCCACCCACCCCTCTCACAACCTCTTCCAGCTCCTGCCATCAGGTAGAAGGTACCGGAGCATCAGAGCTCGCTCTGTCAGATTGCTCAACAGCTTTTTTCCCCAGGCTGTGAGAGCTCTTAACTCCAATCCCCCTGTCCCCCTCTGAAACCATGAACACCTCAGCCCTCCCACCCCCCAACTCATTAAAAACTGTTGACAATTTTACTAAGTGCAATTCTGAATGTGCTACACACAGGTGAGTGGGCTATACAAACCACCTGTAGTAACGCACTCATCCCACTATATGCACACTAGACACTTTCTACAAACACTCCCTGCCACAAAGACTCTTAAGAAAATATATGTCTACTTGAACATTGCACTACAAAATAATACGTTTACTTGAACATTGCACTACAAAATCTTTTTGCACTATGCACTGTCTCCCACAAAATCTCTCTTCTGCACAATAATGTACAAAATATATTTTTTTTCTGCACAATTTCATGTACATATATCTCTTTCGCACAATTTCATGTACAGTATTTATGTAAAGTTTTTGTACAGACTCAGTTTGTGTATGTGCGGACAACTAGGTATAGCAGTTATAGTATTTTTAGTATATGTATAGTCAGATAGTTAACTGTTGTATAGCTCTATTGTTTTTTCCTATACTTGCATTGTTGTATGTTTATCTTATGTTTAACTAGTATGTAGCACCGTGGTCCTGCGAGACACGACATTTCGTTCCACTATATGTCCACACATGTAGCAGAATGACAATAAAGCTCGACTTGACTTGACTTGACTTGACTAGTATTAAACAAGGACAAAATTAAAGACAAGCAAAAAATGATGGTTGTCAATTCAAAATTGTGTTTAATTAATGTGTTCCTTATATATATAAATATATATATATATATATATATATATATATATATATATATATATATATATATATATATACATATATACAGTGCCACTTGAAAGTTTGTGAACCCCTTACAGAATCTGTGAAAATGTTAGTCATTTTAACAAAATAAGAGAGATCATACACAATGCATGTTATTTTTTTTTTATTTAGTACTGTCCTGAGTAAGATATTTTACATAAAATATGTTTACAATATAGTCCACAAGACAAAAAAATAGCTCAAATTATTAAAATAACCCCCTTCAAAAGTTTGTGAACCGTTGGTTCTTAATACTGTGTGTGGTTACCTGGATGATCCACGTCTGTTTTTTGTTTTGTGATGGTTGTTCATGAGTCCCTTGTTTGTTCTGAACAGTTAAACTGAGCACTGTTCTTCAGAAAAATCCTCCATGTCCTGCAAATTCTTCAGTTTTCCAGTATCTGTTGCATATTTGAACCCTTTCCAGCAGTAACTGTATGATTTTGAGATCCATATTTTCACACTGAGGACAACTGAGGAACTCAAACACAACTGTTAAAAAAGGTTCAAACATTTACTGATGGTCCTGAAGGAAATACGATGCATTAAGAGCCGGGGGGTGAAAACTTTTTGACTTTGAAGATTAAGGTAAATTGTACTTAATTTGTTTTCTGGGAACATGCAAGTATCTTCTGTGGTTTCCAAAGGGCAGTACTAAATGGAAAAAAATAATATTTCTACAAAATAAGAAAAATTTGAATATCTTCATCCTGTTCAAAAGTTTTCATCCCCTGGCTCTTAATGCATCGTATTTCCTTCTGTAGCATCAGTGAAGGACCATGCTGTTTAACTGTTCAGAACAAACAAGGGACTCATGAACAAACATCACACAACAAAAAACAGTCGTGGATCATCCAGGTAACCACACACAGTATTAAGAACCAAACTTTTGAATGGGGTTATTTTAATAATTTCAGCTGTTTTTTATTTATTTATTTACTTATTTTTTGTCTTGTGGACTATATTGTAAACATGTTTTATGTTAAATATCTTACTCAGGACATTACTAAATAAAAAAAAATAAAAAAACGCATTTTGTATGATCTCTCTTATTTTGTTAAAATTATTCACATTTTCACAGATTCGGCAAGGAGTTCACAAACTTTCAAGTGGCACTGTGTATATATGTCCTCTGAATCAGTCTGCAGCTCAATGATAGCTTTACCTATATTTTATAAGGTTTTTTTTTTTTTTTTTTTTTTTTTTAATTAATGAGCAAAATACGGTCTATACAATGCAAATTAATTAAAAACAAAAAACAAACTTTCTACACTCTCAAAAAGGATGTGTTAATTAATAACACATTTTTTTGTGTTATGGCCATTTTAACACATTATGTGTAAATTTAAGTTGATCATGTGTAAAAAGAAAGAGAGAGAGAGAGAGAGAGAAACAACACAATGTGTCCAACACAATACAGTCAGGTCCATAAATATTGGGACATCGACACAATTCTAACATTTTTGGCTCTATACACCACCACAATGGATTTCAAATGAAACGAACAAGATGTGCTTTCACAGTTTGCATATGTGCCTCCCACTTGTTAAGGGACCAAAAGTAATGGGACAATTGGCTTCTCAGCTGTTCCATGGCCAGGTGTGTGTTATTCCCTCATTATCCCAATTACAATGAGCAGATAAAAGGTTCAGAGTTCATTTCAAGTGTGCTATTTGCATTTGGAATCTGTTGCTGTCAACTGTCAAGATGAGATCCAAAGAGCTGTCACTATCAGTGAAGCAAGCCATCATTAGGCTGAAAAAACAAAACAAACCCATCAGAGAGATAGCAAAAACATTAGGTGTGGCCAAAACAACTGTTTGGAACATTCTTAAAAAGAAGGAACGCACCGGTGAGCTCAGCAACACCAAAAGACCCGGAAGACCACGGAAAACAACTGTGGTGGATGACCGAAGAATTCTTTCCCTGGTGAAGAAAACACCCTTCACAACAGTTGGCCAGATCAAGAACACTCTCCAGGAGGCAGGTGTATGTGTGCCAAAGTCAACAATCAAGAGAAGACTTCACCAGAGTGAATACAGAGGGTTCACCACAAGATGTAAACCATTGTAAACCCAATTTGCCAAACGACATCTAAAAAAGCCTTCACAGTTCTGGAACAACATCCTACGGACAGATGAGACCAAGATCAACTTGTACCAGAGTGATGGGATGAGAAGAGTATGGAGAAGGAAAGGAACTGCTCATGATCCTAAGCATATCACCTCATCAGTGAAGCATGGTGGTGGTAGTGTCATGGCGTGGGCATGTATGGCTGACAGTGGAACTGGTTCTCTTGTATTTATTGATGATGTGACTGCTGACAAAAGCAGAAGGATGAATTCTGAAGTGTTTCGGGCAATATTATCTGCTCATATTCAGCCAAATGCTTCAGAACTCATTGGACGGCGCTTCACAGTGCAGATGGACAATGACCCAAAGCATACTGCAAAAGCAACCAAAGAGTTTTTGAAGGGAAAGAAGTGGACTGTTATGCAATGGCCAAGTCAATCACCTGACCTGAATCCGATTGAGCATGCATTTCACTTGCTGAAGACAAAACTGAAGGGAAAATGCCCCAAGAACAAGCAGAAACTGAAGACGGTTGCAGTAGAGGCCTGGCAGAGCATCACCAGGGATGAAACCCAGCGTCTGGTGATGTCTATGCGTTCCAGACTTCAGGCTGTAATTGACTGCAAAGGATTTGCAACCAAGTATTAAAAAGTGAAAGTTTGATTTATGATTATTATTCTGTCCCATTACTTTTGGTCCCTTAACAAGTGGGAGGCACATATGCAAACTATTGTAATTCCTACACCGTTCACCTGATCTGGATGTAAATACCCTCAAATTAAAGCTGACAGTCTGCAGTTAAAGCACATCTTGTTCGTTTCATTTGAAATCCATTGTGGTGGTGTATAGAGCCAAAAATGTTAGAATTGTGTCGATGTCCCAATATTTATGGACCTGACTGTATGTGTTAACTATCATCCAATCACATTGCTGCCTACATCACTCCACAAGCTGTTAACCAAATCCGCGCCTCTTTTTTCATTGGTGGATGACGTGGATGCACTCAGGTATATGGTCAGGTATATGGATTTCCTCACTAGAAAAGTAAAGTTCCCAGAGCGTTCTCAGAAGGTCCCACCGGTGTCAATGACGTTCCCAGAACATTTCCTGAGATGATATGGAGTTCTTTAAAGGATTGAGCAGAGGTGGGACCAAGTCAAGTCTCAAGTCAAATCCCAAGTTCTCAAAGAGTTAAAGTTGATGAAATAATTAAGTGACTAATTAAATGATGATTGTGCATTAGTGATGAACACATGCTGCTATTGAGAATTACAGAGGATCAGATGTTGATGTTTTATTGGTTAAAATGGTGCCACCATCATGGAGATCAGTGTTTGCTTTAGTTGGGCTCTTGACCCTTGTTAGAGCTATCTGTAATAATGCATGTGGTGTTGTAACGCAGAGCGGAGATAGAAGCTGTTTTTATGTGGTGAGCTAGTCACTGTGAGGTGGTTTGATTACAATCAAAAAGTCTTTTTTTTTATTATTTATAAGTTTGTTTAGGTTTTGCATAATCAATACTGTGAAACTACAGCATGCAAATAAAGTGTTGCTCTAATAGTTATAGTGAATGAATTTTAAATCTATGTAATATAAATGCAATTTTGACACATACAGACATCAAGAACCAGCATACGAATCTCAACAATGGTGACAATCAACAAAATGCTTCATGCTGCAATGCATGCTGGGTAACACCATAGTAAAAACTCCCATCATGCACTGCAGTATGAAAAATTATTGTCGCCACTGTTGAGGATCATATGATAAGTGTTTATGTCTAAAAGCCTGAGTAGAAAGGTTTTTGTTTTTTTAATACTGAAGTGTTACAGTGGTGTTTGTTTAACAGGGCACACTTTTCTCTTTTTTTTGCAGATCTGTAATAGCTGAATGTTAATCAAAAAAAACCAAAGACAGATCCTTTCATGATGTTCATTCACTATGAGTTATAAGCAGAAATCATAAGCTAATCTGCTATTTCTAGGTTTGACTCAACAATGCACAAATGTTTGCTGTGAAACAACATGGCAATTGTTTAGAAGCAAATTACTTTGAATTAGTAAAAGGGACAAGAGACCAACTAAAGCAAACCTTGACCACAATTATGGTGGCATCGTGTGTTTTTTTTTTTTTTTTTTTTTTTTTTTTTTTTTCAGTTGATTCCATCCAAGGTTGTGGCTGAAGTCTGTAGTTCTTGTGTTTCTCTTTTCTTCAATGATGCCGCTTATTAACAGCAGGTGTTCATCACTAATGCACAATCAGAATTTAATTAGTCATTTAATTTTCTCATTAACTTTAACTCTTTGAGGACTTGGGATTTGACTTGAGACTTGCTTGTGACTTGAAAGTCCCACTTCTGAATTTATGACACATTAGTGAATTAATATTTTTAACACACTGCCTGTGTTAAGAAGAATAACACACTGGTTGTGTTAAAATTGAATTAACACAAAATGTGTTGTCCTTAACTAGACACACAGGTGTGTTAAAATATAACACAGGTTATGTTGTTTTTAACACATCTGTTTTAAGAGTGTAGAACGTTCAGAAATGACTACTAATCGTTTATTTTTTTTTCCTCGTGTCTCACCACAGTGATTCAAAACGGACACATTTCAAGTGACACGGGAAAAAGACACGTAAAACTTGAACATCAGAAAACCAGCGCGCTGCGCGCTCATTTGTGCTTCAAGATGAAGGGCCATCAACTGATACTTAAAACGGGAAGCATAGCCATTCAAATCTACGGAGCCCCTTATAGGTCATGGTGGTGGAAAAATTGGGGTGGGAGAAAAAAATATTTTTCAAATATTTTGCGTTCTCTCGCAAAACTTTTGCGTTCCCTCGCAAAACCAGTTGAGCTCGGACAAACGCTTACTTTACAGCTTGCAGCAATTCATACAGCTGCCGTGGTTCATAAAACGCTTAACGCGGCTTAATGAAGAAGAAAAAAGAGCAAATATGCTATAAAAAGTATTAAAAATATATGTGTACATGCAAGCAGATGAGCCCAAATATGAGCTGACATGATAAGCCATAGAAAAGCAAGCTAACGTGGCTTAATATAATAATAAAAGTCCAAATTTTATATTTTAATAAAAATATACACTATTTACAGGAAAGCAACGTGCTAATCCATTAAGCCACGTTAAGAGTTTTAATAATGTTTTGTCTAAGGGGGAGAAAACACGTGAAACTATGCATTCAACATTCTAAAACTCTTAACGTGGCTTAATGTATTAAAACGGCCGGTGTTTTTAAAAGACCAAACTCAGTAAACACATTATTAATAACGCATTCTATTTACAGACAAGCAGCTGAGTCCAGAATAAGAACGCAACGCGTTTAATTACGCGTTAAGCGTTTTCCTCCTATAGAAAAACATT